>JAPVLO010000194.1:4200000-4510000 GCA_027257055.1 Cephalopachus bancanus | reverse complement strand
GGCTCTGACCGATGAAGGTGAGCGCTTGTGAGTCTGCATCTCTGGGGGTGTGAATGTCATGAAGTGCAGGCCTAAGTATGTTTTTTTTTTTTTTTTAAACTTAGGTTTGGTATTTTCCTGGGGTGATGGTGACTTTGGAAAATTGGGCCGGGGAGGAAGTGAAGGCTGCAACATTCCCCAGAACATTGAGAGACTGAATGGACAGGGGGTGTGCCAGATTGAGTGTGGAGCGCAGTTCTCCTTGGCACTTACCAAGTCGGGAGTGGTGTGGACGTGGTACGTAACTTCTTCTCTGGCACCAGCGTGTATCTACTGTGCAAGGAGACTCGGCCTCACCCCAGCCTGCCCTGGAATGATGTGAATTGTCCTACTTTTACTCACCTGGGCATCTTTGTTTTTTCCTTTACTTGAGCTGAGATTAATGACAATAGGAAGAAATTCCCATTATAACTGGGTCATCTTGAAAAGAATACTGGAGACATTTTGGCTACTTACCTTTCCTGTTTGGATGAGGTTTATGTAAGGGTTTCTTCTGCCTTCTTGCCATACTGGAAACCTAAGGATAAAATGAGATCAAAATAGGCTTCTGAATCCTTTAATCTTGAATAAACTCACATGTGTTTCCTGTAAAAGCTGATTTTATTAGCATGCAAAGGAGAGAGGGTGCTCAGATTGGCTTTGGATGGGTGTGTCAGGCTGAAACACCAGTTTTCTGGCCACAGGCAACTTGAGAACAATGTACAACAGATAGTGAGGACTTGGGAAGAGTGTTTGTGGTTATTGTCTCATTTTCAGTCTCTTTATGTGGAAACCTACCACTGTAACTTAAATTTTGTAAACATGTTTCAGTATTAAGAATTTTGCTAGCATAATTATCAAGTTAATTTGAATAATGGTGTATGCTTTTAGAATGTAGGCGCAAGGCCTTGAGTGTGGGGGTGATGTTGTTACTGAGCTGACTCTGAAGCATGTGAGACAGCGAGTGTTTTCTTGTGGCACGTTGCCAACTGTAACCACATAGTAACACTCACACTGCTGACCTCCTTTCAGGGGAAAGGGGGATTACTTCAGGCTGGGCCACGGCTCTGATGTGCACGTGCGGAAGCCACAGGTGGTGGAAGGGCTGAGAGGGAAGAAGATCGTGCATGTGGCCGTCGGGGCCCTGCACTGCCTGGCTGTCACGGACTCGGGGCAGGTAAGGCTGCAGGTGGCCTGCGGGTGGCACACAGTCTGGAAGTGGCAGACACGACACAGCCCTTGTCGAAATCGTAACTCTTCATGAAGTAACACAAGTCTTAACTACTTGAAATGTGAGAGTTTAGACCCATCTGCTGTTCACTGATGTATCTGCCCCCTTGGCAGCATGGGTTGTGGGCAGGACTCTTGGGAAAGAGTCACTTCCACTCTGAAGTCCACGTGGAACTGTGAAAAGATTATTACCCTTGAAGGTGCTAAGGTGTTAGCAAGATTTTACTTTTGAGAGTTGATAGTTGATGGGGAGAAATCCATTATTTTAGCAATGAGGTTAATGCTTCACAGGTATTAAATCATTCTGCTTTGAGAGGTATATACCATGACTGGCTCATGGATATTCTGTTTTAAATTTTATTTATGAAAAAAATTAGCAGCCGGGCTCGGTGGCTCAGCCTGTAATCCCGCGCCTTTGGGAGGCTGAGGTGAGTGGATTGCCTGAGCCCGCGGGTTCGAGACCCGCCTGGGCAGCGAGACCTCATCTCTACAATAAATCAAAAAATCAGCCGGGTGTGGTAGCGCGTGCCTGTAATTCCGGCTGCTCGGAAGACTGAGGCGGAAGGATCGCCGGAGCCCAGCAGGCCGAGGCTGCGGTGGCCGGGAGCTTCCATTGCACTCCAGTCTGGGCGACAGAGTGAGACTCCAACTCCAAAAAAAAAAAAAATTAGCATACTATTTTTAACCAAGATAAATTCTGCTTTATTTATTTTTTGAGTCAGATTCTCACTGTGTTGCCCAGGCTAGAGTGCAGTGGCATGATCACTATCATCATGGCTTACGGCAGCTTCAACCTCCTGGTCTTAGGTGATCCTTTCACCTCAGCATCCCAAGTAGCTGGGACTACATGTGTGCGCCACCACACCCAGTTAATTTTTTTATTTTTTGTGGAGCTGAGGTTTCATATGTTGCCCAGGCTAGTCTCGAACTCCTGGGCTCAAACAATCCACCTACCTTGGCCTTCCAAAGTGCTGGGATTACAGGAGTGGGCCACCATGCCTGTCCTAAATTATACTTTATAATTCTATACAGCCTAGAAGCAAATTACTTGGAAAATGGACATTGTTTTGGATTAGTTTTCTTTGTACAGTAAAGTAAAAAAATGATGACACTTAGATGCAGAGAGGACCCTCCTTGCTTTTTGTAGCAAAACAGAATAGATAAGAATTAATTTGATTAATATTAAGTAAATACTCATTTATAGTCATTGACAAACATTTTCATGGTTATATTTTCTTCAGAGTTCTAATATATTGATACCATTTTGTAAGATTGTGAGATGGTTTGTTTTTAACTTTAAGAGCTCAGTTTTCAGCCGGGCTCGGTGGCTCAGCCTGTAATCCCGCGCCTTTGGGAGGCTGAGGTGAGTGGATTGCCTGAGCCCGTGGGTTCGAGACCCGCCTGGGCAGCGAGACCTCATCTCTACAGTAAATAAAAAAATCAGCCGGGCGTGGTAGCACATGCCTGTAATTCCGGCTACTCGGAAGGCTGAGGTGGAAGGATCGCCGGAGCCCAGCAGGTCGAGGCTGCGGTGGCCGGGAGCGGCCATTGCACTCCAGTCTGGGCGACAGAGTGAGACTGCAACTCAAAAAAAAAAAAGAGCTCAGTTCTCTTATGTACCATGGCACCATGGCATATATTTTAAACTTTGAAGTAAATGTTCCCCAATGTTGAAACATTGTAAGGTTTTTTTCCTTCCTCTTAAACAGGTGTATGCTTGGGGTGACAACGACCATGGCCAGCAGGGCAACGGCACGACCACGGTTAACAGAAAGCCCACGCTTGTACAGGGCTTAGAAGGCCAGAAGATCACGCGAGTGGCTTGCGGGTCTTCGCACAGTGTGGCGTGGACAACCGTCGATGTGGCTACGCCTTCGGTCCATGAGCCCGTCCTCTTCCAGACTGCGAGAGACCCTTTAGGCGCTTCCTATTTAGGTAACACAGACTCACATCTTCTCTGAGATCCTTCTGTAGGTTATAACAGCATCATAGGTTTGTTTAGTCATGCCATCAGATTGGCAGCTGCCAACCTGTGCTAACTGCATTGTGAATCTGAAGATGGAGATGAATCATGGTGTGCTCTTGTGCCATGTATGCATGCTGGAGTGATAGTTTTAGCAGAAGGTATGTTGCTGATTCTCGTATATGTGATCAAGAGAATATGTGATCAAGAGAACTCTGACCATGCTGTGCATGTGTGCAAGCAGGACTCCCAACAGCTACTTGAGAGAAATAGGTTCTGTGCTGGCCACGTTACATTTTTTAATAGCTTATTCAGGTATAACTGACATGCTATCTGCTGCATTATTTAAGGTGTCCATCTTATCCAACTTTGCAATGTGTATGCACCTGTGAAAACATCACCACAGTCAGAGATGAAGAACTCATACACCACCCTCAAAGCTTCCTTCTGCCCTTTTGCAGCTCCTCCCTCCCTTTGGCTCTTCACTCCCCTCCCCCTTCCTCCCATAACTATAGACTTACTGTCACTGTAGGTCAGTTTGCATTTTTTGTAGTTTTGTGTACATAAGATCACACAGCATGTACTCTTTTTATTTGACTCTCACTTTTTTCACTCAGCATAATTATTTTGAAATTCATTCATGTTGCGTGTATCAATAGCTTATTTTTTTAATTATTGAATAGTATCTCATTTATGAATATCCTGCCATTTGTTCATCCATTCATTTGTTGATGAACACTTGGGCTGCTACCAGTTTTTGACTGTACAAATGAAATTGCCAGTGGACACTTTGAACAAGTCTTTGTATGGACTCCACTTGTGTTTGTCTTGGGTAAACTCCTAGAAGAAGACTATAAACTGTTTTGCAAAGTGGATTTTCTAGAGCTCCAGCTTCTCCACATTTGATATGGTCAACACTTGATATGGTCAGGCTTTAATTTTAGTCATGCAGATAGATGTGTAGTAATATCTCATTTTGGTCTTATTTTGCATTTCCCTAATAAATGAATGATGTTGGACATCTTGCTTATTTACTATTCACATATCTTTTTTGGTACATGTTCAGATATTTTGTCCTTATTCAAAATTAGACTGGTAGTTTTCTTATTGAGTTTGAGTTCTTTATGTATTACAGATACAAGTCCTTTGTCAAATATGTAATTTGCAAATATATTCTGCCAGTGAGGCTTGTCACTTCATTTTCTTCACAGGTGAATTTTAAAGAGTAGAAGTTTTTAATTTTGATGAAGTCCAATTTATTTATTTTTTTCCCTTACGGATTTTTTTTTTGGTATTGTGTCTACAAAACCGAACTCAAGATCATAGATTCTTTGCTTATGTTCTTTTAATAGAAATTTTATAGTTTTAGATATTTAGATCTCTTATCAATTATACTTTATACATGGTAGAAGGCTTGGATGAAAGAAAATTTTTTTTGACATATTGATACCATTTGTTTCAGTCGCATTTGTTGAAAAACTATACTTCTTCTACAGAATTGCTTTTGCACCTCTGTCAGAAATCAGCTGTCTATGTATGAATGGATATATTTCTGGAATCTTTGTTCTGTTCCATTGATTTATTTGCATGTTTTGGTGCCAACACCACATTGTCTGACTACTACAGCTTTGGAAAAGACCTGAACTCAGGGTGTGGTGGTTCTTCAGTTTTTTTCTTTGTCAGATGTATTCTGGCTATTCTAGGCTCTATGCATTTCCATAAAACTTTTTTTTTAATTTGAGGTCTCACTCTGTCACCCAGGGTGGAGTGCAGTGGCATGATTCAGCTTGTCAGTTTTTATAAAATAGCCTGTTTGGGAATTAGATCAGCATTGCATTGATTCTGTAAATCAGTTTGGAGAGGGTAAACATGTCACAATATTGAATCTGCTAACCCAGGAGCATAGTGTTTCTCTTTATTTGCTTAGGTCTTTGATTTCTCAGCAATGTTTTGGAATTTTGTTGTTGTATAGGTCTTATCAGATTCTCTAAGAATTTTAGATTGTTAATACTTTTGCAAAAGATATTTATAGTATATGTAAATATCATTTGTTCCTTCTCTGAAGATATCCAGTTCCTCCTTTATTATGTAGAAATACAGTTGCCTTTTTTTTTTTTTTTGAGTTAGAGTCTCATTCTGTTGCCCAGGCTGGAGTGCAGTTGCACACTCATGGCCATCGCAGCCTCGACCTGCTGGGCTCAGGCGATTTTTCCACCTCAGCCTTCTGTGTAGCTGGAACCACAGGCATGCACTACCATACCTGGCTAATTTTTAAATTTATTGTAGAAACGAGGTCTCACCAAGTTGCCCAGGTTGGTCTTGAACCCCTGAGCTCAGACAATCTTATCACTTCTGCCTCCCAAAGTCTGGGATTACAGGCTTGAGTCACTGTGCCTGGCACAGTTGCTTTTTTAAAAATAAATTTTGGGCAACCTCTTTGGGTCCCCTCCCAATGTGGAAGCTTTTCTCTCCTCTTAACAAATCCTGCTTTCCAAAAAAGGAAAGAGAAGTGAATTTCATCTTTCTTAACAAATTCTCATGTAAGTATCTTGGTTTTTTTCCTCTCTTTCTCATGAAGGAGCATTTACTTTTATAAATAACTGGAGTGCGATTGTCTGGCTTCACCAGCTACTAGCTACACAAACTGGGGCAGATTACTTAGCCTTCCATGCTGTCTCCTTTTCTGGGGTAGATGAAGAGGAGACTTTACTCCCATCTTCTTCTTTCTGGTTTAAATTAATCAATGTCTTCTTATTTTTTTCCTATTCAGGTTTGTTGTTTTGCCTACAGATGTCTGATTATTCCAGCACCATTTGTTGAAAGGCTGTCCTTCCTCCACTGAATTGCTTTCATACATTGTCAAAAATCAGCTGGGCATATTTGTGTTGTTCTGTTTCTGGGTTCTCTATTCTATTTCATTGGTTCTTATGCCAGTACCACCCAGTCTTTGTTAATGTTAACATAATTATGAAGTTTGGTTTGGGGGGCCAGCCCCCAAAAAGATTTAGGGGGTCCCTTGGAAGGTGTGATGGCGTCAGCGTTTCTGTAAGGATAGATACTAAAAGAAAGAAAGAAGGAGGGATAGATATAAAGAGAAAGAAAGAAAGTGGACATCTGTTCAACGAATTGACCAGAAGCCATTTATTGGGGGTTTACAGCTTGTATTTATACCAAATATTACACAGGCAGTCTTACGAGTCTTCCGCGTGAACACAAGCCAGGTGCTGGAGGGGCGCTCCCCCACCCACCAGGTGTTTCCTGGGGCATGAGGAAGAACAATCTCAATTAAATCACAAAACCTTTACATGGACACAAAACCAGGTGAATGAGGGGGCATCCCTCACCCACCAGGTGTTTCCTGGAGTAAGAGGAAGGGCAATCCCAATTAAATCACAAGACATTTACATGAACATAGAATCAGGTGGATTGGGGGGGGGGGCGCGCGCGCGCGCGCGTCCCCCACCCACCAGGTGTTTCCCCAAGCATGATAATGAGGATCCCAAGACTATTTCACTGTTTCTCATGCTTGGTTAATATTTCTCAAAAGTAGTACAGCAATTCCAATATCATAATATTCTAATAATCAATAACTTTTAAAACCTGTGCATACGCAACACCTAATAACCAACCTAAATCCCAATTCCTCTCTATTTTACGCTGATTCTACCTACACTATAGAAACTCTTAATTATAGCCCAAACCAATTCCTAAGGAATGTGGCCCAGCCCAAAGCCCTTGCTGGGCCTTTAGGAATGTGGCCCAGCCCAAAGCTTGTGCTAGGCTGTTTCTAGTAGCTGTAGATATTTATCTCTATTATTAAGGTTGAAACAGCACTTTGTATGTATATACTAATTCTACAAATATACTATTAAATCTTTAAAGAAGCTTGTACTGTATTAAAGGCTCCCAAATGTGACCTGAGTTTGAATTATGTTAAGTTTAAAGCCGAAACCGCAGTCTGTGAGAAACAGGAACAATGGTCTCCTAAAGTAAGCCATGCCTGTCGTACTCTCAGAACTTAGATCATCAAAGTCCTTGCTAGTGGAACGTGCCAAAACAGCAAAGAAGGGAAGAGGCAATGGGCCTTCAGCTCCTGAACTCATCCTAGTGGTCTCAGGGTCCGCAGCCTGCCTGGATCCCTAACGCTCAGGCAGGCCTCCATGGCCGGCTCCCAACAGTTTGGTAGACTGATTCCTCCTCCTTATTCTTATTTTTCTATTTCTATTCTAGTTCCTTTGTTGTTTCATATACATTTGAGAATAATCTTGTCTATGTCTGTAAAACTCTTGCTTGAATTCTGATGGGAATTGTGTTAAATTTGTGTGTGAGTTAGCAAAGACATACCCTCAACTCTGCCAGGACCCTCTCTCCAGTGAGGCAGGGTAGTGAACTGCAATGTGGGTCTGATCTGACTTTATTGGTTTTGGATTCATTTTTGTCTTGTCTTGCAGGGAGAAGTAGATATAAGTAGTAACTAGCATTTTCTCAGCTTATATGTATATAACAAACTGATGTAAAGTACATTTTTGTCTACATCCTTTTGCAGCTAACAGTGAAATTTTGCTAAAAATAACTCCTTTATGGAAGTATAGATAAGTGGATTTTCTGCATGCCTGCCTTCCTTCCTTCCTTCCTAACTCTCAGAGACCATTATTGAGCTGAATATGAACCCTGAAATAGCAGAATGCAGATTTCAGGGTTCTGTCCTATTCCTATTATGTATATCCTGTAAAAATGAGAAAATGCCTCAGTGAGCACTTTTCCTGTCTGGCCTCTCGTGCTGTGCAGGGGTGAAGACGCAGCTCACTGCAGGCCTGGCTTTCTGTCCTGACAGATGTGTTTTGGAACTAATCTAAAAGGTCAAACTTTATAGAAATAGAGCAAAACTGTGATCTTAAGAACAGTATCCAAATTTTCTTTTCCTTTCATAGGTGTGCCTTCAGATGCCGATTCTTCTGCTGCCAGTAATAAAACAAGTGGTGCAGGTAACTCTAAGCCAAACCGTCCTTCTCTTGCCAAGATCCTCCTGTCACTGGACGGAAACTTGGCCAAGCAGCAGGCGCTGTCACATGTTCTCACAGCACTGCAGATCATGTATGCCAGGTAGGCTGTGGGGCTAAATTTTGAAATTATGCAATGACATACCTTTGGGTTTTTGTAATTTTGGGGTTGGTCTTCAAGAATGTTGTATTATTGTTTTTTAATGCTATGCATTGTAAGTCACATACCCTTTATGGTGATTGTGCTTGTTTTAATGGGTGTTGAAATATGAATCTATGAATTAGAAAACCAAGTTGAACGTTTTCATTATTCATTCTATGTAAGCATTAATATTTGGAGACTAGAGGCAGAATTACGTACCAGTACTTACACTGGTGGTATTTACACTGGAACATGTGTTTCAAAACAAAGCCAAAGTCATCTGCTGAGAGGACAGTGCTTCCTTGCTGCTTAGTAGGTGGCAGGCTTTCAGTAAACACAGAATTGCCTGAATTATCCAGCCCCTGGGCTCTGACAGTAGCCCAAGAGGGCTCAGGGAAAGCCAGAGGCTTACTCTGGGCTGGTTTTTGCATTTGGCGGTTTTCACCTGTTGTTACTGTGGTTACTCACATAAATGAGGTCTGGGGTAAACGTTTAACTTTAAGCCGATAGATGCATGGTAATAATGTTTGGTGTTTTTCCTATTATGTATATCCTGTAAAAATGAGAAAATGCCTCAGTGAGCACTTTTCCTGTCTAGCCTCTCGTGCTGTGCAGGGGTGAGGACGCAGCTCACTGCAGGCCTGGCTTTCTGTCCTGACAGAGATGCGGTGGTTGGAGCCCTGATGCCAGCAGGAATGATGGCCCCGGTGGAGTGCCCCTCGTTTTCCTCCTCAGCACCTCCTTCCGAGGTGTCTGCCTTGGCTAGTCCCATGAATGGAGAGGAATGCATGCTGGCTGTTGATCTAGAAGACAGACTGAGTCCCAATCCATGGCAGGAAAAGAGAGAGGTAAAACAATTGTTCGAAAAGGAAAGGGTGGCTGCTTTGTGTCTAGGAAGATCTCTGTTATCCTGTCAGTTTGTTTAGGCTGTTTTGTGCTTACTACTTTGATTTTGACTTGACCTAGGAGAATAGTCTATTTAAAGGAGCTTTTTGATTATGGAATTAGATTTATTCTTTAAAAACATAATTAAATGCAAGTTTACAATTCTTTACTTGCGGTTGTGAAACCTTAAAACTCTGACAGTCAAAAAGTTTAGTAACTTGTCTTGGGGAAAGATGTATCTTGAAGACATGAGAGCTCATTTTAGACTGGTTCATGGGGCCTGCTGTGAATATCAGCAGGTTTTCTTGGAAACAGGAATGTACTTGACTTTGCAAGCCTGCCTCAGGCTCCACATGGTGTAAACACTGTGTTACCTCTGTGACATCTGAAATATTCCAAACTGCTCAAGTGGTGTTAGAAAGGCATGTTTGGACTTTTGTAGGAAGTATGCCATGTTGTTGAGTTTTCCATGTAAACTTGTCTCCTATGTATTCTCCAACTAGATCGTCTCCTCTGAGGATGCTGTGACCCCTTCTGCAGTGACTCCATCTGCACCTTCAGCCTCCTCTCGGCCGTTTATCCCAGTGACAGATGACCCTGGAGCTGCCAGTATCATTGCAGAAACCATGACCAAAACCAAAGAGGTCAAGAGGCAGTTTTCTTTAACTTGCAATTTTGAAATAATCTTAAATGTACACAGAAATTGCAGAAATTGTACTTAGAATAGAACACAGTACACTCCATATAACATTCACTGAGGTTCTCCAGTTGTTGGTACTTTAACCGTTTGTGAGAGTGCTGCAAGACACAATCCTGTGCTCCTTCATGTTTCCATGTGTATTCTGTGGGTTGCAGGATATCCACATTGATCCAAGGTTACTTTCTAATCCTTAGACCGATTTGGATTTTGCTCATTCTTCCAGAAGTGTCCTTATAGGTCCAGTACCCAACCTGGGATGGCATGCCATCTCTTTAGTCTTCAGTGGGGAACAGCTCTTCAGTCCTTCATTTTGACAGAGCGCCACAAGAGTGATAGAGGGTTCCTTTCAGTACAGCTGTTGGAATTCTTGCATTGTTGTTCTACTGTGTGCTTGGGATGCAACTCCTGTCTCTTGGCTAGGGTGTCACCCAGTCTTATCACGGGATGTTGATAAATGTGTTAATAAGTACCATGGGGGATGCTTTGAAACTGTGTAATTAGCATGTTTTTCTTCATACTTTCACCCACTGGCTTTTAGCACCCATTAATGATTCTAGCTAAATCCATTATTAATGTGGTGGTTGTAACATGGTCATTTTTCAGATTTTATCATTACTTCTGAATTGTCATTGTTGCCATTCTCCTGTAAGGGAGCACATTCCCTTCTTGCTTGTCTGTCTTCTACCTACCTGTATGTTTATGTTACATAGATTGGTGGGTTCCCATTTTATTCAATTGTGACATTTGTTAATGTCATTATTTGACACCCACATTGTCCCAGACTTGGCCATTGGGAGCCCTGTGGGTGATTTCTTTATCTTTCTGATGTGTCCTTATAATTCTTGGAAAATTTCCTTGCTTTCTGGCATGACAGTGTTTTCCAGACTCATCTTTCACCTGTGCTGCCCCTACCCTGGAATCAGCAGTTTCTCTAAGGAGCCCTGCGTTCTTTTTGTGAGTTGTGGGATTTGGAAACCAAGATCTGGGTGCTTGGTGAGCTGATTGCTACTGGGTATCTTTGGCTAGACCCTCTCAGCAATAGACAAACATTCATAAGCATTTATGCTCCTTCTGCGTTTTACCTGGATAATGAAAACCATGAATAGTTAAGTTGTGTTTTCAGTTCATGGCTTTATCCCTATATTACTCCTTCTATATTTTTGGTATATAATTCTTTTATATGTTGGTGTATTTGGTTTGCTACAGTTTTGTTGGGAATTTTTGCATCAATATTCATAGGGGATACTGATCTATAGTATTCTTGTGATGTCTTTAGTTTGGGTGTTAAAATAATACTATCTTCATAGATTAAGTTGGGAAGTGTTCCTTACTCTTCTGGGTGTTTTTTGTTTTGTTTTGTTTTGAGTGAAAATCTCACTCTCTTACCCAGGCTGGAGTGCAGTGGCACACTCATGGCCACTGCAGCCTCAACCTGCTCAGCTCAGGCGATCCTTCAGCTTCACCCTTCTAAGTAGCTGGAACTACAGGCATGTGCCACCACACTTGGCTAATTTTTTTTTTTAAAGTTATTATAAGGCAACCCCCTTGGGTCCCCTCCCGCTCTGGGAGCTTTTCTGTCTTCTCAATAAGTCCTACTTTCTGGGGAAAAAAAAAATTATTTTAGAGATGAGGTCTTGTCAAGTTGCCTGGGCTGGTCTTGAACCCCTGGGCTTAGACAGTCCTCTTACCTCCGCCTCTCAAAGTGCTGGAATTACAGGCCCTCTTCTGTTTTTTATAAGAGTTTGTGAAGCATTGGTGTTAATTCTTCTTTAAATATTTGGTAGAATGTTATGTGTTCTTCTGCCGTATTCCTGTCATTGTGTTTTCTTGCTTTCTGGCACAATACAAAATTCCAGTCTCAACAAGATGCTTTATACTTCAACATAGGGATCAACTGTTTCTCTAAGAAGTCCTGGTTCTTTCTAGCAGTGAGAGGTATTTAGAAGTCAAGATGTACACTCTTCATGTGCTTGTTGATATTTGGGCAACGGAGCTAGGGAGTAAATATGTTATGTGTAATGCAGTAGGTACGTACATGAGTATTTATGTTGTTACATATCTACAATATGGAAAACCACCAGCTCACACCAACACGATAGATTCTAGCCCAGCTAGAATTCATTCTGTTTTTCACTTTTTCTGTATTTATAACTCTTTTTTCTGAAAGTGAGAAACCAGACTCCTGTCATCACCAGGCTATTTACTTGGAATACAGTCCCTTAGATAACCAGCCCCCCATCTTGGCTACTACCCACCCCTTGGTTGATATTCTTCCTCTAAACAGCTTTTGGCACTGACGACCAGTCTGACCTGTGGTCCTCTCTCCACCTCTGTGCTGGCCCAAAGCACAGGCACCTTCCTCACTTGGCCTGGCTGTCTCACCCATGTCCCCCATGTGTGAATGCCCACTCCCATCCCCCCAACTCAGGCACTCCCTGCACCAGGCTGCCCTCCCCTGCTCACAAGATCTGTCTTGCCAACCTGTTGGGGACAAACATGCATTATTTTTTATTACATTTGGAACCCTTGATTTATTATGCTGTTAATGCTGGCAGAAAATATGGCCTATGGAGATTATTTATAACCATCTGTGGTAATAAGAAGGTTACTATTTATAAATTGTCTGGAATCAACTTCTGACTTTGGGCAGTCTCCTGGGATGAGAGAGAGATAATGCAGAAATTATTCTAAAGGAGGCAACCTTTTTGCTTTCAGGTGGAAGGATGATATAATTTTTTCCTACAAATTTATTTAGGAGACACGGGCATTATACAGGTTATAGCTGTAAATTCCCATCACTTCAGTTTTGGTTTGACTCCTGAATTAAGACAAAGTAATTTCACTGTTAGTATGAAGCTATAATTCATATTTAAGGACAAACTACTGTTGACTGCCATCTTTAGCAATTTTTCTAGACATATTTTCTGTGTTCTCTTTTTTATTTTTAACACCCTCACCAAAAAAATGTCACGTAGATTTCCGTTTCAAGACCAAAGATATTATATCCCATGAGATAGTTCATTGAATGATTTTGCTGTCCGTTCATGACTCATACCCTGGAGTGTCATCATTTCTGATGAATTTCACTTACTGACCCCTGGCTTCTCCATATGGAGATAGGAGCCAGGTCTATTTCCCTAAAGGAAAACTTGTTCCTAGCTCAGGGGGGTATAGGTATGGCTTCTAGGGCACACTAGGAGGATGATCCTCCTGCCTCAGCCTCCCAAGTAGCTGGGACTACAGGCACATGCCACCATGCCTGGCTTATTTTTTGATTTTTAGTAGAGACAAAGTCTCACTATGCTGCCCATGCTAGTCTTGAGCTCCTGGACTTAAGCAATCGTTCTGCCTCAGCCTCCTGAACTGTTGAGATTACAGCCAGGATTCACCATGCCCAGCCAGCAATTTATAAAACAGTAAATTAGTCTTAAAAACATAGTACATGACTTGGCGGTGATTTTAGGTCATTTCTTAATTAACCTGTTTTTTTTTTATGGTCTTAAATACCTCTAAGCTCCTGTTGGTGGTCATTTTTCCTTAGAGTTAACATCATTCCTCGTGCTAATTGTTGGATGTCATTTGTTTTAGGATGTTGAAAGCCAAAATAAAGTTGTAGGCCCAGAGCCTCAGTCTCTGGATGAGTTCACCAGTATGCTGACTGCAGATGACACTCGTGTGGTGGTGGACCTACTCAAGCTGTCAGTGTGCAGCCGGGCCGGGGACAGGGGCAGGGACGTGCTCTCAGCCGTGCTGTCCGGCATGGGCACTGCCTACCCACAGGTGAGTCTTAGGGAGGGCTGGGGGCCACCCTGTGCCATTTCTTCCATGCCGGTCCTCTCCAAGGAAGATGCCACTGGTGACCATGGGTATTGTGATGAATTTTTTCCTAGTCGATAGCAGTTGAATACTCCTTTATTTTTTATTTTTTGAGTTGGAGTCTTATCCTGTTACCCAGGCTGGAGTGCAGTGGCACCCTCACGGCCAACCTAGTGTCATCGACCTGCTGGGCTCTGGCGATCCTTCCCACCTCAACCTTCCAAATAGCCAGGACTATAGGCACGCACTATCTTGCCTGGCTAATTTTTGACTTATTGTAGAGACAAGGTCTTGCCAAGTTGCCTGGGCTGGTCTTGAACCCACAGGCTCAGAGAATCCGTCTGCCTCGGCCTCCCAAACTGCTGGGATTACAGGTTGAGCCACCGAGCCCAGCCGAATACTCCTTTAAAGCAGGGTATTTAATTATTCTCCCAGTGCCATCCTTTACCTGCTTTAGAACTGGTTGTGGCTCTTTTTCTTATTGATTTGCTAGAGTTCTTTAAATAAGTCCCCATTCTTTCTATGTTTTGTACTTTCTCCCAGTTTAACTTTTGACATTAGTTTGATATCTTTTGCCAAGTAGAAGTTTTTGATTTTTATTTCGTCACATCTGCCAATTTTTTTCATTTATGGCTTCTGGTTTTGTGTTATGCTAAAAGAATGCTTACTTACGTGACATTGTTTTAAAGACATTCTCCCAAGTTTTCTTCATTTTATTTCAAATCATTTTTATGATTTTATTTACTGTGTTTACATTTTTGAGCCATCTGGGATTTATATTGAGTCAAGGAATAAAGTAGAGATCCAACTTAATTTTTTCCTAGATGGTAAAACAGTTATCCTAACATCATTTATTGAATAATCCATCTTTTCTTAGTGATTTGAAAACCACTGTTATCATATTCTAAATTCCTGTATCTATGTGGGTCTACTTGCAAACACTCTTCTGTTCCACTGATAAAACTCTCTAGGCTCTAATTCCAGAGTGTGTAACTCCTCCTGAGATGCTTGCTGCTCTCAGCAGGACTGACCAGCTTTGCAGAGGAATGTTCTGAAGGCTGGATTCCCCAGGGGACTCTGCACATAGGCATTTGGTGATCCAGTGCTGTTCTTCAGTAGCCCAACCAGGGTCCAGGGGAAATAGCGATGAGGGCATGATTGTCTCCAAACTTTCCCTGCTTGTTTGGCAAGATGGCTGTTCCTGTGTCCTGCCCTGACGTGATTATTTGGGGCTTTTCACAAAGAAAAGACACACTTGAATTTAAAGTAATGTTGCTTGTAACAATGACATTAGTTAATTATTAATATAAATGTTTACTTAGCTAAGCTATTTATTACCTAAATATGAGAAAATTAGAGAAAAAATATTTCTGAAAAGTATAGAATGGGCTCCGAATTAAAAATTTTGAGGTTAATACATTATTGCTTTTTATAGCATTCTCTCATTTGTTTTTTAAAATAACAAAAAGTTTGTAAAACCAGTGTTAACCACTTGTGAATTGATACTAAAGTTTTAAAATAAAATAAGAAAAGAGTGGATTGTTGAGAGACCATTGTGTGAGCCTGACCCTCAGTGTCCTGGGTCAGGCAATGCCTCATTGAGTTCTTGTTTGCAGCCTCGCTGGCTTCAGGTACTTGGCCTCCCACCTGGGTGGCTTGGTCATGTTGGTTCCTGGCTACCCCTACCACAACCCCCTTAGTCTCCCTTGCCTTCTGGGATCTTGGTCTTTTTTTTTTTTTTTTTCTTTGAGTAGGAATCTTACTCTGTTGCCTAGGCTGAAATGCAGTGACACACCCACAGCCACTGCAGTTCTCTGCCCGCTGTGCTCAGGCCATCCTTCAACCTCAGCCTCCCGAGCAGCTGGAACTACAGGCACGTGCCATTATGCCCGGCAGATTTTTTGATTTACTGTAGAGTTGAGGTTTCACCAACTTTTCCAGGCTGGTCTTGAACCCCTGGGCTCAGGCAGTCCTCTTGCCTTGACCTCCCAAAGTGCTGGGGTTACAGGTGTGAGCCACTGCACCCTGCTGGTAATTTTTATCAACTTCTTTCTCCTTGGTGTTTTTGTTCCTGAGGTAGACTTTCCTCATTAGGAGGTAATCTTGTCTTGGTGTAAAATGAGGCTGTTGTCACCACAGGCATTTTGTTTTTCCAGTTGGTACACACTGAGTGTGTTGTGTGTGTTGGATGCCTTCCTAATCCTTCCCTGTAAAGATTGTCTCTGCACCTCATGAGCACCTTTGCAGGCTTTGTGCTGCCTTTATTTTATGGGATGCTGAACCCTGGTCTTAACTCAGTTTCTCAAACTCCAAGTCCTTCTTCTGCTGCCCTGTACCAGTGGAGCTCCAGGTCAGCCCAAGCAAGGGTAGCTAGCATCTGGGTGTCCCCAATGTGGAGCCATGGCCTCCTCATTTCCACCTCTGCTTCCTCCTCAGGTGGCAGAGATGCTACTGGAGCTCTGTGTCACAGAGCTGGAGGACGTGGCCACAGACTCACAGAGTGGGCGCCTTTCATCTCAGCCTGTGGTGGTGGAGAGTAGCCATCCCTATACTGATGACACTTCCACCAGTGGCACAGTGAAAATCCCAGGTATGGACCAGCTCACGAGGAGCTACCCTAGAATGGCTCGATTCTGTCATTGCTCCCGTAGGAAACATCCATCTCCTATGGGAAAGGAGTTACAGAATTGCTTTAGAACCACTTTTCCCCTTTTCTGAAAAACAATAAAAGCCACACAATGTTTAGCTTTGCGGTGATCCTAGTCTAAATGTAACCTGTTCCAGCTCTGAGAAGTCCTCAACGTGTCCCCTGAAGTGATTCTGTCCAGACGTCGAGTCGTCACTGACTTGCATTTCTGCACAGCTTCTGCTACCCAAGTGTGTACCTTTCTTCCCCTCCTCTCCCTTCCCCTCCCCTCCTTTCCCCTTTTTACCTGTTGAGACACCTGGCCTTTGACCCAGAGAGCTTCCCTGCAGCCTGGACCTGCTGACGGCACACTCCTGCCATCTAGCATGTTCCTCTGTCCTGTGCTTCTGCAGCATGGTGCCTGATTCAGAAGTGCATCAGTTCAGCCCTTTGGCTCAGCCTCAGGAGGCACCTCCTGCCTGCTGGTCTCTCCTTTGTGAGGTCAGCAGCTGCTGAGGCTTCGTGCCTGATGCCATTGGGCCTTTGGGGGCTGCCACTTGGTGCTGTGAAATCATTTCCTCCTTATTTATTATCTGGAATACTTCCTTGGAAAGAAAAGTTTCCCCTCATCCTTTATTTGGTTGCCCAAGGAACTGTCTGCATGAGAAAGGCAGGATAAAACTTGATTCTTATCTTTTTACCAGAGAATGAATTGGTTTCCTATCATTACTCAAAAGTGGCCTTTTATTTTTTATTATATCATTATGAACTCATGGATTAAAACATATATGATAAGTTTTTATTTATTGTGATTATTATCCTCATTGAAGCTCAAATAATCCTGCCTCTAGACAGTGGCAACCTCTTCAGTTTGGCCCTTGAAATGATTCTGGTGGCCCCTGATAATGTTCACACAGTCGGTATGAAGAGGTGTTCTAGGTTTCTGTGTGGTAGGTTTCTGACCTTGCTCTGGGTTCTGCCTTGGATTCTTGTGAGTTCATATTGATACTTTCTATTCAGGTTCTAAAGTACAAGTCTCTACTTAACCTCATCTGTTACATTTGCATCTCTTTTCTCATTTCAAGACAGGATATGGTGGAATGTCTCATAATTTCTCATTTGCTTTATCTCACATTACATATGCAGCAGACTTAGGATATAATTCTAATACTGCCAATATCAATATGATTATTGAAATCATTAAAATAAATTTTAGTGTATGCTTTCCTCGTTCTCCCAAATTTATTAAAATATATCTACAAGAGCATAATAGCTATTACACACTATGTGTTCTTCCTTTTACTCTTCATGTAGTCTTAGTTTTATTGCATTTACTGCTCTCTCTTCATCATCTTGTCTCTTAGTCATTGTGGTGTCTGAAGTGCACTCTAGTAAATTCCTCAGCAGTCCCTGTGAACAGACTTGTCCATGGGAGTCTGTATCCTTTGAATTTGAAAGGTAACTTTTCTGGTTATTAAATCTTTGGATCATGTGTTCGTCCTCTGTGAGAGTGTGATAATGACTTTTTTACTCTTGTGTGTCATGTGCCTTCTTTCAGTCCTTTTACTAGAACATGTGTTCCCGTGGGTTTTTCTTGGTGGTGTTCTCAGATGAGGGCTGTGTTCCCTAAACATGCATGCCCAGCTCTCTTTCCAGGGACTCTCGGTGCATGTATTGGATGCCCTTTAGAGTTACTGCTGATGACTTCCTCTGTGAAAATACTTTTTAATCTGTTTCTTTTTTAGAAATGTCTTTGTTTTCTCCTATTTGTTGTAAGGTATTCTCTGTTGCATTTATTTGGTTTTACACACTCCATTTTAGTCTTCATTTTGGAGTTTTTAAAAATTGTAATCCTGTCCTGAGTTTTAGTATGACATTTTTTTGTTTGTTTTTCTAATTCTGGTTTATGTGGTGCCATGTGGCAGGATAGGTATGGCCAACATCATGGGGTTGAAAGTACTCACCAAGACAGTTATGAATTAAGAAAGGTGGTTTTATTAAAGGGAAGATGTGTTGTGAAGGGCACAACGGGCAGAGCAGTGGAGAGAAAATGTCTGCCAAGAGGCAGAGGTTAAATAGAAGTACACTTAAGACTATTGGGATTCGGTGTGGGCTGGGGGAATTGTCTTTGGGACATGGAGAAGTTTGTAAATTGACTGCATGCTGTGCCAGAGGTTTGTAAAGTAGATGATTGGTTGTGGGGTTTGGTCTCTTTAAGATAGGGTTAATTAATTAGCAGCAATAGTTAACTGCTTTTTGTTTGTTTCTGAACTAACAGCAAATGTTTTACAGCTGGTTCACCAGCTTTTCTGGCTCTTGAGGTAGTTGCTACATTTTTTGTTGTTGTTAATTTTTGTTGAGGTCTCTTTTTAAAATATAATTTACCCAATTGTCACTGGCCTAATTGGGCAGCATATTCACATGTTGTTCTTTTATAATTTGTATCATTTTCCTAATTTCCTTTCATTTGTTTTGGAATGACAGAACTTTGATGTATTTTGTGAGCACTTGCTTCTGGCCTGTTTTCATTAACCGTAGGGATGTTATTCTGTTCTTTATTCTGTCTTTTCTAACAATAACTGTACTAGATTTGGCCTTGATGCTTTTATCTTGTTCATTTTTATGTGAACTTAGTTTTCTTGAACTTTTAGAATGAGATTAGGTTCAGATAAGCTGTTTTGAGCTTTAAACCATTCCTCTTTCATGATGGAATGTAAAAGACAAAAGGCATTCCCACTCAGCAGTTCTCTTTTCTTTCTCTCTCACCTTATATCCAGTCCACCACCAAGCATTCTCTGCTTTTAAATTATACTCCAAACTCAACCACTTCTCACCAACTCCAGCCTGTCCTGGGCCAGGCCACCTTCCTGTCTAACACAGATGATTATAGGAGCGTCATTGCCTGTTTCTGCTCCCACTCCCGTGTCCTGGGTCCTCCACAACATCCTGAGGCAGTCTCTTAAAACCAGTCAGAACTTCTCAGTCCTCTGCAAAAACCTACCAGTACCCTGTCACCCTGCATCAGAACCTAAAGCCCTGCACAACGTCCTCCCTCCTTCCCATGCCTCTTTCCTGCCTTTCCCCACCCTCTGCTAGTCCTTAAAGGTGTTCTAGCCTATGAGGAGACTCTTGGTACTCTACTCACACACCTGGCACCAAATGTGTGGGTTTTCTACATGGAGCAGTTCTCCGGTTCTCTGTAGACACCAGCTGGGTGTCCTACAATTCCGTTCAGATGTGACACTGACTACTAGGAGTTAGTGCAGACCCCAGAGACTGAGGGCTCAGTCCTGTAAGTCTTTTCCCCACTTCAAACACTGATTGTAAATAGGGGGTCTTACAATCAACTTCTTGTTTGATCTGACTAAAAATGAGGTTCCCATAGCCCCTCAATCAGATTTGATAATGTGCTGTAAAGCTTGGTCTGGGAATTGGGATTGCAGTATGAATGCTTGCTCAGGAGTGACCCAAGTGGCGGTGTTCACTGGCCCTCCACGGACATTATTTTCTGTGGGGGGTGTTTTGGGGGTGAAAGGGTGGTCAGTCTTAGGGTCTTGCCTTTGAGCCTAGTTCTTCCTGACTTCTGCTTTTTCATTAGCTGTTACACACAGTTTTAGTCTCACTGTTTTTGCTTGGTACATTGGGACTTTGTTTGCTGGTTGGGAGTGGCCACTGTGCTTTGTGCTCACTTATCCTCTAGGTGCAGAAGGACTCAGGGTGGAGTTTGACCGGCAGTGCTCCACGGAGAGGCGCCATGACCCTCTCACAGTCATGGACGGCGTCAATAGGATTGTCTCTGTGCGGTCAGGTGAGGATGGGAGGTTGAGCAGGGCGCAGTCTGCCGCCTCTGGCCCAGTAGACAGAACCCTTTGCATTTGTGGTACAGAATGCTGCTGCTCCATGCTCATGGGATCCTGCAGGAAGAACACTTACTGTGAAATATAGTAGCCTTTGCTTGCCTTTTCCCCATACCTTAAATAAGATACTTATCTATATGGTGTGTACATCACACCACTGATGGGTGACCAGCGTGAGGGCGGCCCTTGCTGGGGCACACCCAACCTTTCCCAGACACTTGGAGAAGGTGCTGTGGACATGCAGCATGCCATAGGGCTTTTGTGAAGTCACGATTGGCATACTATAGGGCTTCTTACAGGATTTATTTCTAGCTGATTGCAGTGAGGACTTGGCCTATGTGGAGTAAGTTCTGTATGTGTGGCAAGCAGAGTGCTGGAGTGGCAAGAGACCTCATGCCCATGCCCGCCTCTGCTCTGCTGCTGTGCCCTGCTGCCAGATGGTTCTTGCAAAGCAGAATCCGGCCGTGGTGTCTCTGGCTCCCACAGACATCTTAGTCCACCACAGCTCCTCTCCAGATGTTCCAGCCTGACCAGGTTCTTATGCCCGTTGCCCAGAAAAACTGAGATAACTTACTATTACAGTAGAGAAATAATTTAATATTGCAAAGCAGCTGAGCCAGGAGGCCAAGAGGCATTTCTCAAATCCACCTCCCCGAGAGTTCAGAGGCTGGAACTTTCAAAGTGAATGTTACTAGCAGCGGCCTAGGGATTGCTGATTGGTTTGGGAATTGAATCACAGAGATGAGATTGTCTTTCCAAACCAAATCAGTTTCTGGGTGTGGTTCACAGGTCACTGGTTGGCCTCCTTCTTTGGCAGATTAAGCTGTAAGATGCCATCAAGAAGATCTAGTGTTTCATTGTTTACAGGAAAATGTGTTGAACACCCTCAGGGGCAGCTCCCCCTCTCCAGGGGTCAGAGCTAGAAGATAATCAATTGATGTTCCTTGCAGTGTTTGTGCAAACTCACAGATCTGTTCACTTCTAACTGAAGCTGTGCCTTTGTGGGGCTCAGGTCTCTTCTGCAGTTCTTACCTGTGGTCCTATCTTAATTTCATATAGACGGTTTCCCAGGCTTCTGCTCTGGCCAGGCTGCTCAACTCCTGCCTTGTGGGCAGCCTCTTCCAGGCCCTGCTGAGCTGACACAGGGCCCTTGTGGGGAAAGCCAGGACTCTGTCTCCTATTGCCTGGCCTCCTGCTTGTATCAGGGCTTTCCCAGGAAAACAGCCTGTGGCCTCTGGCCTAGCTGTGGGCTGGCCAGTCCAGCAGGCATCTCGCTGCATCCAAGTTGTGTGTGGTCATTTCCCCGTGGGGAAGTGGCTTCTGTCAGGATGATGCCCGCCTGCCTTCCCTCAGTTTCAGATTTATGTCCTACTCCATCTCGCCTCTGATAGAAGCATCGTCTCTCGTTCGGTGGCCTCGCTGGCAGCCTACGCACAGCTGAGAGCTTTTGGTAAATGGTGCTTTCTGGTCGTGTCTGTCTACTAGTTGGAAGAAACGGCCAGGTTTCTGACACCTTCTGTCTTGGTACAGGGGCTGAAGGAATGTTTGTTGAAGAGAGATAAGTACTAAAATGTGAATCCCAAAAGTGATGTGTTGCTATGAACTGAAACTTGAGAGAACTTGGATTAGAGGCCTGTTCTTCAGGCATGGCGGGAATGATTTTTCTTTGTATCTGAGGATGTTTGTGTTGATCAGATGATGGAGTGATCCCAACCCCAAGATGTACTTTTCTCCTCCAGGCCGAGAGTGGTCAGACTGGTCCAGCGAGCTGCGTATCCCAGGGGATGAGTTGAAATGGAAGTTCATCAGTGATGGGTCTGTGAACGGGTGGGGCTGGCGCTTCACAGTTTATCCCATCATGCCAGCCGCAGGTGAGGGAGACCTTACGGCAGTGGGGACTTGGTGACTGACTGTAGGTTGTGATTCATGGTCTGCCTCCTCCCTCTGCCGTGTTGGGAGTGGGCGCTGACCTGGGCCCTGTGCAGGCTCATCCTGGAGCACAGAGCCACCGTCATCCACTGCCAGGACACTCCACTCCTCATGGCATGAGAGATGATGTTGCTGCCATGGTTCCTGAGGCTTTTGCCATCCAGTGGAAGTGGCTGTGTGAGGACTTGGCTCCCACGGCTCAGGTGGTGGCGAGTACCTTTGAGGGCTGAAGTCCCGTGGGTGGGGGCCTTGCCCGTTGATTTGCACACGGCTTCTTATGGGCTGGTTCCCACCTCGTCAGACTTGGGGTTGTTTACAGTGCTTATCCACAGGCCCTAAAGACCTCCTTTCCGATCGCTGCGTCCTCTCTTGTCCGTCCATGGACTTGGTCACGTGTCTGTTGGACTTCCGACTCAATCTCGCCTCCAACAGAAGCATCGTCCCTCGCTTGGCAGCCTCGCTAGCGGCCTGTGCCCAGCTGAGCGCCCTAGGTAAATGGTGCTTTCTGGTCATGTCTGTCTACTGGTTAGAGGAAACAGCCAGGCTTCTGATGCATTCTGTCTGCTCATTTCAGCCGCCAGTCACAGGATGTGGGCCCTTCAGAGACTGAGGAAGCTACTTACAACTGAATTTGGGCAGTCGATTAACATAAACAGGTTGCTTGGAGAGAGTGATGGAGAAGCCAGAGCCTTGGTATGGAGCATGGTAGTACACTTCGAGATGTGTGGCCTTTGGGAGTGAGACACACCTTTAAAAATTTAAATCTCTAAGGCCTTGAGAAGAGGTAGGGAATTTCATATAAGAATAAGGAGGCAGCCGGGCTCAGTGGCTCAGCCTGTAATCCCGCGCCTTTGGGAGGCTGAGGTGAGTGGATTGCCTGAGCCCGCGGGTTCGAGACCCGCCTGGGCAGCGAGACCTCATCTCTACAATAAATCAAAAACTCAGCCGGGCGTGGTAGCGCATGCCTGTAATTCCGGCTACTCGGAAGACTGAGGCGGAAGGATCGCCGGAGCCCAGCAGGTCGAGGCTGCGGTGGCCAGGAGCGGCTCCTGCACTCCAGTCTGGGCGACCGAGTGAGACTCCAACTCAAAAAATATATGAATAAATAAATAAATAAAAGAATAAGGAGGCCTTTGTTACATGTAGACTTTCCTTATGTTGCTTTGTATGCTGTGTATAATTCAAACCATAGTTTAATTTTTTTTAAAACGTTTGTTGACAGCCATGAACATAGAATTGGGTTTATTAGACCTTACAGTGAGTCTGACTGATCACATCTCTTCTATTTTGTTGAATAAGGTAGTCCCTTTGGGTTCTACCCATATGAGGAGACAGGCAGGGACTGTTTCCCTGGAAGTGGCTGGACTGGAATTGAGGTCAAACATTCTGAGACAAGTCTCCAAACTCCCCTTGATTATTTTAGTGTTCCTTTTCTTTTAGCTTTTTCCTCTTTGAGAATTTCAGTAAACACTTCCTTAGAGAGAATAGCACCAACATGATAGAACATTCGACTGACAGAAACAAACTGCCAGCCTCTCCTGCATTTGAGTTTCCTGCAGTAGGGTGTTTTCTGTTGTTTTCTTAGAGTTTTACAGGCAGCGCTCTTGCTGCTTTGGTGAAAGGCCTCCCAGAAGCTTTGCAAAGGCAGTTTGAATATGAAGATCCTATTGTGAGAGGTGGTAAACAGCTGCTCCACAGCCCGTTCTTTAAGGTACCATTTGACTTTCTTCGTGGGATGATGGCAGAGTGATGTGGCTAAGAGCCACTGAGAGCTGTCTCGTGCAGTGTGTGTGTTTTAGGCCTCTGAGGGCAGCTGTAGGCATTGCTGGAGTTGAATATGAAAAATATCAGAAATGGTTGTATGATTTAAGCACTGAACCATAAGCCTTTAGCACGTAGTAGCATTCTTTGTGGTATATGGTCTCCTTGTCAGTTGATGCAAGTAACACATATTCTAGCAGTTGTTGGCTCTGACATTCTGTGTGTAGGTGCATGGCCAGCACCTGTTAGGGAGCACTGCCTTGCGGATGGTGGGAAGTGCTTGCTGGGAGATCCTGAGGAGACACAGGAACCCTGGGGTGGCCAGTGGAGTTGGTGTATCTCTGGTGTGCAGTGTTAGCATGGTGGAATGTTCCCTGTGTTTCTGAGCATCCCTGTTTTTATTTTTTGATGACTTTAGGTACTGGTAGCTCTTGCCTGTGACCTGGAACTCGACATTCTCCCTTGCTGTGCTGAGACGCACAAGTGGGCTTGGTTCCGAAGGTATTGCATGGCCTCCCGTGTTGCTGTGGCCCTAGACAAAAGAACACCATTGCCCCGTCTGTTTCTTGATGAGGTATTGCATGATATTTTAGAATCACTTTTGGAATGCAAAGACTTTTTAAAAATTTAGCTGTACTATTAAAAGATGCCAGTATTGTGAAACACAGAAAAATTTCTCTTGCCAAGGAATACCATAAAGAAAATAACACGTAGGTGAAAATGAGTGAACTGACACTGAATTTCAGTTAAAGCTTGTTTTTAGAAAAGATAGAATGATACCATCCAGGCATTTTAATGTCTTGAACTTGATGTAATCACACTGGTTTTGCTCATTCATCATAAAATCGTAATGTTGATATTCCCCCATATTCCCAGACAGGGATTCCAACTCCTGTCTTCTTACCTTAAGATTTGTTTCATTCTTGAAGTGAGTGTCTTATTTATAATGTTATAATAATGTTGTCTAGGTGGCTAAGAAAATTCGTGAATTAATGGCAGACAGTGAAAACATGGATGTTCTCCATGAGAGCCACGAAATTTTTAAAAGAGAGCAAGATGAGCAACTTGTGCAGTGGATGAACAGGTGATTATCAGAAGCCAAGAATGATGCAGTGCGTGAGAGCGAGAGGTGGCCTGGCAATTCTTTCTCACGTCGAGCATTCTCTCCATTCTGTTATAGGCGACCAGATGACTGGACACTTTCTGCTGGTGGCAGTGGAACAATTTATGGATGGGGACATAATCACAGGGGGCAACTCGGGGGCATCGAAGGTGCAAAAGTCAAAGTCCCCACTCCATGTGAAGCCCTCGCTGCTCTCAGACCTGTGCAGTTAATAGGAGGAGAGCAGACCCTCTTTGCAGTGACAGCTGATGGGAAGGTAAGGGTGTATTTTCTATGTTATACTATTGTGTGGACGGAGGCTGTTGTGGCCATGTGTGGTTCTTAGAACATGTAAGGGTCTGTACTGAAGTGTTGTCTCAAGACTGATAATAGTACTTGTGGTATGCTGGGAGCAGTTAGATGTGTCCTATAAGTTTTTTAATTTTGGAATAAATCATGTATGCAAAAGTATTATTGTTTTTGTTTACATATCATTCATTAGATATCTTCCTTTCTTGTTTGCTCAAGAAACAAGTGATCCTTCTGCCTCAACCTTCCAAGTAGCTGGAACTACAGGTGCATGCTACAATGCCCAGCTTATTTTTAAAAATTTATTGTGGAGACCAGGTCTCACCAAGTTGCCCAGCCTGGTCTAAAACCCCTGAGCTCAGGCAATCCTCTCATTTCGGTCTCCCAAAGTGCTAGGATTACAGGCTTGAGCCACCACACCCAGCCTATATATGCCATCTTTTAAAAAGTTAGTTGCTACTGGTGTGTAGAAGTATTTATGTATGTCTATGAATTGATCATACTCTACTCTTTTTTTTAACCTTTATTTCTTTACTGTTTAAATTTTTTCTACCTCCAATTGAATAAAGTTTGAACTGAGATGTCTTGAACTGAGATAAACATTGTGTCTGAGGATCTGAGGGAAAAACAGTCATAGTTGCTTTTAACCCAGACTATGCTTTAGAATTGCCTAGCATGCTTTTCAGAAATATAGATGCTTTGGACTGTCTCCCAGAAATCCTCATTTAACTGGTCTTGGTAAGGCAGGGACAGCGGTACCATGTCCCAGATACTTGCAATACGCAGTCAGAGTTGAAAATCATTGTCTTTACAGGAGACAAGGGACCATCCATAACAAAAGTAATAAAAATATCCTTACAGTAAAAGACAATACTAGTCCAGTTTTAAATGTGACATTTGCCATCTTAAACATTTTTAAGAGTATAGTTCAGTGAATGTATATTAAATATATTTGTAATGTTGTACAACCATCACCACCATTCATCTACTGAACTCTTTTTTTCATCTTGTAAAATTGAAACTCTGTACCTATGAAACAACTCTTCTTTCCCTTCCCTCCAGCCTCTGGCAAGCACCAATCTACTTTGTGTCCTATAATTTTGACTGCTTTAAATATCTCATATAAATGGAATTATACAGCATTTTTTTACTTTTGTAACTAGCATATTTCATTTAGCATAACATCCTCAAAGTTCACCCATGTTATAGCATATGTCAGAATTTCCTTTTAAGGCTGAATAATATTTGTGTGTGTCTAACAATTTTGTTTATCTATTGGTCTGTCAGTGGACACCTTGGTTACTTCCACATTTTAGCTATCATGAATAATATTACTAGGAGCATGAGTGTACAGTTTGGGAGAAAATATATGCAATCATATATAAGGGATTAAGTCCATACTACATAGAGAACGTCTAAAACTCAATAGGAAAAAAGCCATGTAGCCAGCTTCAAAATGAGCAACAAACTTGAAAAGATATTTCTTCAAAGATAGGCAAATGGCTAATAAGCACATGCAAAGATGCTCAACATCATCAGGAAATGCAAATCTAAACCACAATGAGATACCACCTCACACTCATTAGGATGATTACTGTTGAAACAACAACAAAACCCCAGAAAAATACAAGTGTTGGCAGGCATGTGTGTCATCACTAAAAACCTGTGCACTCTTGGTAGGAATGTAAAATTCTATCATCACAGTGGAAAACAGTATGATGGTTCATAAAAAATTAAAAATAGAAATTCCATATAATCCAGCAATTTCACTTCTGAATATACACCCAAGAGGACTGAATTCTTTTCTTTCTAATGTAGCTGAAGGTTTTGCATCTTCTTGATAGAGAGTTGTAATCTATAAATGAGTTTTGTTCTTTCCTTTCCAGTTTCCTTCTCCTTTTTGGATGGGCAAAGTGAATTGTGCTGACTGGGAGTTGCAGTATGATGCTGGGTGGTGGGGGCAGTGGGCATGTTCCTGTCTCCATCCAGACTGAAGTCAGCACTGATGGAGCATTTGTGTGCTTACAGTGGGGCTTTGCTAGAAGCCCTTTAGCAGATGTGTTTATATTCATGCATGGACATTGAGTTTTGGTAAACAATCTATAATTTTTGAAATGTTCTTTTATAAGATGTTTTCTCCTTTAGTGGATTAATATGGCAAGTTAGATAATTGGTTTTCTCATGTTAAACAAGCCTGCATTCTTTGGAGAAACTCAGCGTGGCAGGATATGTTTAATCTATTTCCAGGTTTTGTGTGCAGTACTTGTGTAGAGTTTTTGGCAGATCTGTTGAGGAGTGAGATGTCAGCATGTAGTGTCCCTTGCCTGACTTTGGTACTGTTTTAGTTGTCTGTTCAACTTTATGTTTAGAGAGCATTTTATAAAAAATAAAATATCTGTTCAACTTTAAACAACATTTATCACCTCACAGTTCCTCTGGGCCAGGGCTCTGGAGGTGAGTTTCTGTCCTCTAACTCCGAATCTCACTAGGCCACAGTCATCCGGAGGCTGTACGAGGGAGGATTCAGTTCTCTGTGACCCTCTGGGCTGAGGTCTCAGTCCCTCGTGCATTGTTGGTGAAGGTTGCCTTCATGTAGTTCTTTGCCACAGGTCCACGTAGTGTCTCACAGTGTGGGAGCTGCTTCAACGAGAGCAAGGGAGTGCAGGAGGGAGCTCCAGCAAGAGAGCGAGTGGCAGCAAGATAGACATCATGTGTAGCCACATCACAGAAGTGACACTCCACACAGCTGCCATATTCTACTCATCAGAAGCAGGTCACTAGGCCCTACACTCAAGAAGAGGAGCTACAGGCATACCTTGGAGATATTGCGGGTTTGCTTCCAGACCACAATGATAAAGCAAATGTTGCCATGAAGCAAGTCACATGGGTTTTTTGGTTTCCAATACATATAAAAGTTATATTTATATTCTATTGTAGCCTATTAAGTGTGCATTAACAGTATGTCTAACAAAATGTGCATACTCTAAAAATACTTTATTGCTAAAGAATGCTAACAATCATCCGAACCTTCAGCAAGTTGTAATCTTGCCTTAATGTTGATGGCCGCTGATTGATCAGGGTGGTGGTTGCTGAAGGTTGGCGGGGGGGCCATGGCAGTTTCTTAAAGTAAAACAACGATGAAGTCTGCTGTATCCATTGACTCTTCCTTTCATGAGAGACTTCTCTGCACTGTGCGATGCTGTTTGATAGCATTTTACTCACACTAGAATTTCTTTCAAAACTGGAGACAGTCCTCTCAAACCCTGCTTCTGCTTTATCAGTTAAGTTTACCCAGTAGTCGAAATCCCTGCTGTCATTTCCACAGTCTTCACAGCCTCTTCACCAAGAGTCGGTTTCAGCTCAAGAAACTACTTTCTTTGCTTATCCCTAAGAAGCAACACCTCATCTGTCAAGTTTTATTATGAGATTTCAGCAGCTCAGCCACATCTTCAAAGCTCTACTTCTAATTCTAGTTCTCTTGCTGTTTCTATCACATCTGCAGTGACTTCCTCCACTGAAGTCTTGAACCCCTCAAAATGATCCATGAGGGTTGGAACCAACTTCTAAACTCCTATCGTTGTCATTGTTTTAAGAGACGGGGTCTCGCTCTACCACTCAGCCTGGAGTGCAGTGGCATCTATAGCTCATTGTAACCTTGAACTTTGGACTCCAGGGGTCCTCTCACTTCAGTGTCTTGAGCATTTATGACTACAGGACAATCCCTTATGCCTAGCTAATTATAAGACATTTTTTTGTAGAGATGGGGGTCACTTTATTGCCCAGGCAGGTCTTGAACTCCATGCCTCAAGTGATCCTCCTGCTTTGGACTCCCAAAGTGCTGGGATTACAGGCATGAGCCACTATTCCTGGCTACCAACCTCCTGTTAATTTTGATATTTTGACCTCTTCCCATGAATCACAAGTATTCTTAATGGAATCTAGAATGATGAATCCTTTCCAGAAGATTTTTAAATACCTTGCTCAGAACCACCAGAGGAATCACTATCTGTGGCAGCTACAGCTTCACAAAATGTGCTTCTTAAGAAACATACTTCTTAAATAAATGACTCAGAGATGAAAATGTGTATTATTTTAAGTTAAATAGATAATGAGTACAATATCAGATACATTTCTTTTTTCTTTTTGAGTTGGAGTCTCACTCTGTCACACAGGCTGGAGTCGTCATGCGCGGAGCCGCAAAGGGAACGTTGTTATTTATAAAGGAATAGGGAAGCCTAAGGAGAAAGAGAGAGACGGGAATGACTGATTGGTGGAGCAGTCAGGACACACAATATTTATCAGTGCAGTTTCCATCTTATATGGGTTCAGTTCATGGTGCCCCCAGACAGTTACAATAGTAACATTAAAGAGTGCTAAACACAGGTCACCACAATAGATACAATCCTAATGAAAAGGTTTGAAACATTGGGAGAATTACTAAAATGTGACACAGAGACACAGGTAGCACAGGCTGTTGGAAAAATGGTGCCAACAGACATGCCTGGTGCAGGGTTGACACAGTCCAGAAAAAACAAAAAAACCCCTACACACTAAGAGGTGTGATAAGGCCAAGCACAGTGAAACAAGGTGTGCCTTACACAGGGGTGCATGTTTGAAAGTAGGGATCACTTCAAACTTCATCAGAGGCAGATTGGCACTAGTTTCATCAAAAGGGCTGAAATATGTTTCCTCTTTTTCTGTTCTCTGAAGAATTCTATGTCCTTGGTTATTTTGACATGCATACTAAAATGTAAAGTTAATTATTACTTCTGCCATCCTCCCAGTCACACTCTTGCTATCCAGTGTTTGGTTCCAACCTGTCGCTCTCTTGTAGACATGATTGTTGTTTTATGTAGACCTTTTTTATTTTTGAATTTGACCAATTGTTACACACCTTTACTTGCCATTATTTCTTACCCTCTTATGTCTCACATCTTATATCTACAATCTTTTTCTTTCTACTTTAAGCATATCTTTTTCAATTTTCTTTAGTGAGGTTCTTTTGTTAATTCTCTGATTGTTTTTATTTATTTGAGAATTATTTTGTTCTTTGTAAAGGAAAAGAGTAGTATTTTCTGCTTTGTGGGCCATATGGTCTCTTTTGCAACTATGAAAGCAACCGTGGACATATTGTAAATAAGTGGATGTGACTTTGCCTTATTTATAAAAATTTGGCTCATGAGCCGCAATTTGCTAACTCCTTTTCCAGAGTATAAAATTTTCAGTTAATTATTTTATTTATTTATTTATTAATTTTTTTTTTGAGTCGGAGACCCACTCCGTCTCCCAGGCTGGAGGGCAGTGGCATACTCATGGCCACTCCAGCGTCAACCTGCTGAGCTCCAGCGATCCTTCCACCTCAGCCTTCCAAGTAGCCAGAACTACAGGCATGCACTACCATGCCCAGCTAATTTTTTTTTTTTTTGGTAGAGACAAGGTCTCATCAAGTTGCCCGGGCTAGTCTCAAACCCACGGGCTCAGGTAGTCCACTTACCTCAGCCTCCCAAATTGCTGGGATTATTATTTTTAGTCAGCCTATTAAATATTTTATTCCTCTGTGTTCATTGTTATTGATGGGATGTCAGCAGTCAGAAACTAACTTTTACCCAGGTGAATGTAATAAATTTTTTCTCTGTGACTGCTTTTAAGATCTTTCTTTGGTGACCGACAATTTCACTATGATGTATTTAGATGTCATTTTCTCTTAATTTTTCTCACCTCCTTTGTTTTACTTCATTACTTTTTTTTTTTTTTGGACAGGTGATAAGGGATTAAATGGTAAGAGTTTGGAGCAGGGGAGGGGGTGGTTCTGAGAATTGGTCTTTTAAGAATTCTGGTGAATTTTCAGATACAATTGTTTTTTTCAAATATTGCTTCTCCCATAGTCTCTGTATAATATCTACTTGATTGATGTTAGTGTGAGAAGGGCTTTCCTTTACATCACCCTTTTTTCATATTTCCTCTTCTCTTTGTCTTTCTGTGTCATATGCTAGATAATTTCTTGAGATCAGTCTTCCAATTCTGTAAGTTCTCTTCACCTGTATGTAATCTGCTGTTGAATACATCTGAGTTTTGAGTTTCAATTTTTAAAACATTTCCCAAAGTTATGCTTTGAGCTATTATATATCCTCTTATTCCTTAGACATACTTCTGAGCTTTTATTTCTTTAAACACAGTAGTAGATTATTGTTCTCCTGTTGGCTGTCACTTTTGGTGCCTTCTTTCCTTTGGATGATGTGAATTTTTAAAATTACAAGTTGATCATTTTCCTTGAAAAATTTTGTACAGAAATTCTTTGAGGCATAGCTTGACTCACTCATCCAAAGAGAATTTATAAACTTAGGGCATTTGCAGCCTGCAGATCTTAGTCCATATGTAGCATAAATTCAAACTGAAAACCAACTAGAAGGGGTGGCTTTTGTGGTTATGAATTCTCACAGGACATTCTCCCCCTTACATTTGGTGCTGAGGTTGTGGAGGGCAACCTTCTTGGTTGTCCTTATCTCTCATTCACAGTCACAGTGGAGCCTCGCCTTTCCACAGGTATTATTATTTTTAGTCAGCCTATCACCCTGTGTGCTTAGCTCTTTAAAACCTTCCAGCAGGAGCTGGCTTTGGGGCTCACTGATTGATCCACCTGAGTTTTGGTTTTACTTCCTGTTGTAGTTCCCCTCCCTGGTGGTTTCTTTGTGATGGTGTCAGTACAACCACACACTTGGAACGTGTTTCCCAATTATCATAATACTATAAAAAAGGGATTGGCAGTAGTGGAAAACTGCCAGGGGAGTGGGGGTGGGATTGGTGAGACTGGCAGTTGAGGGAAACTGCCAGTGGAGGGAGGGGCACACCTCTTCAACAAGGGTACCTGCATAATGAACATTTGTACACCCAACCCTGAATTCCCCACATCTTTAAAATTTTAAAAAATAAAAAAAATAAAAAAAAGTGTTTCCAGCAACATTTAACTTGGCGCGAGACCTCATCTCTACAATAAATCAAAAAATGAGCCGGGCATGGTAGCACGCACCTGTAGTTTCAGCTACTCGGAAGGCTGAGGCGGAAGGATTGCCGGAGCCCAGCGGGTTGAGGCTGCGGTGACTGGGAGCGGCCACAGCACTCCAGTCTGGGTGACAAAGTGAGACTCCAACTAAAAAAAAAAAAGTTTGTAGCAGGAGGGATGTTTGGACTGCATTTAGAAATGGCAGTCTGATCTTTTTTTAAAAAAAAATTAGTGATAGAGATGTTTCATGTCCCAAAGCAATTACCCACTTGGAGTGGGGGAAAAAAACATGTTTCTACTGTGTGATTTATATGCTACTTTGCTGAAATCTTAAAATGTCTTCATCACTTTTCTGTGATAGGCTTGCATGGGTATTATTGTCAGGGATTTGCATATAACAGATAATGAAACCTTTTTTTTCTTTTCTTGATATTAATTATAGTTGGTATTTTAGACAAAAATGGAAAAGCTTCCAGGGAAAACACCTTATTTTAAAAATAATTGTGAATTTGGAATTTCTAATAGTCATACATTTTTCTTTGATTTTTTAGATCTTTGCTAGAGCATATATAAAGTCTTAAAGGGATCCTGGGATTGTTAATTTTAAAATTCATTTCTCTGTGGTAAAAATTAACTGATTAGGGTTTATGGGCTACTAAATGTGGGGGATACTTTGATAAAAATCTTATGGTGTTATTATTGCTTTATCTTGTCTTAGCTATATGCCACTGGGTATGGTGCAGGTGGCAGACTAGGAATTGGAGGGACAGAGTCGGTGTCTACCCCAACATTGCTCGAATCCATTCAGCATGTGTTTATTAAGAAAGTAGCTGTGAACTCTGGAGGAAAGCACTGCCTTGCCCTCTCTTCAGAAGGAGAAGTGTATTCTTGGGGTGAAGCAGAAGATGGGAAGCTTGGTCATGGCAACAGAAGGTATGTGAAAACATCGTTTTCAGTGTTTATGGGTTTTCTTTGTTTCTGTTTGTTTGCTTTAATACTGGGACAGTGTATTGGCACTTATTTTTCAGAACAACATTTACAATTATCTGCTCAAATTAAACAATGTGTATGACTCATTTGGCAGCAATAGTTCCATATGTCAATATGTGGGATTACCTATTTAATTCCTCTTTTGGGAGGAAAAATAATCAAATCAATTCTGAGTGATATATATATATATATATATTTTTGAGTTGGGGTCTTTCTTACTTTGCTGCCCAGGCTGGAGTGCAGTGGCACAATCATGACTTACCACAGCCTCCCAAGTAGCTAGGACTATAGGCGCATGCTACCATGCCTGACTGATTTTTTATAGAGGTGAGGTCTTGATGTTTTGCCCATGGCTGGTCTCAAACTCCTGGGCTCAAATGATCCTCCTGCCTTAGCCTTCCAAAGTGCTGAGATTACAGACATGAGTCACTATGCCTAGCCTGAGTTTTTGATTTACAAGTACTAAGCTTCTTTTTGTGCTTTTCCCCCTAAGTTATTCACTGGATCACATTTGGCATTTTTTATAATATGCGAGATACTAAACTGTAAATACAGAGGAAATGGCAGGAATGAAGGGGGAAAGCACATACAAATGACACAATTTTTAATTTTTTATTTATTTTTTATTTTTTTTTGAGTTGGAGTCTCACTCTGTCACCCAGACTGGAGTGCAGTGGCCACTCCTGGCCACCGCAGCCTCGAGCTGCTGGGCTCTGGCGATCCTTCCGCCTCAGCCTTCCAAGTAGCTGGAATTACAGGCATGTGCTACCACGCCCGGCTGATTTTTTAATTTATTATAGAGATGAGGTCTCGCTGCCCAGGCGGGTCTCGAACCCGCGGGCTCAGGCAATCCACTCACCTCAGCCTCCCAAAGGCGCAGGATTACAGGCTGAGCCACCGAGCCCGGCTATGACACAATTTTTTAAACAGAGGAAACTAACCCATAAAAATTCTTTAAAAATTAAATAATAGGAACTATCAGCCAAATTGAAGTAACAGGGGCCCTCGTTATCCTAGAAGTAATTAAAGCACCAGAACAAATATATGAAACAATAGCCTTAAAGGTATTGAGTGTCCAGCAACACAGTACAGTGTTCCCTGAGGAATGGGAAACAAACCAGATGATTCTAAAAATTGTCCCAGTGAACTTCCTGTAGGAAGATTGCAGGCTGTGGCACAGGAAGGAGAAACCAGGAAAACCAGCAGACTCCCTTAGGTAGAAGAGACAGAACTAGAAGTCCAGGGAAGCCATAACGTCTTGAATATGCAGAGTACCAGAGAGGAGAGAGCTGTGTGAAAAGAGAATGCCAAAGCCGTGCAATCGTGTGTGTGTGAAGCTGAGAAATGAGCCACCTGAAACGCTGAGAAGGAATAGTCCCCGGAGTAGACACAGGACAGGGTAGAACTTGCTCCCCAAAACCTCAAAATTCATAGGTATTGATGTTGCTCAGCAGTAGAGGAAAATCAACCATAGACTCACTGTTGCTTTGATCCCACCAACAAAGCTTAAAAGCAAGACCTGAAAAGATTAAACTGTAACTTAACATATTAGAGATCAAAGCTCAAGAATATTTTTATGAATACAAATATGAAACACCCAATAAGGTAAACTTCATAGTGTCCTGCATCCAATCAAAAATTATCAAGCATGCAAAAGAGCGGAAAAATACCAGCTTATATGAGGAGAAAAATCAGTCAGTTGAAATGGACCCAGAAATGATACTAGTGACAGAATTGCCGGATAAAGACTTTACTAGGATTGTTACTTTAACTGCATGCCATATCTTCAAGAAGCTAGACAAAAACTCAAACATGTTAGGTAGTGCCTAGAAGCTATTCAAATGCCCAAATTAATGTCCTAAAGATGGAAAACAGAATATCAGAGATGAAAAATACATTGATGGCAGATTAGACATTGTAGAAGAAAAGATCAGTAAACTCAAAGACATAACAATAGAAACAATCTAGAATGAAACAGAAAATCAGAATATACAAATGCAAGAGCATCAGTGAGCTGTGGAACAACCTCAGATGGCCTAATATATGCATAATTGGTTGGAGTCACCAAAGGAGGGGGGATGGGGGATTTTGAAGTCATAATGGCCAGAAATTTTCTAAGTTTGATGAAAACTATAAACTTAAGATTCAAGAAGCTTAAAGAACCCTAAGCAAAAGAAACATGAAGAAAACTACACTAGGGTGAATTGGTCAAGACCAAGGAAAAGAGAAAAAGGTTAAAAAGCAGCCAAGGTGTGTGGTTGTGAGTGGAAGGACCTAACACATGCTACATGCAGGAAAGAGATAACAGCAGATCTCATATAGGAATCCATGCAATCTAGAAGACAGTGGAGTCACTGAAAGTAAAAATAACTATCAACATAGAATTTTTTGCCCAGTGGAAATATTTTTCAAGAAATGGATTTATTTAGATATCCAGAAACTGAAGAAATTCAGAATTAAGCACCTGCAACCTGCATCACCAAAACCTTAAGAGAATTTCTTTAAACAGAAGAATAGTTGTACCAGATAGAATCATAGATCTATACAAAGGAATGAAGAAATTACCACTTGGGTTAATGTCATGACTTTTTTTCTTATTATATAGATCTTAAGAGATAATTGAATATTCCACGGGTATACTAAAAGTAAGGTGTTTAAAACATATACACAAATAAATTGGTGCACAAAGACTGGGGCTGTAAATGGAAGTAGACTCTTGTGAAATTCTTCTACTAAAAATGATGTCGTTTATCACTTCGGAATAAACTGTGATAAAGCAGCCTAAAATAATATAACAGAACTTTATCTGATAAACCAACAAAGAAGTTAAAGTGAAATAATAAAACATATTCAATTCATTCCAAAGAAAGCAAAAAAAAAAAAAAAAGAGTTAAAAGGCAACAAAGACAGATGGGACAAATAAAAAACAAATATCAAGATAAAGACTTAAACCTTGATATATTAATTATCACATCAAATGTGAATGAGCCAAGCACCCACTTAAAAGTCAAAGATGATGAGAATGAATATAAGAACACAATCGAGATCGAGCTTATGCTGCCTGCAGGGATCCTACTGTAAACAGAGACCCAGAAACAGACTGAAAGCCAGAGGATGGCTAGATACACCATGGTAGTACAAATTAAAAGAAAGCTGGAATGCCTGTGTTAATGTAATACAAAATAGAATTCACAGCAAGGAATATTGACAGGGATAAAAATGGTAGGTTTTTTTGTTCGTTTGTTTGAGGCAGAGTCTCGCTTTGTCACCCAGGCTGGAGTACAGTGCTGCTATCATAGTTCATGAACTGAAGCCTTGAATTCTTGGGCTCAAGCCATCCTCTCACCTCAGCCTCCCAAATAGCTGGGGCTACAGGTGCACATCTCCACAACTGGCTAATTTTTTGATTTACTGTAGTGATGGATTCTTGCTACATTAACCAGGCTGATTTTAAACTCCTGGCCTCAAGCCGTCCTCTTGCCTTGGCCTCTCCTTGCCTCAAGCCATCCTCTTGCCTTGGCCTCCCAAAATGCTGGGATTACAGGCGTGAGTGACCATACCAGGCCAAAAAGGGTAGTTTCATAATGACTAAATGATCAGTTCTTCAAGAGGACACAAAGATCCTAAACATTTACACACCTTATAATAGACCTTTCAGGTACATGAAATTAAAGCATGATAGAACTGCAAGAAGAAGTAGACATGTTCACAACTATAGCTAGAGATTTTAATACCTCTTCCTCAAAAATATTGATAGAACAAGTAGATTTGAAAAGTCTGTAAGGGGCTGCTGGATGTGATGTCTCACACCTACAATCTCAAGCACTGTGGGAAGCCAAGACAAGAGGATTACCTGAGCCCAGGGGTTCGAGACCAGCCTGGGCAACATAGCTGGGTGCGGGAGGTGCATGCCTGTAGTTCCAGCTACTTGGAAGACTGAGGCAGAAGGATTGTCTGAGCCCAGCAGGTCAAGGCTGTGCTAGCTGTGAGTGTACCACTGCACTCCAGCCTGGGTGACAGAGTGAGGCTCTGATTCAAAAAAAAAAAAAAAAAGTCTACAAGGTATAGAAGTTTGAATGACTGTATCAACTAACTTGACCTAATTGACATTTTAAGAACATTCTACTAGACAAATTGTACATTGTCTTCAAGTGCACACGGAATACCTACCCTTGTAGATCATGATGTGTACCATAAAACAAATCTTATACATCAAAAGGATTCAAGTTATATTTTTAAAAAAAGTTCTCTGTCTACAAGGGAATTAAATTAGAAATCAATAACAGATCTCTGGAAAATCTCTCCAATATTTGGAAATAAAACATTTCTAATTACTAGTGGGCTAAAGAATGAATCAGAAGGTAAGTTAGAAATAATTTTGAACAGAGTGAAAGTGAAAACAGTGTATCAAAATGTTTGGGATCCAGCAAAAGCAACACTTAGAAGGGAATTTGTGACATGAGATGCCTATATTACAAAAGAAAATTGAGGCCAGGCTTGGTGGCTCACCTGTAATGCCGTGCTTTGGGAGGCCGAGGTGAGTGAATTGCCTGAGCCCGCAGGTTCGAGACCTGCCTGGGCAACTTGGCAACTGGGCAACTAATCAAAAAAATTAGCCAGGTGTGGTAGCGTGTGCCTGTAGTTCCAGCTACTTGAAAGGCTGAGGCGGAAGGATTGCCGGAGCCCAGCAGGTCGAGGCTGTGGTGGCCGGGAGCGGCCACTGCACTCCAGTCTGGGTGACTGAGAGAGACTCCAACTCAAAAAAATAAAATAAAAAAGAAAATTGAACCAGCCTGGGCAACCTGACGAGACCTTGTCTCTACAATAAATCAAAAAATTAGCCAGGTGTGGCAGCACGCACCTGTAGTTCCAACTAACCCAGCAGGTCGAGGCTGCAGTGGCCATGAGCATGCCACTGCACTCCAGCCTGGGCGACAGAGTGAGACTCTGACTAAAAAAAGGAAAAAAAAAGAAAATTGTCCTCCAAACCATGACTTTAGTGTCCATCTTTGGAAACGACAATAAGAAGGACAAATACAACCTAAGTAAGCAGAAGAAATATCACAGCAGAAATCCACAACACGAGAAGCAGAAAAACAAAGAAGATTCAAGGAAACAAAAACTAGTTCTTTGTGAATGTCAATATAATCAGTAAAATCTCTATCTAAGACTGACCACGAAAAAAAGGAAAAGATTACAAATTATAGAACTATTAGGAATGGAAGAGTTTCATCACTGCATAGTTTACAGATATTAAAAGATAATGAAGTATAATGAACAACTTTGTGTCAACAGATGTAACTTTTTAGATGAAATGGGCAAATTCCTCAAAAGACGCATACTCATTAAAGCTCACTCAAGAAAAAATAGATGACTTTGGTGAACAGCCATGTCTTTGGGAGATTGGATTTCTGTCAGGCAAATCTCCAGAGCCAGATGACAAGTGATTTTTAACAAACACAAAACTAACAGATAATACCAATTCTCACAGTCTTTTTGAAAGTTGAAGATGAGCGAATTCTCCCCAACTTATTTGAGTATAGCATTACTCTTGGAGCGTCATTCATTAAAAAAAAATGTTCCGTAAGTGAACTGTTGATTTATAGCATGGAGGGCAAACTTGGTGTAAAGGGCCAGATAGTAAATATTTTAGGAATTCTATGTGGTTCTTTGGGTTTGTTTTTGTTTTTTTCAATGCTTTAAACACATAAAACCCATTCTCAGCTCATAGGCCTTTCAAAAACAGGCCATGGGTTGGACTTAACCCAACACAGGCTGTGAAGGCCCCACCCCTGGTATTGTGAAGAGGGGAGGTAAGAGTTCAGGTCTGAATGATTTTTCTTGATTGCTTTAACAATTAACTGATTGTTGATTATGTGTTGAATAAATGAGCAGCAAACAAAATCCTAGTACTTAATAAGCGTACACATATTTTAAGAGTAAAAATTTATTTCAGTTCTATTTGGTGACTTTTTTTGCAGTCCATGCGACCGCCCTCGTGTCATTGAGTCTCTGAGAGGAATTGAAGTGGTTGATGTTGCTGCTGGTGGAGCCCACAGTGCCTGTGTCACAGCAGCTGGGGACCTCTACACATGGGGCAAAGGCCGGTATGGCCGCCTGGGGCACAGTGACAGTGAGGACCAGTTAAAACCAAAGCTGGTGAGAAGGCGCCGTGTCCCTACACCCTGACCTGCCCAGTCCTCTCTGTTGCAGTGGGATGGGGCAGTTTGCCATTGTCATTATAGCTTTTAAAAGTTGAATGTATTTGCTTTTCTAGATTCTTTTTAGTTTTAAGTGTTGGTCAGAACCTCATTATTTACAGGTAAGTTTTCTTTTTGGTGGACATAAAAACTGATTTGATACACATTCCTTCTAAAGATCATTTAAACAGGATAGTATTGAAATAGCTTTGTATTTATAATGGGAAATACTGCTGGGCATCTAGCAAAGCACTTTGGCTTTTTGGGTGATGCAGAGGAGTGACTCAACGGCCTTCATGGTGCAGGATTGGCGTGACAAGGCCGCTGGTAGCTCTTCATGCAGTTGAGGTGCTTAAGCAGATGAAGGTGTTTTGTCTTTTGTCTTACAGGGCTCTTAGAACCACTTCCTCTGTGTAAAGGCTTAACAAAGTCATCCCATCATGAAAGCGTGTAGCCTTGTGAGCTGCTCCCTTGGCAAGCCTTGTGTTGCCCTCAGCTAATGCAGACCCCTTTTCCTTGAAGGTGGAGGCACTGCAGGGCCACCGTGTGGTTGACATCGCCTGTGGCAGTGGGGACGCCCAAACTCTCTGTCTCACAGATGACGACACTATCTGGTCCTGGGGGGACGGGGACTACGGCAAGCTTGGCAGAGGAGGCAGCGACGGCTGCAAAGTACCCATGAAGGTATTCCTGTTTGCACCTGCTGGGCTCTCACCTAGGTCACCTAAGCATGGGTCCCAGGGGCCCTCCAAGAAAACATGACCTCCGAGTCATCCATTATTGTCCTCTTTGGTGTGCTTCTTTACCTTCTGCACGGAAAGTATAATGGGTAATTGAGTAAAAAGCGTGTATGATGTGCCGAGTGCTCTTTGTGCTTTCTTGGGAAATGGTTGTCATTCTTCTGGGTCCATGGAGCTGCGGTTTTAGGCAGCACATAGTGCTGTTTGCAGAAAAGGAAAACACTTGTCCACACTCTTCAGTCTACAGCGGTAGATGGATGTTACGTCACGTGCCATGGGACATGCTAAAGCCTGCTGAAGGAATTGTCTCTGGGTTAGCTCAGGACAGCCAAGGGGGTCTCTGTGGGGTGGGGGAAGGGCCATGTCTGCTACTTGTGGGCCCGTGGGGTTGAGTTGGTGGACTCTGGGCAGTTTAACTTTTCCCAACTGCCTTTTACCCAGTAAACAGCCTGTTGGCAGAGGGCAAGGGAATTGGTATGTTCAGTCCTGTGCTCATGCTTAGTGGCCCTTGTGTGCACGCTACAGTGCCATTTCGCAGGTGCTCTGCCATGCATGTGTTGGCCAATCTGCACTGCTCCCTCTCTTGCTGAGCTCTGGGCTCACAGGGGTGAGTAAATGGCCACACTGTGCGCAGGTGCCCCTGGAACTGGCTCTGATGGGTGGTAGGCACCTGAGGCCCTCCGATGGGGGAAGAGCCTGAGCCTGGACCTGGCTGAGGAGCTTTCCTTCTTAAAGCCATACTGTCCATCAGCCATGTCCACAGCCATGCTGTGACCATATGAGGCTGTTTGAGTTTAAATTCTCATCGATGATGGTGGAGTGAGATTAACATTCACACCTCAGTCACACGGGTCACAGGGCCAAGAGGGCTAGAGCAGGTGGGGAGGGCCACAGGGATTGCTGGAGAATGGTGCTGCCCACCAAGGAATGATGTCAGGAGAGTCCATTCTGGGGAGAAAGGCCTGCAGACTTCACCTGCAAAGTGTCTCCATTTCTGGTGCCATGCGTTGGGTCCCAATGTGCCGCACACAGCATGTCAGGAGGCCTGCCATCTGCCACACTCCTGTTCGCCTCCTGGGAGTCCTAAAATTAAGTGGATGTGATTTTAAGTTACACTAACTGTTTGACATGGGTACAGGTTTTTAGAATTCTTACTGGATCTAGCTAAGTCACAACATGGTTGCAGCAATCAGCAAGGACCTTGATATTGCCCATCTCATTGAACCTTTTCCCCTTCTAGATCGATTCTCTTACAGGCCTTGGAGTGGTTAAAGTGGAATGTGGATCCCAGTTTTCTGTTGCCCTCACCAAATCTGGAGCTGTGTATACCTGGTATGCAAGATTCTCTTTGTTTAATCCCAGCAAAACTAGATTTTTAATTGGGGTGATGTTTATGGCCTTTTCCTCGATTGGAATGTAGCTTCAACAGCAGGCTGTGATGGCATTCTGAAGAGCAAAGCTTGGCTGGAGGTGGGCAGGGTGGTAATGAGATGCCCTTGCCCTGGTGAGTTCTTCGCTTCCTTTTTGTGCAGGGGCAAAGGTGATTATCACCGGCTAGGCCATGGATCCGATGACCATGTTCGAAGACCGCGGCAGGTCCAAGGGCTGCAGGGAAAGAAAGTCATTGCCATTGCCACCGGCTCCCTGCACTGTGTGTGCTGCACGGAGGATGGTAGGTGGGACCTGCTGTGGCAGAACCTAGGCCTGTGAATCTGAGCGGCCACTGTGGGGCGACACGTGCAACTGCAGAGGGGGAAGGGGACTTCGGCGGCTGTGTCTCGGGAGTCTCTGTGGTCAGCAGGGATTTGGCCCCATCACCTTCGGTCACTGCTGCTACATCTGTGGAAATGTTATGTTACAAGGTTGGGTAGAACAGGGCTGATAGCCAGCCTGGGGTGTGGCATGAGACAGGCCTGCTGTGGGCTTGGCCTTGGCTGGCATCTGGGAAGCTGGGTTTTGGGAAGGCTCCCCTCTTCCCTAGGTGAAGGGCATGGCTGCTGTGCTTGAACTGTCTGCGCAGACACTGGCTGTGCTGAGATCTGCTCTTCTCTGGAATCTGGAACTTGGCACCTGCCAGGCAGGAGTTGCTGCGAGATCAGCCCCAGTGGAAACCTGGGCATGGAGTCTCTGAGCGGCTTCCCTGTAGACAGCGTGTCACATGTGTTGTCACAACTCAGTGCTGGGGAATTCAGCTCATCCCATGTGATCCTCTGGAAGGGCACTCTGGAAGCTGGCACCTGGTTTTCCCCCAGACTCCCCTAGGCCCTTTCCCTGTGCTGGTCTTTGAGGCTGCAGTAAATCGTAGCTATGAGTAGGACTCCAGGCTGAGTCTTGAGAGTCCTCCTAGTGAGTCACAGAGCCTGGGGGTGATCTTGGGGAACCCTGACACAATGGCAAAAGGGACTTTGCAGGTGGTATTAAGTTTGCTAATCAGCTGACTTTATGACATGGAAATTATTCTGGATTATTGAGTTGATCCAGTGTAATCACACAATCAGAAAAGAAGGCAGAAGAGTCAGTCAAAGATATGACTGAAGAGACAGTGGAGAAAGATTTTCAAAGTGGGAGATGCTGTCTACCCTCTGGCACTGGCTTTCAAGATGGAAGAATGGGGTTAGGGAACAGATTGGCCTCTGGAAGCTGGGAATAACTGGCAGTTAACAAAGAACCCAGACTTCAGTCACATAAAGAAGTAAATGTCCCCCATCAGACTGAATGAGCAGGGAAACTCTCCTGGAAACCTAGGAAATAAAGCCCATGGTTGGACTTCTAACCTACATGACTGCATATTGTAGTCAGTGATGATTTGTTATGGCAGCAGTGGAAAATCCAAGTGACAGCTTTGGTTAAAACAGCTATTCCCCAAATTTTGCTCCCTTTAAAGTCTTTGGTGAATTATATAAACAAGTACTCTTTAATCATTTCTGATGGAAGAGTTTCATGTATGAAGAAGCAACTTTTTTAGCCTGTGGTGAAGGAACATTTTACTTCTTGATCAAGAATTTATAATTTTTATTTGAATAAATTTGATTCTTTTTAATTTTGAAACAAATTGCAGCTGGAAGCAAAACAGTTGTAATTATTTTGCAGAGTACTTCTTGATCGTGATCCACATGAGAGTTAATTACTGTCCTCATGCCTCATCCTGAACAGTTCACACTTCCTACAAACAGGGACAACACTGCATGGTCACAGCACAGCACAACCATTCAGCCAGAACACTCACATTCATTTGTTCTCCGCCTGATGTTCAGTCCCATTCATAGTGCACTGCAGGTCACATTCGCCATCATACTCTTGTCTCCTCTATCCTGTGACACATCTTCAGTCATCTCCAGTGTCCTCCTGTGTTGCTCCCTCTGTCCTCCCTGACATCCTCTGACATTCTCTCAACCTTCCCTACTGTCGTCCTGTGATGCCTCCTCTGTCTCTCCTGGCATCGTCCTCTGACGCTCCCTCTGTCTTCCCCAACGTTGTCCTGTGATGCTCCCTCAGCCTTCCCTGCTGTCGTCCTGTGATATCTCTGTTGTCTTCCCTCATGTCATCCTGTGACGCCTCCTCGGTCTTCCCTGGCATTGTCCTGTGATGCTCCCTCTGTCTTCCCTGACGTTGTCCTGTGACGCCCCCTTGGTCTACCCTGATGTCATTCTATTTCACTTCTTCAGCCTTCCTGGGCTTCTTGGGTACTTTTGAAGTCCTGTTATTCTGTAGCACATCCCTCACTTGGGTTTTTCTGCTATTTCCACTCAGTATATTCAGGTTGTGGATCTTTGATCTTAATTCATCCTTGCGGGTGACATGCAGTTTCTCTTTGTTCCATTACCGATGATGTCAACTTCAATTGCTTGATTAAGCTGTTGTCTTCCAGGCTTTTCACTGTGCGCATTCTCTATAGTTAATAAGCATTTGGTAGAGATGTTCTGAATCTGTTTAAATATTTCTTTCTCATCCAACTTTTAATTAATTTGTATATTTGTTTATATCTGTGCAGGAATCATGGTTTCCTAATTTGTTCAGTGGGTTATAGAAAATATGTTACTATTGATTTTGATGTTCAATTGTGCCCTGTTTGACTGGCCTTGCCTTCTTCTGATGTATCCTTATCATTCTTTGAGTACTTCCTTGTTCTGGCACGATGATCCAGCCTCATCTTGTGCCCTTCATGTCCACTCCTAGAGCTGCCCAAGGAGCCCTGGTGTCTTAGAGGAAAGGCATTTAGAAGATAAGATCCAGGTGTGAGGTGTGCTTATTGCTGCTGGGGTGTCACTACTTTCCAGTCTGCCTCAGTGGACTGAGTCAAGAAATATGTGTGTAAACAACACATAGATGTACGTGTTATGTTTATTTCTGTATCTGTACACGTATGGTGAAAACTGTGTCCAGTTCCATTCGGGACCACAGGGTTCATTCTGGTTTTGTCTTTTCACACTTGCAGTTGCAATTCCTTTCTCTTTTAGTGACAAACTTGGACCTTTTTATCCCTAATACAGTGATTTGGCCACTGTTCCCTACTTAACCAGTGTCCCATGTTGCCTTTCCTGTCTCCGCTGCATGGGTCTTCCCTTAGCTCTGGAGACCCTGGGCTGACTTCTCCACTGGGCCAACCCCTGTGTGGAAGCCCCCCTCACTCTTGCAGACTGGGATTCTCTCCACTTGCCATGCCCCTGCAGACACTCTCCTTGCCTTGCTTGTGCTCTGAAGCCTGCCTGTGGCTTTAGGATGGAATCACTGAGAGCAGGCAGGGGCAGGAGACGGCCCTTGACGACACAGGTGCATCATGTTTTCCAGAGTGGTCCTTACTGGCTGTGGGGTACCCTGAAGGATCTTTCTGAATCCGATACGGCTAGTGGTGTCTCCAGAGAACATGAACCTCATTTCTATCCTAGTCACAGTGACCTCACCCTGATAATATTCTTATGGAGATATTTCCCGGTTGGGGTCTGGCATGATGCACTGAAGAGAATGATGAGTCTCTGTTTGGGATATGAACGGAAAGAACTACGTGTTCTTTTAAAAACAGGGATTTTGTTCATCTAAAACATATTTTTCCTCTTCCATTAAGCAGGCAAGAACTATTTGGGTTGTTTGGGATAGTACCATCTGTTTTAGTAGTATTCTGATGGAGAATGGCTGCAGTTATATGCCTAGTCTGGTGGACTAACTGCTGGATTTTTACAACCAGAGTCTTGTACCTCTCACTAGAGTATGTCTCATGGCCAGCAGGGGCTGTGGAGTTCCTGGGAAGTAGGAGCACTTCTTTGAGTATTCCCTTCAGGTCACACATGAAGGTGACATTCAGAGATGTGGCTGCAACACCCGGTTGAAGGGCAGTGAATGTTGATACTGTGTGGTGGGAAGACAGCTGTGCATTCACGGTCCTGGTGTACAGCTCTTATTCTCCATTCCCTTCATTCAGGTGAGGTTTATACATGGGGTGACAATGACGAGGGACAGCTGGGAGATGGAACAACAAACGCCATCCAGAGGCCTCGGTTGGTAGCTGCCCTTCAGGGTAAGAAGGTTAACCGTGTGGCCTGTGGCTCAGCACATACCCTCGCCTGGTCGACCAGCAAGCCTGCTAGCGCTGGCAAGCTCCCTGCACAGGTCAGTGCTGGGTGGGCCTGATGGGTCGGGAGGTGAGCAAGGCGTGCAGGGTCACTGTGCATGGCCACACACCACGTCGTCCTTTCACTGAGACACTGCAGAGGTGTCTCAGTGAAAATAGTGCAGGTTCCCAGTGTTACTAAACGTTGCTTTGCAGAACCTTAGCATTCATGCCAGTCAACATTGCACATCAGTGTGTCACCTCTATTCTGCACCTTATAAACTGTTCTAATAGTCCACTTCTCACATGCTTCCTAGTCAGTACATTTCTGTAGACTGTTTTTATTTAAGGCATTTTTCTTGACTCAAGCAGCCAAACTGGCCAGCATATTATTCTATCAGCAGCACAGTTTGGTTTGCAGATCAAACTCAGAAATCATAGTGCTTCTCTGTTTTTGCAAAAATTATTTTCAGAATCCTTAGTGGATACCAAAGGGTGGCTTATCCTCCATCCTCTGACAACCAGCTGATGGGCTGCACTTTCCATGTTCAGGTCCCCATGGAGTACAACCACCTTCAGGAAATCCCTGTTATTGCACTGCGGAACCGGCTGCTTCTGCTGCACCACCTCTCTGAGCTCTTCTGCCCGTGCATCCCTATGTTCGACTTGGAGGGCTCTCTGGATGAGACTGGGCTTGGACCTTCTGTTGGGTTTGACACTCTGCGAGGCATTCTGATTTCCCAGGGAAAGGTACTGTGGCAGCAATTTTCGCTTAGGTATCTGGGTACATCTTCATTCAGCAAAGCCCCCTGGACTGGGAAGATAGCTTGGGGAACTCAGCTCATTCAGCAAGTGTCCACTGAGTGTGTCTTCTGGGGACTTGGAATAAATCATCAACAAACAGACAAACTCTTTTCCCTTAGTCAGCCTCCATTCATACAGAAGTTGTCTGCTGGCAGTCTACACTGACAGCGGGAGGAGGGATGAGGCAGTGTCCAGGGATATCCAGCAGAGGGTGCGGTGAGCTGCAGCTAGCTTAGGAGGAGGTCTGTGCTGGGCTGTGTAAGGAATCCTGGGGAACGAGAATTTAACAGGTGAATACAATCTCATGTTAGGGCATCTGAAAGTCATCAGGCAGGTTTTGAGCCATAGACATTTTTAATAATTAAAGATTCCTAGAAATGGGATGCCTGATTCAGAAGTTAAGGGATTTGTTTCTGATAAGCAGCTTGACTGGATGATCAAGAAGGGGCTCATTACTATATAGTGGGATTATAATTATTATTATATTCTTGTGTAGGGAAAAAGTACAAATTGGATTGAGGCACTCTCTAATCCTGAATGTGATTCTGTGACATACTTTGTTATTAAATATTATAGTCTGCTCTTAGTGACATAATAAAATGTAGATGTTTTGGAGTCCTGTCCACGCGGGCTATTTTATAGGATTATCCTTGTTTCCGCGCAGCTAGAGCAGTTCTGCTGAGCAAGGCTGGTGAGGCCTTTTCCTTTCATGTGTACCCGAGTGCTCAGTGATGAGGACTGTATTGATGCAGAGATTGTCTCTCTGATGGTGGCAGCAGGAGGAAGTTGTGGCCAGGCAACACTGATTTGAAATTATTTTTCACTTATGAAAAGTGGTAGACTTGATTACTTTCACCTTTATTTCTTTAATCCTTCTAAGTGGAGGTGACAACAGGTAGTGAGGAGGAAGGAAAGCCTGTCTTTGTAGGGAGAAAAAAGAGGCAGGGCTCATTCCACGTGGCACTGAGGAGTGTCCTGCGACTGTGAGCTGGGGGTGCATGGAGTCAGGCATGGATGGGCGGGCATGAGCCAGTGGGTAAGGGGGCAGCAGGGAATGTTCAGGCAGCCTGTGTCCTGGTCCTGGTCCTGGGCATGGGCAAGACTCAGCCTCTGCTAGAGAGATCTGGAGAGTGGGTACGTTGCAGGAGGGCTGGGTGGGCCACAGTTCAGAGGTAGCCTGTGGCTGCTCCTTGGAGGAGGAGTCCGCAGGAGAGCACGGAAGAGGAGGAGCTGTGCGGGGGGCGTGGTGATGGGCACTCCATCTCCTGCTGCCTTTGGAGCCCTTAGCCTCTGCTGAGAGATCCTTGTGTTCCCACAACCCGCACCCAACTCCGGAAGAGGCACCTTTGCAGCTGAGACCCCTGTTGATCCTGCCTCCTTTCTACATTTCTCGAGTCCCTGCCTCCTTCCTTTGACGCATCCCTGTCCCCATGGGCATGGCCGGCCTACCTCCCACCTGGTGATGGCTGAGTCCTCACTATGGTACCTACCTGGGCTGCGTCCCTCTCCCTGTCCTGGCCATCTTTGCCCTGGGGTCTTCAGGTTTCCGTGGGTGTGTGCTCTCAGCCAAGACTTGAGCATTGAGGTTCCCCTCCCATCTGTCTTCTCCTTCTCCATCTCCACCCCAGGCCTGCCTGACTCCACAGGGCTCCTGACCCTGCCACTGTGGTGTGGCAAAGTTTTTAGTTTCGCATCATGATTTCTGCATGGCAGGGGAAACTTGACATCTGGACTGAGTCAACAGGTGCTCGCCAGGCCCTGTCCATCCTGCAACCCAGCATGTGCTGGGCTCCTCCATCCTCCAGCTGTTGGTGGCACCACTGGGCGAGGTGACCTCCTGAGAGGTGCTTGCCCCTTTGCCCGGCCATTGGTACTGCTCACCCTTCTACCCAGCCCTGTGCTCGTCCATGCCGGACTGCTCATCTGTCTGGAGCCCCACAGCTTGAGAAAGGGAGTTGGCAGTTTTCTGTCACTAAGATTTTAAACGAAAACATGATGTGATGTCTCTGTGGGTGACACTTTCTGTGTCAGATTCTAACTTTGTTTGATGTGTTCTAGGAGGCAGCTTTCCGGAAGGTAGTGCAAGCAACTATGGTGCGGGATCGGCAGCATGGTCCTGTGGTGGAGTTGAACCGAATTCAGGTAACACATGCAGGGTATTCCTGAGCCTGAGGGTCTCAGGAGCGACACTCTCCTGGCTGCCTGAGGTGGGAAGGCGCATGCAGCTGCCTCCTGTGTGCCTGACTGTTAGGAACAGACATTGGCTTCCTGTTGGATGCTTCATGTGTGTATGTCTTGTGTGCTGAGGCTTCCAGGAGTGTGAACGTTTCTTTATCATGGAAGAAAGATTTAATCCAGATAATTCAAAGGCACAAATATGGTAAGCCAAAGCAGGGGGAAAAACCCATTTCCACCCCTCAGTGATGACTGCTGCTGTGACATTTGGGGTATGTGTTTATTATAGCCCAAACCACGTCATTCTCTTGTAACTTGCTGTTCTTCCACGGAAGCGTCTGCAGCCCCTCTTTGCCATGGAGTGGGATTCCGTGGGGGTTTGTGCTTAGCAATTTCCTGCTCTTCTCTGCAGGGGCGCATCCTAGTTTATTTGTCTGGGTTCCTCTGATGGGGCTGAAGACTGTGCCTGCTTGTTTTTGGTACAGCCAGGGCTATCTTGCTGGTGTGTCTTCAGTCCCATCTTGGCTTAAGTTCCAGAGAGTGGAGTGGGATAGAGACCCAATGATAACTTGATAATACATCCAGTTATAGGTTGTAACAGTTCACATTCTCACCAGCCTCCCTTCCTCCCAGCTCTGGGAGTTTTCTTTGCCAGTTTCATAAGCCAGAATTACTAAAACTGTCCCATAGTAGTAATCAAAGAAATGAAAAGTAGACCGTTGCTGAATTTATACTGCTGCCAAGTGCGTATAAACTCACAGTTTAAAACAATTAAAAACAGAGGAACCCCAGCCACTGAGTACGATAGCGTGCAGAGCTTGACATTTAATGCTGGAATGAAACTGGCCTTGCCCCTTGGATGGGAACAGGGAGCCACAAAGAACAAAGTCTTTGTTCCTGCACCTTTGTGTTAACACATGATTTTACCCTGATGTTGACTACATGACTAGAAATGGTTCATAGTTGTACTTGGGGGCATTTTGAATTAAGACGTGAAACTCTTGTCCTTTGTTGGACAGCACATGTGACCATGTTGGTGAAACTGGTCTCTTCACTGACGTCAGAGTATCTAATGCTAGGCTGTAGGTCAGTCAGCCACTTCCACAAATAAATGGGCTGTTTAATTGGGTTCATAAGAAAGCTTTTATTTGCCCACCTTGGATGATCACTTTTGTTTGCCCCACGTCATTAGGCCATAAGTACTAGAGTTTTAGAGTTTGTAAGAAGGAAAGCTGTTGGCTTCCACATCCTCTGAAACACACATCAAGCATTCCTGGGTCCTGTACCTGCCTCACAACCACGCTGGACCAGCATTCTCAATGTGGCTCTTGAAGCCTGGTAGTGCTGGATGTAGGTGAAGCCTCAAGTACTTGGGCCCAGATCAGGCCCCCTTGTTTCTGTCTTTCCTCTCAAAATTTTAGGAAGTCATTACATGCTAAATGCCTCTTTCCTACTTGTCTTTATATCTCAGCCTCATGGTGTGAAAATATCCAATATTTGTCTGGAAGAACAACCTGCGTAGATGGCAAACACATTTATATTAGACCTTCTTCAGAATCAGATAGCCTCTTTAGCCCAGTTTGTGATGTGGGTTGATGTCTGGGGGCTTCATCAGCATAGCCATGGCCATGGCCTCGAGCACCAGAGCCAGGTTCTCTCAGTTCCTGAAGCTAGGAAGTTTTCCACAAATGTGGAAATAGAGGTGTTTTTCTGACTAAAAATACAGCACGGGGAAAAAACATTCAGTGACTTTTAAGGTGAGCACAGGAACCCAGCACTGAGCAGAAAGGCTTTGTGGGCACCTCCGCCTGGCCACCCTGCAGCTCTGGTGATGCTCTCAGCATCTACCCACCCCAGGGACATGGAGGGAGAGATTCTCACACCTGTCTGTGGAAAGTTCAGAGATGCCAAACACAGGTCATCTTCCTGGAGGATTTTTTTTTTTGTAAATTTGATTTAGTTTTATGCCCAGATCTGAAAACCATTACATAAAAACAGTTTTAATTACTTGAAATTCATTACAGAATTAATGCATGCTCACCTCTGAACATTTAAAAAATCTACCGGTGTTCACGCGGCCGTTGTCTCCAGAAACCGAGGACAGGAGCCTCTCTTGGAGGCACTGTTGTGGACCCCAGGTCTCCTCAGAAAGATTAGCTCAGGATGAGCAGGCGGCAGGGAAGTAATTGCACTTGAGTGACTGAGGGAGGAGGCATGGTTCTGGCTGAGGCTGAGTTGGGGTGCTGGGATTCACTCATGTCGGCGGTGCTGTGTTGGGAAATGTGGCCTCTTGCTCCGTGGGGGTCACTGCATGGTTGTGTGTGGTCAGGGCTGTAAAGTGTGGGGATGGGCTGCGTCTGGGCAGGGCTGCCTCTGGTGGCTTGAGGGCAGCCGTTCCCACTGGAGTGAACGGTGCTGCTGGTGCGATCATGTTCTCAAGGGGTCTGTTTGGGGCTATTTGATCCATGACCCTGTGTTGAGTGGTGAGGCAGTCGCCTCGGGTGCTCAGCAGGGAGTGCCCTGGACAGCTGGTCTGCACAGGATGAGGAGGGTGGGCTCTGAGGGCCTCCGAGGGTCTGGGTGCGGGAGAGGAGGGGCTGAGTGATGCTGCCGTCAGGTGGAGTGTGCGGTACCTGTGGGTGGGCACATACATGTCACACTGTGGTGTTCACCTGCACTCTCTTCTTTCCTGCAGGTCAAACGCTCAAGGAGCAAAGGCGGGCTGGCAGGCCCTGATGGCACCAAGTCCGTCTTTGGGCAGATGTGCTCGAAGATGAGCTCGTTTGGTCCCGACAGCCTCCTCCTTCCTCACCGCGTCTGGAAGGTCAAGTTTGTGGGTGAGAGCTTACCTATGCTAGAGCACCTGTGGCCTGGGCGGGGTGGGACCCCAGGTCCGCTCTGGGGTTCTAGGCCACAGCCTGGGCCCCTGGCATGTGTAGACAGGGGTCGGGGTCATGGGTGGTAGGGGTTGGGGGTTGCGGGGGCAAGGGTCACTGGTGGGGAGGCGGGAGTCAGCCAGGCAAGAGCTGGGGTGTCCCGGCGGGTCTCTGTGGCTGCAAGCAAATGCCGGCTCCTTCCCAGGTGAGTCTGTGGACGACTGCGGCGGTGGCTACAGCGAGTCCATTGCGGAGATCTGCGAGGAGCTGCAGAACGGACTCACGCCCCTCCTGATTGTGACACCCAACGGGCGGGACGAGGCTGGTGCCAACCGAGACTGCTACCTGCTCAGCCCAGCCGCCAGGGCGCCCGTGCACAGCAGCATGTTCCGCTTCCTGGGTGGGCTTTCAGTGTGGCCTGCGTGAATGTGGCTTAGCCTTCCCTGGGTTGAAGTTGCTCTCTGGCTCTGTGTGGAGAATGACTAGATGTTCTGAAAATCTGCTTTTAACTTTTGATACTTTATTTTTCTGAGTCAGGGTCTCACTCTGTCACCCAGGCTGGAGTACAGTGGCGCTGTCACAGCTCACTGCAGCCTCTACCTTCTGGACTCAGGCAGTCTTCCCACTTCAGCTGGAACTACAGGTGCATGCTACCACACCCAGCCAATTTTTAAAACTCTTTTGTAGAGATGAGTTTTCACTATCTTGCCTAAGCTGGTGTCAAACTCCTGGCCTCAAGTGATCCTTCCACCTCAGCCTCCCAAAGTGCTGAGATTACAGGCGTGAGCACCTGTCCTGAGACTCTTACTAGAATAGAACAATGGTAGCATTTGTTATCTTTCACCAGCATCAGGGAAGTGAGAGAAGTGCTGTTGCTGACTTACTTGCCCCACATGAGGGCTTGCTGATGGAGTGCTGTTGGAGGTCATGCAGGGAGCCCATGGGGCTTGCAGAGCCAGCTGCTCCAGTGTGCTGAGGACTGGAGGACGCCCTTGGCTCTCAGGATCAGGAACGCCGTGCTCCTGCATTTTAGACACGTCTGAGACTCAGGAGCAGACGGGCCCTCAGCCCCTACCTCCTGTCCGCTGAGGTGGGCCCACTGCAACTTCACCTGCTGGTGGGCTGCTGCTCCTGGCAAGATCCTGGCCGTGGAGAGGCCCCAGCTCTTCGTTTTGCTGTCAGAGGAGTGAGAATTGGCCTCTGTGTGGCATAAACCTGGGTGTGTGGAAGAAGGTGAAGTGTCAGAAACGTAAATGATGGGTTTAGAACAGGGCGCACTGTTGTAAGACTAGGCCTCTGCACAGAGCATTGTTGTTGAGAAGGCACTTCTGCCTGGCATGAGTACACTGGAGCCTTTGCCCCTGTTTCACATATCTCTCACTGTGTTTTGAATGACCAGGTGTGCTCCTGGGCATTGCCATCCGCACAGGGAGTCCCCTGAGCCTCAGCCTCGCAGAGCCTGTCTGGAAGCAGCTGGCTGGGATGAGCCTCACCATCGCAGACCTCAGTGAGGTACCTCACCCAGGTGTGGTGGGGGTCTGGGTGGGCTCCGAGATCCAGCCTGACTCTCAGTCCCAGGTGACTCTAGGGCTGCCTCCAGACCTCCCTTGCACAGCCAAGGGGCCAGCATGAGTCCAGGGCTCGATGGGCCATCTGCTTCTGGTGTTTGTACCTGACACAGTCTTGTCGGGTGCTCACTGTCTCTCCTGTGAAGGAGCCGAGCGTGCAGGTGGCCAGATAGTGCATCAGACTGTCCCCACAACTGCGCAGGCTGCAAGGAGGGAGCCCTGCTAGTCAGTGGCTGTTACTTTCTCAGTGGCTAGTTTTAAGAACCTGGCTGACTTCATTCTTTGGCTCTTTGGGTGAAGTACTTTCTTTTTGCTACTTTCTTTTATCTCTTGGAATGTACAGTGCATTTGCAGCCTTACAATGGCCTGACCTGAGCCAGACCCAGACTCTCACTAGACGGTGTTCCTGGCATGGGTCTGTGTTGGGGAGCAGCCTTGATTCGATATGTGGACTCTCTTTTTCTCCTTCAAAGGTTGATAAAGATTTTATTCCTGGGCTTATGTACATTCGAGACAACGAAGCCACCTCTGAGGAGTTTGAGGCCATGGGCCTGCCCTTCACGGTGCCCAGTGCCAGTGGGCAGGATGTCCAGTTGAGTTCCAAGTACACGCACATCACCCTGGACAACCGTGCAGAGTATGTCCGCCTGGCAATAAACTATAGGTTCGTCCTCATCTTTCCTCACTTAATAAATAGCAAAAGTAGCAGAAAATGATTGCCTGGGCATCTGTTTTCCAGAAGTGTCACACGCAATAAATGGATTTGGCTCCAGCTACTGATCTGTGGTTACGAAGCTTATTTTGTGCTCAGGGTCACCGTCTACGATTGGAGTCTGAAATTCCTGGCTCTGACTCGAATTTTGAGTAAATAAAGTTCACCTGTTTGCAGGGCTGCCCCCTCAGGGGCTATATAGGACCTGTTTCCCCCCTCTGTGCTTTGTCAGCTCTCCTGGGACAGGGCTGTGTTTGGGACTTTCAGCCCTGCCTGGCTATGTATGGGACACACAGTGGCCTTCACTAGGCGCCACTGCATGCAGGCCTTTGGGTACTGTGGTTGAGGTGTGCCAGGTCACCACCACCACTCATCCTGCCATCAGCCTGATGCCCTGTGTCCTCTGGAAGTAACTGCTAGGTGTCTGGACAAGGCCCCACATGTCGGGTGGGCTGTGCTGCTGGACCCTGATTGGGATGGTCTTGGCAGGAATCCTGGGCTGTGCCATCCCCCAACCCCCAAGGCAGAGGGCATGCTCCTTACCCTCTTGGATTCTGGCTCCTGTCTGGGTGTCCAGAAGATGTTGAGAATTGTGTCTAGGAGTGTGCATGGCTATGGTTAGTCGGGGGGCTGTGTGGAGATGAATAAGGTGTTATGAACAGCTCTGTGGTACCGGGGCCACCTGAAGCCACTCTCACCGTCCTCCCAGCTGGGAGTGTGTAGCCACAGTACCATGCGGGAAGGCTGGACGTGAGCACAGCAAAGTCAGCGTCACCAAAAGTAGGATGTGTGACATGAGCTTTTTCTTTCAGACTCCATGAATTTGATGAGCAGGTGGCAGCCGTTCGGGAAGGGATGGCCCGCGTAGTGCCTGTCCCCCTCCTCTCCCTGTTCACCGGATACGAGCTGGAGACCATGGTATGTGACTCCCCAGGTGACGCTGGAACTGCCTCGTGCACAGTGACCCAGTCACGGGCCAGTCTTTAGCCACACCTTGCACTTGGGGACCTAAGCTATGTCCCTGTGTGGTGAATGAAGTAAATACAATGAATGTGTTTCCCTCTCTACCCACTGGGCAGGAGGTGGGCTCAGGGTTGCGTGCACATCCCCCTGGGGCCTCAGCACAGGTCTCAGTGTGGAGAGGACGCGAGATAGCATCTCACAGAAATGAAAGGCATGGGGTGTTGGCCAGTGTTGATGGTGTCCTTCCGCAGGTGTGCGGCAGCCCCGACATCCCACTGCACCTCCTGAAGTCGGTGGCCACATACAAAGGGATTGAGCCTTCTGCATCCCTGATCCAGTGGTTCTGGGAGGTGATGGAGTCTCTGTCTAACACAGAGCGCTCGCTCTTCCTTCGCTTCGTGTGGGGCCGGACGCGGCTGCCCAGGACCATCGCCGACTTCCGGGGCAGGGACTTCGTCATCCAGGTGGGTGCCATGCCAGGCTCCTCGGCACAGGGTGATGACCACCTTGCGTGTGATCCCATGGCTGGTCAGAAAACAGGTTTCTTATCGCTTCGTGAAAACGAAAATGGAAAACACCCAGCTTCTCTGGTTTGAAGACTCAAAATGTAAAGATTTTAGGTCTTGGGTACCATTACCTATTTTTTAAAAAGTAATTTGGCTCTCGAGACCAGAATCTCCCACTGTTATGTGGGCATATTCTAGATTCTGGGCACATGTTGTGTAAAGTATTCAGTTCATCCCTGGTTGAATTAGGCAAATCGCTAAGTCACATGCTGCGTATGGAGAACAAGCCTTGGCTTTGGTTCTAACTCTGTGGTCTGACAATCAGAAGAAGCACATGTGACTTACCTGCCCAAAATGACTCAATGGCCCTCTCTCCTGAGGCCATGGTAGCAGGGCCTTGGAGTGATAGACAGTAGGCAGGTTACTCTTCCCGTATGATTGGAAGAATTCAGGGACAGCTTTTCCAAGCACAGCCTGGCCCTCAGTTTTGGCCAGAATTAGCAAAATCTATCTTTAGGGAGATTTGTGAGAACATGGATAGTTTTTTCTCCTAAAAGGTAGGGAATTCCCAGTTTTTGTTTATAAATCTTGCTGCTTCCTAGTATCTTAATCTGTAGTAGCCAAAAGTGGGTTGATGGGCCTGCCCGTGTGCCAGGCCTGTGCCCTCTGCCTGCCCTGGGCCCTTCCCCGCCAGACCCCACCTGTGTGGCCAAGGCTTCTTCATGGGATGATTAGTGAAAAGTGATCATCTCCATCACCAGTTGCTGTTTTGTACTACAAGGTCTAGGAATGAGTTGCTCCTTTTCATTTCTAAAATTGGCTAGATTATACATGTTCTGCTCCTTTGTTCTTAGCAAAAAGTATGACTTTTCTGAGAGTCGAGTCTAACACAATGGATTTGCAGTTCTGCAGAGTTTCTGATTATTTAACGTTTTTCATCCACAGGTGTTGGATAAATACAACCCTCCCGACCACTTCCTTCCCGAATCGTACACCTGCTTCTTTCTGCTGAAGTTGCCCAGGTACTCCTGCAAGCAGGTGCTGGAGGAGAAGCTCAAGTACGCCATCCACTTTTGCAAGTCCATAGACACAGATGATTACGCACGCATCGCCCTCACAGGGGAGCCGGCGGCCGACGACAGCAGTGAGGACTCGGACAATGAGGATGTGGATTCGTTTGCTTCCGACTCCACGCAGGATTACCTCACAGGACACTGAGGCCGAGCAAGCCTAGGGTCGTACCTGGACATCAGGACATCTGCTGTGTGGCCAGGAAGCACCAGTCTGTGAGTGTGCAGGAGGACCAGAGCCATGGGCTGCTGAGACTGAGCTTGGACGGGGACTGTGGGAAGGCTGTGTGCCTGCGGCTCTGGGTGATGTACATTTGTTTTCAGACTTAACGAGGGTATTTTCACCCCACAATGCTGCATTACGTGTAGGACTCTGTGTTTACTGAAGTGTGTAAATGTTTATATAAATACCGAATTGCAGCATCCCCAAACGAATAAAGCCTTTTTACTCGTGGGTGCAATAGACCGGTTTTCCTCTTTTTTTTCTTTCAAGTGTCATGAGTTGTATATTGGAAATACTGTGTAACAATGAAGTCGTACTATAAATATTTCAATTAATTTTACTCAGTTTGTTTACTAAAAGTTTTTGAACATTAAATGATCAGTATTACTTGAATGCATCTGGAAGTTATTTAAACCAAAACGAAAATCACAAGGGCCCTTGGGTTCCCCTTCCCCAGGTGGAACACTGCAGTGTGTGCGTTATGTAACTCGAATGGAAGCCCTCCTGTGAACAGTGTCATAACCATGGAAAGTGTACTATATATGTTTGTGTCATGTATATGCCTAAGTTTTAATTCCATATAAATAAAACGTCTGTCACAAAATTGTAGGCTGAGCTTTCTTAACCAGTCAGGTTAGCACTGGTGAACACGCTACAACGAAAGAAAGGGAGTCCGGTACATCAGTAGTTAAGTCATTCCAGTCTAGTTGAGACTTTTGGTTCCAGAGAAACTCAGGTGACAAAGAAGTGATGGGAGGAGAATGGAAGGGCCCAGGGGACAGCTGGGTGGGGATCTCCAGCCTCCTGCCCAGCCCCCCCGGGTCAGGGTGTGTCTGGTCCAGGGTGGCACTTGAGCTGCCTGTTTTGGCCAGTGCTCCATTTACAGAAGGACGAGGATGAGTCGGAAGGCAGGCTTGAGGCGAACAGTGCGGACCAGGGCAGAACTGCATTGCTGGTGCCGGGAGACAGTTTCCTTACTCACTGGCACAGAAGGCTCGGAGAGGGAAGACTTCCTCCTGGGAACTCGCCCCGGGCTGCACTGCAGGGTCCGCCTGTGCTCAGCCTGGCTGGACGCTTCCAGGCACCATGGTTGGGTTTTCCTTTTAACACCCACCTTTTGTTGTCAGCTTTTGCTGCAGACAGAACCACCCCAGCGCAGCCCTGGTTTCTCCCTGTGCACTTGGCTCAGCTGACCTTGACTGACAGCTCTAGACCAGAGGAAGCAGGGCTGTGCTTCATGTGCCTTTCTCTGGCCTGCGTCTCACACAGGGACAGCACAGGTGCCAGAGGTCTCAGGACTACACTGTCCCTTCTACCCGTGTGCCATTGGCCAAAGCCCACCATGTGGTCAGCCCCCAAATCACTGGGCTAGCAGATGTACTGTGGCTCCTGAGCACTGCTGCTCAAAGTTGTCTGAGGACACGGCGTCCCCAGGCCCTTGCAGGGAGTCCATGGGGTCCTCCCTCTCCAACTGCATATCTGTGAGGCTGTCCACCAGTACATATTGCAGTATGGAGATGCAGGAGCAGAAATGAACATTCAGCTCCCAACAAGCCTGGTGGTAAAGAGACTAATAAAAATGTCAATGCCATTCTTCTCTCTCAACTTTTTTTCTTGTTTTGGAAAATAATTTTTCAAAATTGCATCCAGTTTATTAAGTAATGGGCTTGTTTTTATGCTAAATGTATTGAATACTTTAACATTTTTCAGTTTTAATTTTCAGTGTGGTAGATATGATAGGATACAGGTAAAAATTATTGTGGATTCCAAAGAATTTTAAGAGTATAAAAACATCCTGAGACTAAAACTTCTGTGGACTGAATGCCCATAGCGCTGCCACACAGGCTGGATGTCCCTTTTTGTGCTATTAGAAACCTAAGAAGCTGGGCTCGGTGGCTCAGCCTGTAATCCCGTGCCCTTGGGAGGCTGAGGTGAGTGGATTGCCTGAGCCTGCGGGTTTGAGACCACCTGGGCAACTTGGTGAGACCTCATCTCTACAATAAATCAAAAAATCTACAATAAATCAAAACATTACAGCCGGGTGTGGCAGTGCGCGCCTGTAGTTCCAGCTACTTGGAAGGCTGAGGCGGAAGGATTGCCGGAGCCCAGCAGGGCGAGGCTGCGGTGGCCGGGAGCGGCCACTGCACTCCAGTCTGGGCGACAGAGTGAGACTCCAACTCAAAAAAAAAAAAAAAAAAAAAATTAGCTGGGCGTGGTAGCGCACATCTGTAGTTCCAGCTACTTGGAAGGCTGAGGCGGAAGGATCGCCGGAGCCCAGCAGGTGGAGGTTGCCGCGGCCGGGAGCGGCCACTGCACGCGTCTGGGGGACAGAGGGAGACGCCAACCGAAAAAAAAAGAAACCTAAGAGTTGTGTTTCTTAACTTCAGGAATACTGGAGGATTGTCTAATTTCTCACATCACTTCAATCCCACTAAAAAAAGAAGACAGGGGATTTGACTTTCATAGTTACAGCGTCTTCATTTTTGTTGGGGAGGACTCGGCATTTATGTCCTCTTCAGTGTCACTCGCCATCCAACTTAGGACGCCCACAGTTACAGTTCACACTGACGGATCGAGAAGTGTGCAGTGCAACTACGGTAGGAAAGGCCCCGTGTGGTAGCAGTGGAGCTCTTCAGTCACGTGGTCAGGTGGCCTCAGCCATTTCTGTTTCTGCTGGTGAAAGTGATGGCGGTGTGGGCCTACACGTGGGCGAAGCTGCCACCCGCTTAAATGGCCAGAGGGTCACAGAGTGTTCACCCTGAGTATCCCCCACAAAAACTTGTGGTGTTCTCTGCGCAGGCAGCGGCTCCCCCCACCCCCCGCAGACGTGCCCCTCCCGCCTCTGCTTCTCCCCGCCCCCTGGCGTCTCCCGCTCCTCCCTTCACAGCCCGCGGGCTGAGCCTGGCGGTGTCTCGTTGCCGCCGCCTTTCCGTCCTTCCCGGACGCAACCCCACGCCCTGAGCCAGGTTTCCCTGAGTGTCCGGCCCTGCGGCCGCACAGGGGGAGCCGGGGCCGCGGGAGGGCGATCGGTTCTGCTGGGGCAGGAAAGAGCTTTGTGCTGGGACCGGGCGGGACCCCTGCGGCCCAGCCGGCTTGGAGCAGGAGAGGCCGCTGAGGGTCCCGGCCGCCCGCCTTCGTCTTCATCCGCCGGGGACGACCTTAAGTTAGGCCTGGGTCTGACTACAACCTGGGAACGCCAGAGAAGGACGCTTCCCGAGCCAGGCCCTGTGCGCTGCCTTGAAACAAAACCTTTCATGTGGGGACGAGAAGGGAGAGCCTGCGGTGTGGCGTCTCTCCTGGAAATGTCGATGCTCACCGGAAATCCCCTTCGAGCTGCTCCGAGTCCGGGCGAGACGGCGGAGGGGCCGGGGCCGACGCCCACGGGCCCCCACACCTGCCCCCCGCACGGGCCCCAAGCGCCCCAGGCCCCGCCCGCCGCGGCTCCCACGTGGCCGCGGCGTCGCTCGCTCGGGCCGGCCCTCCCCGCCACGAGCCCTCCGGGGCCGCGCGGGCCACGCGAGCGAGCCTTCTGCGCCCGCAGCCGGACCCCGCTGCCGCTCCCGCGCGTGCGCAGCGCTCACCCGGCCTGCCGGCCCCTCCCGGCTTGGGGGGAAACGCGCCGCCGCGAGGGCTCTGCCGAGACCGCCCCCGCCGTCGCGTGCCGCGAACGAGGGAGTCCGGGTCCCGCCCAGGCGCGGGCGGCGGGGGTCCGGCGGGCAGTCGGCCTGGAGCTGCGGCGGGGGCGCCCGGCGAGCCTCCGCCGCGGCGCTCGGCCCCCGCCCGCCGGGCCTGGGCCGCAGCGCGGGCGGGGCGGGGCCCGGCCTGGGGGCGGGGCCTGGCCGCGGGCTGGCTCTGGCCGCGCGGCGGTCCCGGGAGGCCCCGAGCGGCCCGCGGCTGCCAGCCCGCTGTGCTCCCCAGCCGCGCCGACTGGGGCCGCGCCGGCGGCGCGGGTGGAAGGAGCCCTCGAGGACAGTGACCCGCGGCAGCCGCCCCGTCCCCGGCGAGCCCCCAAGCCTGTGCCCGGCCTGCGGCGGCGGGTGGGCGCGGGCACTCGTTTGCCCTCACACGGGGCCACCAAACGATCCACACCTGCGTGCACTCGCACACTTACGGGTCCACACCCACACGCGCTCAGACACACGGATCCGCACCCGCATGCACTCACGCGCACACACAGGTCCACACCCACCCATACTCAGACACACGGATCCACACCCACATACACACACATGCACACACGTCTACACCCCCCCACAGATACATACACGGGTCCACACCCACACTCACACACATGGGTCTACACACACTCACATAGATCCATACCCACATATACTCACATTCACACGGGTCTGCACCCACATATACACACACATCCACCCCCCACACGGATCCAAACCCACACACACACCCACACCCAGCCATCGACATACATACACCTTCGTGCACATCCATACACATCCCCCACTCACACGGATCTGTGCCCGCCAACATGCACGTCTGCCAACACACACACTCACACCCTCACCCACCCCCACACACCCCAACACATCCGCCACCTACACAGGTGTGTACACACACAGCTACCCCCACACACGGATCTACACCCACACTCCCTTCCCCTCCATGCCCACCTCCCACACACCCCTACCCACATCCACCCTCCTGGATCCACACCCTCCCAGTCACACATCTGCCCACACACAGTGAGTCGACACCCTCCATACGTCCACCCACACACACGCCCTCCCCACACACACATCCACCTCTCCTCCCACATACATGGATCCACACCCACCCACTCACCCCACCCACACGGATCCCTACTCACAGCCTCACAGCCACTCCTCACACAGTCTCCACCACCCACCCTCATACCCACCACCCACCTACACATCCATGGCCCCCTCAAAGCCACCCGAATGCCCACACAGGGGTGCCGGGAGCTGGAAGGTGAGCAGGACAGGAGGCCCGGAAAGGCCTGCCCTGATCCCACGGGACAGCAGAGGTCTGGACTCTGTGATGTCCCTGGTCACTGCAGTGGCCTGCCATGGTGGCCCATCATGTAAGCATCCCAGAACTGCCCAGACCTCACTCCTCCACCTCATTCTACACTTCGGAAAGGTGGAAGACTTCATCGTGTCCTGAAGTCACATGGCCCCAGGCATTTCACCCCAGAGGGGCTGTGAGGACCCAGTATCTGCTTCCTCAGCAGATGAGGTGGGAGCGGTGAGGGCTACGCAGCTGCAGAACCACACAGATCCCCAAAACTCAACATCCAGTGATGAGAAAGAACCAACAGGGTCCCAGGTTCACAGGTGGCCCCATGCAGCCTTCAGCCGAGGACCTCCTGGGACTAGGGCAGGCCCTCCAGGTCACTAAGGAGGACGTTTGCAGATCATTTTTATTCCTTTGCCCTGGAGTTTCTGCCTACCCCAGCCACTTTCCAAAGGCTGTTTATACGCTCCCCCAGCCCCCGACACACAAATCAGACTGAAAGTGTGAAACAAAAAATGGAGTCACCTTAGCTAAAGCGCAGCCATTTTAACACTGCTTAGCTCTGTCATGCTTTCTTGGCAAATTACCTAGCTTGCCCTCTAATCATTAACAAAGGGCAGAACCAGTTTTCAGAGGTAGCTATTGATAATTGCCTTCAAGTATTTGTCATCCAGCCACAAAGTGCCAAGCTAAACCTAATCTATTTTGATCAGCCCTCGGTGACCTACGTGACGCAGACAGACCCCATCACCTTAATGTCAGGCCCTGTGCTCACCTGTCCCCTTGATGATGACGTAAAACACCAAATCTCCCTAATGACCGACTCCCACCAAAGGAAACCCTTAAAAGCATTCAACCTCAAGTGACTGCTGTCATGCTTTTTTAAAGCTTGGCTGCCATGCTTTCTTTAAGTTCTGGCCTCTCCCTAATCCAGGTGGGGGGGCTCCTCCCCTCTCTAGTTCACTTTCCAAATAAACTGCTTTTCCTGCTCTAATTTCTGTGCAATTCTTTGCTTGATTCCCACATCACTGGCCTACCTCACAGACCTAACGACAACTTTCTATTTTCCTCTAATTCATTGTTTTTTAAAATGCCATTAATGATCCAAACATAGATTTATGAATAAAGCTGCTGCAAACACAGCAGAGCCTATGCCCACCCCACACAGGCATGGCCTCCCCCACAGCGTGCACCCCACAGATGGCCCATTTGTTAAGGTTGATGAACCTGCACAGACACATCTTAGGAATCCATACTTTACTCCAGAGCTCAGCTTGGTGCTGCACCTTCTGTGGGTTTATACAGACACATAAGGACGTGTCACACTGTCCCATCCCATGGCAGTCGCCTCTCCAAGAGGCGCCCAAGCACTGCTTGCTTACCCCTCTGCCCCATCACCCCTCAGTGCTGCTTACTCACCCCTCCTGCCCACTGCTCCTCAGCTGCTTACTCCTGCCTCCTGCCCACCACCCCTGAGTGCTGGTTACCCGCCCCTTCCGCCCACCACTCCTGGCAACCGTTGATCTTCCTGCATGTGGTTTTACCTTATCCAGATTATCACGTAGTTGGACTAGGTGGCGTGCAGCCTGTTCAGGTTGGCTTCTCTCATTTTGCAATGTGCACTGAAGATTCCTCTGTGTCTTTTCATGGCTAGGCAGCTCATTTCTTTTTAGTACTGAATAATAACTACTCCGTTGTGTGGGTGTGCCTCAGTTTGCATACCCATTCACCTGCTGAAGGACATCTTGGCTGCTTCCAAGTCTCAACAATTATGAGTGAAGCTGTTGTAAACATTTGTGTGCAGGTGTTGTATGGACATCAGTTTTCAAATCACTTAGGTAAATACCAAGAAGTGTTGTTGCTGCATCTTATTGTAAGAATGTTCTGTTTTGCGAAAAATGGCCCAACTGCCTTCCAGAGTGGCTGCGCCATTGCACCCACACAGCAATGAAAGAAAGTTCTTACTGCTCTACAGCACATTATATGTTTAAATGCCTCTAAAATGCAGAATGTAGCCCTCCCACTGCCAGCATCCAGACTTCATTGCTCAGTCCCTGCATGCTTGGCTAGGGTGTGGCCCGCGGCGATTTTAAGACATGGCCCCAGTGTTCTTTGACATTCCTCCCACCTGAACCTGGGCTCCATGACTGCTTGGGCAATGGAATATGGTGAAAATGACACAGGTCAGTCCTTGGGTGCAGGTCCTAAGGAAACCCCAGGTGGCTCCCACTCTCTGTCTCCTAGCCGCTGTGCAGTGAGGAAGTCCAAGAGCTGATGCAGAGGCTGGTGGTGGAGCCAGCAGAGCCTCCCCAGGGTCCACAAGTGTGCCCCCAGAGGTTTCCAGGCTCAGGCGGCTTTCAACCTTCACACTGCCTTGGCTGTCTTGGGGGGGCACAGACAAGCTGTTTCCACTGTGCCTTTCTGAAATCCAGACACACAGAATCTGGAGGCAGGATGAAATGCTTGCTATTTCTGCCACTGAACCTGGAGTGGTTTGTTCCATGGCAGCAGGGAAAAAGAACCTGAGTGGCTCAATTTTTCCTCTTTCTTAGGACCTTTGGTCGAGCATTCCATTCTCTTCTCTGGCCTGGGCCAAGAAGCAGGAGGAAGGCGCCCTGGCCGTGTGCCCGCACTGTGTTTCCCCCCTCTCTCTCTCCTGGGAGTCGGCACTCTGGGCTGGCTGAGCAAAGTCGTGTGTAGGTAGGAGTGGGTGACTAGAGTTTGTGGAATGAACCGGAGGAACTGGGAGAGGCTGGGGATTGCAGAGGACTGTGTACGAGTGACCATGGTGACCCCCGAGGAAGGATTCCCAAGGGGAGTTCAAACAGATTTCCGTGTGATGTTGGGGTTGGAGGGCTCATGGTGGGGGATGCTCTTCCCAGGCCCCACCCAGGCCAGCCCAACTCTGAGACCCTCTGACCTTCTGAGACTCTTGTCCTCTGAATGACATCTGTCTGTCAAGGGTAAGACACCAGGGGTACCTTACTGGGTCACCCAAAGCCTTGTAAAATATGCACACACATTTCACAAAAACCACACTGCATGCAACAAAGTGGTTCTATTGCAGAGATGCCAGAGTGTATCCATTCAAGTCCTCCAATGCTTTGGACTTTATGTCTGGTTCCAGTGACAATGCTGTTTGCCAAGAACATTTCAGGAGCCTGTATTCTGGAATTCCCTGCAGGAATCTCCTAGGCCATCTAAGAAAGGCATAGCTCTGGGATCATGTCTTATTTCCCCAAGTCTTTCTGCCCAGCTCAGAGAAGCCACGTCACTTTCAATGCTGGCCCCAGTAGCTGTTGGCCACCCTCAACTACTTGCAGGACTCTGAGGTTACCATATGTGTGCAGGAGTCACTCTCAGCCGCCAGGAAAGGAAGCCCATCTGGAGGGTTGACTGGAGACCACGACAAAGTCTAGAGATAGTGTGTGACTTGGCCCGGGTGTGGGTGCTGGTCTTGGAGACACTGTCTTGTACTGTGGGGGCTTCCTTGCCCTCATAGCTGTCCCCAGAGGTATTGGCTCTCGGATTGGGACACGTAGATTTGATTATCTTAGTCAGTCCCTGGTGGGGAAATGGGCTTTCCTCTATAACTGTGGCCACACAGAGCTCATCCCTGGAGCTGGGGGCAGGGTTGAGCCTACCCAAACTTTTAGCAGCGGCACAAACAACTGCTGCCAGCAAGACACAGGGAGACATGCGCTTGGCCACGACTGTCCTGCTAGTGTTTCACAATCTTTATTTTGACAGATCCATTTGTGTACCAAGGTTCCCCTGGTGTGCTCACCATCCTGTAAAGGCAGTGACAGTCCAGAACCTTCCACCCCCTCAGACTGGTCCACAGGCCTGCTCTGGGCCCATTGTCACGTTCTGTCCTGTAGCACTGTCTCTCGAGGTGCTGGAGAAGGGCCACTGGGTGCAGTGATGAACGAAGATGAGCTGGCATTTCTGGGATAGGGATCGGTGCTTTGGTGGTCATGGGCTCCCCAGCTCTGGTCCGGCAAGGATGGGGTCACCGTGCACAGTGCTCTAGAGCTGTGTCCACACCTGATGAACATGGCAGTCTGAATCGAGGTATCTGCACAGGCAACCCAAACGTGATCTCAGAGAGCTCAGCTCTCCTGCGGCTGGGCACTGGCTGCAGACTGTGGTGTCCCAGTGCTCGTGGTCTCAGGTCCCTGCTTCCTGGCAGCCTCAGCCACACCCTGTCACCGTGTAATGTGCTCCTTTGTAAGGTCTGCGCCTTCCGAATGCCTGTCAGCAGCCAGACTCCAATGCACCCTCTCCCCGACTGGAGACCTCTTTAGTGGGCAGTCTCCAGCTTCGTCTTCCCCCTTCTCCAGCCTGGGAAAACCTGTTGCCAGGGCGTGGCCGCCTTGCGTGAAGTGGAGCTTCACCCCGGCGTGACCCGGAGCGCGCGCGGTCAGCGCGGCAGGGGCGGTGCCGGCCTGGACGGGAGCTGGTTTTCCGCGAGGGGCTCAGAGGCCCGGGGCCCTCCCGCAGCGAGGGGCGGGGCGGGGCCCAGCGGACCGGGCCCGCCGGGCGGGGGCGGGGCGGGCCGCGCGGGGCGGCCTGGGCGTGGCCCAGCGGGGGCGGGCCCCGCTGGGACCTCGCTTCGAGGGTCGGACCGCACTCAGCATTCCAAGCCCTCGGTGGGACCTCCGGCCTCCCTCCTGGAGAAGGATCCCGCGCCGCAGGCGAAGAGCCTCGCTGGTAGGGAGGGGACAGGAGCCCGTCCTGGGAGCATCAGGCTCACCGGAGTCGGGCTGAGTCGCGGCCGGTGAAGCAGGCAGGTCCCCGAGGGAGCCGTCGGGGACGCGGCTGAGGGCTGCGGCGCACGCACCTCCTGGCCAGACCCAGCGTCCTGGCCCCACGGGGACCTCGCGGGACCCGGCCCTGAGACCCGGCGCTCGGGCTGGATCCGGGAGGCACGGCCGGGGGCGCTGGGGTCAGGGGGAGGGGGCTCCGGCGCTTCTAGGCAGCGAACGGGCCTGCCGCCGGGCCCCAGGGCCGGGATGGGGGTGGGGGCGTGTCAGGCGTTCCCTTGCAATGGAATGCGCTCGGGCGTGAACGCTAAATCCGTCAAAGCCGCTTCTCTTCACCCTGGTCACACAGAGTGGAGCACACGAGCTCCAGCAGGGCGGCTCTTTCCAAGGACCCGGCGGGGGCCGGGGGCCTGGAACAGCTTCCGGAGCTCCCGCCCCACGGGGCGAGTCGGCGGGCCCGGTCGCGAGGCTCCCGGGCGCCCCTGGCCTGCAGTGCGCCGAAGGAGACCAGCGCGACGTCCCAGCGTGATGTCCGGCGAGCGGCTTGGGGGAGGTGACGGCGGGGTGCACATGGGAAGGAACGCGCTGCTGCCGTCCACCGAAGCTGCCCAGGAAAGGCCGCTGCCTGAGGTTGCTTGCGGAGCGGGCAGAGGCTTGGGGTCTGCAGTCCAGGCCCGGGGGCAGGGCCTGCCGGCGGCCGCGGTAAATGCATGCGGGAGGCCAGTTCTCACCTAAGAGCTAACGGGACCGAATCTGCAGACAGAGGCAGAAGCTCTGGGTAGGCTGTGAAGGATCGACAAAATGGCCGCGAGGGCCAGTGAGTTAACACACACGTGGTGCCGTCATTCACACTGGGGAAAGTGAGAGACTTAGGAGTGTCAGTTCCCACAGGTGAATGACACTGAAGACAAGCACATGCCTGTAAAGAGGCCGGGGCCCTGCCCCTGCTTAGCCGAGGTCTGCCCACAGCGGGAAGACAGAGCGAGGGAGCCCCGACTGTCCCCGAGGCCCAGCGCTCGGGACACCTGGCTTGCAGTGTGCTGGCGTGACAGGTGGCAGGGAAGGGTCTTTACGCTGGGGCCGCGCAGTCAGGTGTGCGCTTTGGGAAGATCTCTGTGGCCGGGGGGTCGGGAGGAGCAGGGGGCGCAGTCCGGGGCGGGGGTGATGGACCTGCGGGCAGAGCGCATCGTGGCCGTGATTCCGCACCTGGGGTGGTGGCATCAGTCACAGAGACTCCCGGGAAGGATCCGGAGGGGTTTCAGCCCTCCGGGTGACATTTGGGCACCTTTGAGTCCAGGGAGATGTGAAGGTGGCTGGACACAGTGGTCTGGACTGGGACTAGAGCTTGGGAGTACCTGTCCACGGGCGAGGACAGGCCTCTCGGGAGAGAACAGAGAAAAGGGGTCTTTTTGCTGTCAGGGTGAAGGGGCGGTCCTGCAGTGGGGATAGGGGATGCCAGGAAAGGGAGGAAAAGCTGGAGGCTGGACGTCAGCAGGAGGCCTGTGGAGGAGGCCACAACCCCGTGCGGTCGACCCGAACAGTGGACATGTTAGAAGAGACTCCGCAGACCCGAGCTCTGTCAGCTCCTTTGAGCCGCCGGATGCACACCGCCGGCGGGCTAGCCAGAGTCCTGATTTCGGGTGCCGCCATGGCTTCCACTCGTCCTGCCCAGCGGGGCGCCGAGGCGGGTCCAGGTGCCCTGCAGGCGCCGCGCCTCCAGCCCCCTCGAGGGCCGGCCCGTCTCGGACCCAGGCCCGTGAGCCGGGCCCGCGCGACCCAGAGGGCTCCGGCAGGGCGCGGGGGCAGGCTCCGCGGGGTTGTGCCACCAGGCGGAGGGGCCGTGAGGGCGTCCCGCGGCCGCGCGACGTGCCCCGGTCCCAGCCCGGCCGCTGCAGCGCGAGGGCGGCGCGAGCGAGGACCGGACGCGCGCAGAGGGCTCGGGCGTCCGGGCGCGGGGGTGCAGCCCCGCCCTGCGCCGCGCAGGCGCGAGCGCAAGCCGGGGCGAGGGGCCCGGGCCGGGGCGAGGGGCCCGGGGCTGGGCGGCGGCGCCGGTGCTGGCAGCCCCTCCGCCCCCGAGCTTCCCCCCAGGCGGCCTCTGGCGGGCCTGTGGCTCCCCGAGCAAGCCCACCCGGCGAGCTCCCGAGGCGGAAAGAGGCAGTCAACTGGAACATAAAAGGGATTAAAAGCCACGATGTCTGGCTTAATGTTCTAGACGCTTTCAACCGAGCTCGCACGCCGCCAAACCCTTATGAAGGAGGAGAGGGTCTGACCCCGGCCTGCGTCCGGACCTGGAGTGGGTGGGCCCGCCGGCCGCCCTGCGCTGCCCTCTCGGGCCGAGAGGCCGAACCTGGGCAGGCTCCTCGGGCCTCCCTTGGCGCCAAGCTTCGCCAGCTCCCTCCCCGGGCTTCGCGAACCCGAAGGAACGCATCGAAGGCAAGCCGCACCGCACGGTGCCGGGGACACAGCCGCGCCCGCGAGCGGCAGCCAGGCCCGAGGCAGCGCCACGCCCCGAGGCCCAGCGCACAGCCAAGCGGACGGTTTCGCACTGAGAGGCTCTTTGGGACTGAAAGCGCTTTATGTGGAGAGGAGCATTCCGTCACTGGGGGAATTTTTTCTCAGGACCTTAGACACCGACCACAAGTGGAGATGATCGGCTAGGAGAGATTTCTTTGTCAAAACGAAGTTTTCACAGCAGCCTGAAAACTTCTGTCAAATGTTTAAGGAACTTGAAGAAAAATGTTCTCAAAATTTATGAAGAAACGATCTTCTACCTGCTCTGTGTGCTGCTGCTGTGACCCCGGTCTCTTTCGTGCAAGGGGGCTGGAAGACAGCATCCCTGGCAGGGGACAGCGGAGCGGGATGGGGACGAGAGACCGGCGTCCAGACGCGATCCTGCCGGGGTGGAGGGGACCGGAAGACACCCAACCCCTTCTGCTCTTGTCTCTCCCGCCCCTGGAACTCATCTGCACCAAACCTCAGCTACGCTCCCTGGAGCCTGCCAACCCCATGACCAGAAAGCACCCCCCAGATGATGGGCTGTGTTCCAGGAAGTTGGGGTCCCCAGAAGATAGACCGTGTGACTCGGCCCCCAAAGGGCGGGTTGTGTGCTGGGGTGTTGGAGTCCCCAGAGAATGGATTGTCTGCTAGGGTGTTTGGGTCCCTAGAGGATGGGCTTTCGTTGGGGTGTTGGCATCCCTAGAGGATATGTTGTGTGCTAGGATGGAGGCTCCCCAGAGGATGAGTTGCACACGAGGGTGTTGAGGTCCCTACAGGATGGGTTGTGTACTAGGATGCCGGGGTCCCTAGAGGATGGGTTGTTTACCAGGGTGTTGGGGTCCCTACAGGATGAGTTGTGTGCTAGGGTGCTGTGATCCCCAGAAGATGTGCCATATGTTGGGCTTTGGGGTGTCCTGAGGTTGGGCCATGTGCTGAATGTTCGTGTCCCAGATTATGGGTCAAGTGCTGGGATGTGGGGTTTCTCAGAGAGTTGGGTATGTGCTAGGGTGCCGGGGCCCCAGTGGATTGGCTGTGTTCTTGGGTGTTGTGGTTTCCAAAGGATGAGCTATGTCTTTGGGTGGTTGTGCTAGTGTGTTGTGGCCTCCAGAGGGTAGCTTGAGCCCTAGAATGTTGGGATTCCCAGGGGGAAGAACTGTGGTTATGTGTCGGGTCCCTAGGGCATGGGCTGTGTGCGAGGGTGTTGGGGTCCCCAGTGGATGCATTGGGTTCTGGAGTGTTTGGGTTCCAGAGGATAGGTATTCTAGAGAGTTGAGGTTTCCCAGAGGATAGGTGTTGCGTTCTCCAGAGGGTGACCTGTGCCCTAGCATGTTGAGGTCTCTACAGGATTGGTTGTTTCTAGGGTTTGGGGCTTTCTGCAGTGAATGGGTTGTGTGCTGGTGTGTGATTGTCCTCAGAGGAGGGACTGTTTGCTAGGACGTTGGGGTCCTTGGATGATGGGTTGCGTTCTGGGTGTTAGAGTCTCTAGAGGATGTGTTGTGTGTCAGGATGTTTGGCTCCCAGTGGGTGAGCCGTGTGCTGGGGTGTTGTTGAGGTCCCCAGATAATTGCTAGTGCCAGGGTGTTGGAGGCCCTCAGGGGATGGGTTGTGTGGGAGGATGTTGGGGTCTTCAGAGGTTGGACCATGTGCTTTGGTGTTGGGGTCCCCAGAGGATGGGCTGGGTAGTTGAACTGTGTTGGGTAGTTGGGTGTTGTGTTCACCAGAGAATAGGCTGTGTGCTAGTGTGTTGTGATCCCCAGAGGATGGGCCGTGTGTTCGTGTGTTGGAGTCTCCCGGAGAATGGGTTTGTGCTAGAGTTTTGAGGTCCTCAGGGGATGTGCCATGTGCTAAGGTGTTGTGGTCTCCCAGAGGGCTGTCTGTGTGTTAGGGTGTTGGGGTCCTCCAGAGAATGAGTCATGGGCTGGGGTGTTGGTGTCTCTCAGGGGATGGTCTAAGAGTTGGCATTGTGAGGTCTCCCAGAGGATAAGCTTTGTTCTAGCGTGTTGGGGTCCCTAGACAATGGGCTCTGGGATAGGTTGTTGGGGTCCCCCAAAGGATGTGCTCTGGGGCTGTGGTGCTTTAGAGATGATGGGAACAGGAGCATTTAGAGTGTGTTTGGAAAAAAGGATGAGGAATATATGAAATAGGAATGGCTCTCTGGGTGAGCAGGCCCTCAGTTTCCCTAAGAGGCAGGATATGAAGCAGAATGAGGGTTCCAACTCAAACCTGGACAACCACTCATCTGTTCTCCATTTTTGTAACTTTGCCATTCCAGTAATGCTATACACATGGAATCACACAGTATCTATCCTTTGGGATTAGTTTTTTTCCCACTCAGGATTTTCACTCTTTGAATTCAAGTTGTTGTGTGAGTCAGTTGTCTGTTCCATTTTTCTGGGATTGATGTCCAGGAGTGCATTTGTTGGGTGATAGCTGCAATTTTAATTTTTAAGGAACTGTCAAACTGCTTTCCAGTAGCTGTACCATTTTACATTTCCATCAGTAATGTGTGTGTGATGGGTCTCTCAGCATCCTCAGGAGTGGTTGGTGTTGTCTCTGTTTCTTATCTCAGCTACTTGACAGGCGTGTAGTGGTGGCTCATCACAGTGTTAATTTGCATGCCCCTAATGGCTCACAACATTGAACATCTTTTCCAGGGCTTATCTGCCACTTATGTATCTTCAGTGAAGTCCCTGCCCATTTTTTAATTGGATTTCTTTTAAACCATGGGTTTTTGCGAGTTTCTTAGGAGTGGTGAGGGAGGACATTCTTGCCTTGTTCCTGTTCTTAGCAGGAAAGCTTCAAGTTTCTCACCATTAAATATGGTGTTGGCTGTAAGTTTTTTGTAGATGTTCTTTATTTTGTTGAGGAAGTTCTTCTCTGTCTCTACTTTTTTTTTTTGAATTGGAGTCTCACTCTGTCACCCAGACTGGAATGCAGTGGCCGCTCCCAGCCACCACAGCCTCGACCTGCTGGCCTCCGGCGATCCTTCCGCCTCAGCCTTCCAAGGGCTGAGACTGGAACTACAGGCGCACGCTACCTCGCCCAGCTTATTTTTTATTTTATTGTCGAGATGAGGTCTCGCCAAGTTGCCCAGGCGGGTCTCGAACCCGCGGGCTCAGGCAATCCACTCACCTCAGCCTCAGAGATTACAATCTGAGCCACCGGGCCCAGCTTACTTATTTTTTTAAGACTCTTTTGCCCAGGCTAGAGTGCAGTGGAGCATCATAGCTCACTGCAGCCTCAACCTCCTGGGCTCAAGTTATTCTTCTGCCTCAGCCTCCCGAGAAGCTGGGAGTACAAGCACATGCCACCATGCCTGACTAATTAAAAAACTTTTTCTTTTTGGTAGAGACAGTGTCTCATTATGTTGCCCAGGCTGGTCTGGAACTCTTGGTTTCAAGCAATCCTCCTGCCTTGGCCTCCTAAAGTGCTGGGATTACAGGTGTGAGCTGACACATCCAGCCTATTTCTATTTTTCTTAGAGCTTAAAAAAAATCATAAAAGAGTGTTGAATTTTTTCAAATGTTTTTTCTGTGTCAACTGAGTGACCATGTGATTTGTTTTCTTTAGCCTGTTAATATGGTGGATTATACTGAATGACATTTTTCGCAATTTTATTGAGACTGTAATTAAATACCATGTTTTTACCCATTTAAGGTATCCAATTGAATGGTTTTTAGTATCTTCACTGAGCTGCACGACCGTCACCATGATCAGTCTTGGAACATTTTGCCAACCCCAGATGAGCTCCCACACACATCAGCAGTCACGCCACACGTTCCTCCAACCCTGCCCCCCAGCCCTAGGTAGCAACTCATCTGTCTTGTGTCTCCATAGACTTTTCTATTCTGAATATTTCATAAACAGATGGAGTCAGGCAATATGTGGCCTTTGGGTTTTCAAAGGTCATTCATGTTTTAGCATGTGTCAGTACATCGTTACTTTTTATTGTTGAATAATATCCATTGTGTGGATATACTACATTTTTTTTATCCATTAATTAATGGTGGACGTTCGGATAGTTTCCACTGTTTTGGTATTATGAATGATCTTTCTCTTATTAATTAATGTGCACGTTTTTGTGTGGACATATGCTTTCATTTCTCTTGGGCATATACCTAGAAGTAGAATTGCTAGGGGATACGGTAGCTCTATGTTTAACATTGATTGATTTGTGAATTTTCAAGCGATTTTGCATCCCTGGATTAAACCCCAGTTGGTCATGGTGTATAGTTCTTTTGATAAATTGCTGAATTCCCTTTGCTAATATTTTGTTAAGGAATTCTGCATCAAATTCATGTGAGATATTTGTCTATCGTATTCTTTTTTGATACTGTATCTGTCTGATTTTGATATCAGGATAATATATTGGTTTCATAAAATTAATTGGAGGTGTACCTTGTCTTCTACTTTCTGAAAAGATTTTATAGAATTGGTGTTACTTTAAATGTTTGATAGAATTCTCCAGTAAAATCATCTGACCCTAGAGATTTCTATTTTAAAAAATTAAAATTGGATTTACTTAGTAGTTATAGGGATATTCAAATTATCTATTTTATATTGGGTGAGTTATAGTAATTTGTGCTTTTTGAAGAATTGGTCCTTTTCACCTAAGTTGTCAAACTGATGTGTGTAAAGTTGTAAAATGATAATGTCATTATTATCCTCTTGGTGTCTTCAGCATCTTTAGTGATATTCCCTGTTTCATTCCTGATATTAGTAATTTGGACTGGGCTTGGTGGCTCAGCCTGTAATCCCAGGATTTTGGGAGGCTGAGGTGAGTGGATTGCCTGAGTCCCCGGGTTTGAGACCAGCCTGGGCAACTTGGTGAGGCCTCGTCTCTACAATAAATAAAAAACTAACCGGGCATGGTAGTGCATGCCTGTAGTTCTGGCTGTTTGGAAGGTTGAAGTGGAAGGATCGCCGATGCCCAGCAGTTTCTCTGATGATTAGTGATGTTGAGCATTTTTTGATGTTTGCTGGCCACTCATATGTTTTCTTTTAAGTGTCTGTTCATGTCCTTTACCCATTTTTTAATGAGATTTTTTCCCCTGTCAATTTGTTCAAGTTCCTTCTACATTCTGGCTGTTAGCCTTTTGTTGGATGCATAGTTTGCAAATATTTTCTCCCATTCTGTAGGTTGTCTATTTACTCTGCAATTTTGATATGTTGGGACTGTGGGTTACTTTTACTTCTCTCGATTGTGATAAAATTGTCTTAAGTATTTCCTCTGCTTACATTGATAACATCAGAAAGTGTTATAATTTTTGCTTCAAATATAAAACATAATTTAGAAACTTCAAGAGGAAAGGGAAAATGCATTTACCCATATCCTTTTGATGTGATGCTTCAAAACTTATTATTTTATCCTTTTCTTTCTGTTCAGAGAACTTTCTTTAGCCATTCTTTCAGGGTACGCCTGCTGGCAACAAATTCTTAGATTCTTCCATCTAACAATGTCTGGATTTCTCCTTCATTCCTGAAGGACATTTTCACTGCATATAGGGTTCTGGGTTGATAGTTCATTGCTTGAAAAATGTTATGTCACTTTTATCTGACCATTATAGTTTTTCCCATATACAAACATTTGAATTTCTCTCTTGCTGGTTTCAATATTTTTCCCTTTGTTTTTAATTTAGAATTTTTTGACTACTAAATATCTTGGTGTAGATTTATTTAGGTTTATCTTGTTAGGGGTTTGCTCAGCTTTGTCAATCTGTATGTAGGTTTGTCTTTTGCCACATTTGGGAAATTTTTAGTCATTATATCTTCAAGTAATTTTTTAGCTATGTTATCATCCCACAGGTCTCTGAGGTTCTGCTAATTTCTTTTCAGTCATTTTTTTCTCTATTGTTCTGGCTGAGTAATTTATGTTGTTCAACCCTCAAGTTATTCTTTTTTCTATCCCTTCCATTTTGCTATTGAACCCATCTATTGTGTTTTTAATTTTGCTATTGTGTTTTTCAGTTCCATCTGTGGAGACTTTATTTTTTATTTGTTTCAAGTATGTTTATTATGATTTGTTGAATAATTTTTATTTTGGTGATCTAAAAATCTTTGTCAGATGATTCTAACATCTCAGTAATCTTGGTGTTGTCATGAGTTTTCTTTTAGGTTGAGTTGTTTTGGTTATCACTATGATAGATAGTTTTTGAGTGAAACTTGCATATTTTGGGTATTAGTTATTAGAGTCCAATTCCTACTTGAACCTTCTGTTTGGCTGGCTTCTTTTGATGCTGCTCCAGCAGAAGGATGTGGCACTGCCTCATTGTTGTCAACTAGGGGTGGAAGTCCAGGTTCCCCACTTGGCCTCAGTGGATGCCTGAGAGGGGGAAGGATTTCTAGTCATTGCTGGGTGGATGGAGTAAGTTCTGGCTCCAGCAGAAAGTGTGACCTCTTGGGCTGTCAGTGTCCCTGAGTACTCAGTTGTAAACAACACACTTACCTTATACTTGCTTTGAGTTTCACTGAACCCCCATCATCCTGGGTCCACTGGAATTCTGTGCTCATGGGGCATTGCAGATGTTGATTGTGAACTGGGTGACTACGTGTGGAGGATGCACTTATTGTGCTAACTCCAGCCACAAGCACGTACTTCTACTTCTCAATGCCAGAAGTCTGACTCAGCCAGCACACAGTGATCCTTGGCTTCACAGCAATCCTTGATAGTAAGCCAGGCTGCTGCAAAGCCAAATTTCTGGGGTTGTGAGATGCTGGGAAATATAAGCAAATAAAATGGCAAGTGGTTTTAGATATAATCCCCAAAGTAGAACATCATAACCTTGTAAGTGTAGTAATAGTCCTCACTTTTGTGGTAGGTATTACTAGTTTCTCATTACAAAAGTATTGACTTGCTAGGTGTAAAAAAACACGAAAACCATAGCATAGACAAAAACAAAGGAAAAAGATCCCATCTGTACCATCACCACCTAGAGGTAGCCATGCTTTGGAGGGTGTGTCTTTTTGATTTTCTGTTCTACACGTGTCATTTATACACATACATTTCAATAAAAACACCATGGTGTATCAATTATATTTTCCATATTCTTAACACTTCCCAATATCAGTAAATATCCATCTTGATGATTTTTAGTGTCAGACAGGATTTTGTACTGTGCACATGTTATGCTGCATGCTTGGTCATTGTGGGAAGCCCTGCAGTGTTCATCCCTAGGGATTTGCATGCACTGTTTCCAGTGTGTTGTTAAAATGCTAGAACAGTGGCGGGGTCTCGTTATCAGCAGCCTTCCTATTGTGTTATTGGCAGTATGGACTCCCCAGGGTGCAAACAGTATTTTCAACTAGTTTTCATCAACAGTGGTTTCTTTCTGGTGACCCTAGAGAGAAGACTGGCAACAGGATATGCATCTGGAGAGCAGAGATGGCAGGCTGGCCTCCAGTGTGCTGGAAGTGGAGCTGCATCGCACGTCTGATCCAACCAGTGCAGGCCCTGGAGGGCTGCGGCCCACGGCACAGGCTGCCAGCATGTGCAGGTCTCCGCAGGGAGCAGACCCAGCGCATTCCTACCCCAGTGGGGCTGTCCAGCAGAGCTGCTGGGCTCCTGCAGGCCAGGATTTGGGCTCGTTCCTCATGAAGGGGAGGTGAGTTTAAAATAATTTTATTGTGTAAATGTGGAATTCTCAAGTTTTGGGTTTCCATGAGTGTAGGTGTGTGGGGAAAATTTGTGTGGGGAAACTTTGCAGAAATTTTGCAAGAATTTTTCCAGCATTAGATCACTTTCTTGGCCTGCTTTGAATGAATGATATTTCTAAAATATGACAAACCTAACTTCGCTCCAGGAGGTAGTAAAAACAGAAATGAGAGTTTGTAGCTTGAAGACTTAGTATTTAGTATATTCTTTGAGGTGTTAAAGTAGTCCATGATCTTGAAAAGCAAATATATCTCTTGGAACATGCCTTATTTCTATATATACAACAAGTGAATAATTGAATATTGTTTCTCATGTCAGGAAAATCAGGATTCACATGCAAAGAAACGTTTTTGGTAAATCTTGACTTACTAAAGCAAAAACAATGAATAGATTTTATGTGCCAATGCTCACACCCCAAATTCATAATTTGCAGTTCACACCCATGTCCTTATAATGATAGAAGCAGCATCACCTGTGAGTGTCTCTCCCTGCCTCTGTTGGATGTGTTGATTGTCCTGTTGGTCTGAGCGCAGGTCCCCACAGGTGCCAGACCCTGCTCCGCATCACACATCAGAGCCCTGACCCCACAGCACTGGTGGGCTCTCCCGCCTTGAGCAAAGCATGGCACTGCAGGGAACTACGTAGGGGTGGTACATGCCCCCAGTGATTCTGTCCCCACTCTACCCACCCCCAGGAGAGCTCACCAACACATGTGCTCACGCTTTTGCTGCGTGTTTCTGTCCACTAAGTTGCACATGCTCTCGGCCTGTGAATGGTGACATCTTGAGTTACTCTCCTTGCCCAAGGTGTTTTTGAGATTTATCTGTGCTGACGCCTATAACACTTGCCTATTCATTTGAACTGCTTGCACAGAACTCCCTCACATGAACATTTATGTCTCCTGCTGGTGGCTATTCAGTCTTTCCTTGCCTGGTGGCTATTCAGTCTTTCCTTGCCCCATACTCCCTGCAGGATCTTGCTGTTGAAAACTCCCTGCAGCAAACATTCTCTGGGATGCACTAAATGTGCATGTGCTCCCAAATTCATACTTAATATTCTGCGTATTAACCCTCTCTGGTCCTGTGCTGCAGGCTCACTTCTTCTTTTTTTGAGTCAGAGTCTCACTCTGTCGCCCAGGCTGGAGTGCAGTGACTCACTCACGGCCACCACAGCCTTGACCTGTGGGGCTTAGGTGATCCTTCTGCCTCAGCCTTCCAAGTAGCTGGAGCTACCAGCACATGCCACCATGTCCAGCTGATTTTTTGATTTATTGTAGAGATGAGGTCTCACCAAGTTGCCCAGGCGGGTCTTGAATCCCTGGGCTCAGGCAACCCTCTCAACTCAGCCTCCCAAAGTGCTGGGATTATAGGTGTGAGCCACTGCACCTTGCCCTGATTGTCTTTTCTTTTTACTGATGGGGTGTTTTGCTGGATGGAGGTATTTAATGTGGTCAGAAGGTTGCATGGGTGGCTGTGTGTACAGGGCAGCTCGTGGGCACCAGGATCGACCCAGACAGAATGTGCGGGATATGAGGCTAATATTCTGCTTTCAGTTTCCAGAAAAAGACATTGCAGTAAAGCAAGGATTGGGGAAATCAGAAGGCGTGTTTTTCAGGTTTCCTTGTCTCACTTTTTGCTTTGGCACCCACCACGAGCTCCCCCGACAGGAAGCCCTGGGCTTCAGGGCAGATCCTGGGCAGACAAGGAGGGAGGGTGTGGGCGTGTGTGGGCAGGCACAGGTGCATGTGGTGGTCGAGTGAGGCAGGGCCGAGGGCGCCCTGCCTCACGGCCTGCCAGGGGAATGGGGAAGAGGTGCTGGGAGGGCACCAGCAGTGGCCTGTGGAAACAGCCAGAGTGGAGGAGACTTGGGGTCAGAGGGAACCCAGGCCCTGCTGTCGCCACACTGTGAGGACAGAGCTGGAAGTTTCCGCCCTCCTCAAGAGAGGGACAGGTAGGTAGAATGCTGGGAGCTGGACTGGGGGCTTTCCTTAGCAGGGCAGAGAGGCTGAGGGTGAGTCACAGCCAGACTCATGTGTGCTGGGGTGAGGTCCACAGGCCGGGGACTGGCCGACTGGGCTGAGAGCGGAGATGCTGGCCAGGAGGTGATGGACAAGGGCAAGGCCCCCTCGCAGGGAGGCCATGGCCCTGGGGCCGAGCAGACAGTGCCGCTTTTGCCCACAGGTGTGCGCCCTCATGAGCGCTTCTGCCAGGAGGAGCAACTGGGATGCGGAAGCCTTGGGGCAGCTCAGTGGTGTGGCGTATGGGCCAGCCTACCCATGGGGGCTCTCAGGAGAAGGGGCTCCTGGCCTGGCTGTGAGTGTGGCAGGCACAGGATGGCAGCCCCCAGAGCACACACCCAGTCGGGTACATGGCCATGCCACCTCGTGGTCATGAAGCCAGGGTCCCAGCACTGTCATCTCCGTTGAAAGGTTGCCTCAGGGTTTGGCTATATTTGCCCTTCTTGTTTCATGAAGGCAAGTGGAAGATTAAAAATAAAAAAGTGTCCTCCGAGGGAGGAGATGTACGGTCTTTGAAGCCCAGTGTGGGTGAGGTGGGGCAAGCTCTTCAGCCTCAGTGGGTCAGACTGGTCTGCCACGGGCTTAGCTGTGAAGAGACCAGCAAAACCAAGAATGCTGTGAGATGCCACAGCAGAGTGCTTCAAGGTGGGCTGAAAAGGCAATGCAGGTCGTCGTGGCATTTTTAGCTCTCTGAGGAAAGCCTCCCTCAGTCTACTCCTCTGTTGCCTAATTTGTACAGGTGAGAAACAGAGGGTGCAGCCTGCTGTCCTGTTTCCAGGAAGCCCAGGAGCAATTTCTCAGATGAGTTACACTCCCTGTGCTCGAACTGATTAATAAGTGTTGGCTTAAAATTATTAAAATATTTGTGAAACAATGCAGAATAGTGATACATAGAAAGCCAGAAGGAAGCGCATATTTTTTATTCATCGCCATGTAACAAATTACTCCAAATACAGCAGCTGAAAATACAGCAGCCCACTCTCATTTGCTTACAGTCCTATGAGCGGGGGTCTGGGTCCCTTGTTCAAGGTCTCTCACAACCTGAGAACACGCTGTTGGCAGGACCCACAGCACCTCAGGGGTCAACCAGGCCAGCCCGGACAGGGCCCCTTCCAAGCTCATTTGTGTGATTGTTGGCCGACTGACTTCCTTGTTGGCTGTAGGACCCAGGGTGTTGGTTCCTTCCTGGCTGTTGTCTGAAGGCCACCCTCAGTGCCCTGCCAGGGGCATGCTGCATCTGGGCAGGCATGAGAGACAGTCTCTTGGGGCCCAGTCGGGGAAACAACACTGGCCCTTTTTCTGTATTCGACTCGTGTTGACAAAAGATGATAAACTCTGTTAAATATTTAAGATGGTTTATTGTGGACCAACTGTGAGTGACCTAGGCCTGGGACACCATCCCCAGGAGACCCTGGGAACATATACCCACGATTCCTTGAATCATCGCTTGGTTGTATACAATTTAGGAGGACAGAAGCTACAAGAAACCACAATCAAGACATATAAGATTATATGTCTGCCGGGCTCGGTGGCTCAGCCTGTAATCCCGCGCCTTTGGGAGGCTGAGGTGAGTGGATTGCCTGAGCCCGTGGGTTCGAGACCTGCCTGGGCAGTGAGACCTCATCTCTACAATAAATCAAAAAAAAAAAAAAATCAGCCGGGCGTGGTAGCGCATGCCTGTAATTCCGGCTACTTGGAAGGCTGAGGCGGAAGGATCTCCGGAGCTCAGCAGTCGAGGCTGTGGTGGCCGGGAGCGGCCGCTGCACTCCAGTCTGGGCGACAGAGTAAGACTCCGACTCAAAAAAAAAAAAAAAAAAAAAAAAAAAAAGATTGTATGTCCAGGAAGGCAGGACATTTCCAAGGGGGGCCTGCAGGCTACAGGTGGATTCAAATATTTTTTGACAGCTATAGTTATCTAAGGATTTTTGAAAGCAGTAAAGAAATGGGCAGCTCAAGGAATGATAAGGGATCCAAGTTGCCTGATATGTAGATGAAGCTTTAAGGGTGGTGGCAGACTTCAGAGAGAGCAGGCTAGTGTGGAAAAGGTGCCAGAGTCCCCAAAAGACAGCGTCATAGGGTCATAACATACTTTGATTTCCCTTCTTTATCCATCATGCAATGTTATGCCAGAATCAGGTTGGGAAGTAAATCACATTAAAAGTTAGGAATTTGGCAAAGGTAAAGAGAGAAAGTTCAGAGTTAGTCATCATTTTCCCCTCTTGGCCAAAAACTGATCTATGGAATGATTTGTGGACCAATAAATAGCAGGAGGTCTCAGGGCATTAGGAAGGCACTAGAATTGTCTACTTGGTAACAATAGTTTCAACATTAGCAGTGGATCATGGGGGAAGAACAGGATGTGACTTGATTTTATAGTCAATTGTTTAAGCGGCAAAAGAGTCAGTTCTAGGGGTTTAGTATGAAAAAAACAAAAACAGAAATACCCTGGATCAGCTCTAGCTTGTAAACTACCATGATCCCAGTCTTTGTGTGTTTGTGTGCTCACTCTCTCTCTCTCTCATATCTGGCATAGCATTTACAAGATAAATATAATGATAACGGTGTTTAAGAAAGTCACAGGTAGAATTAGAGGTCGGCAAGTAACTTATTCGCCAGAAATCCCTTGTAGGCATCATCATATTTTTGGATGCATTTCCGAGCATTTCTCTACTCTTCCAGTCTGGAATTTCTCTAGGAGCTTCATATAGCAAAAGCTGAGTTGTTGGCTGTGGGAGAGAAAAATTTGAGTGTAAGGCTGAGTAGTCAAGGATTCCATATGGGTTCATTCCATTACACAGCTGTGCCTCGTTCTAAGTGGTTCGAACTGCAGGTGGGTTGGCTTCTCTACAGATGATGCAGGGAAGCAGATCTTTAATAAGAGAAGCTTCTGTGGAGATGGAAGAATAACAAAGGTTGCTGTCTGGAGCAGTCTGTGGACAGCTTTTCTAGAGACTCTAATGCATGCTTAGATTGCAGTGGCAATCTGATAGATCTGATAGACGCTTCTGGATTGCAGCTTGAACCAGGCATGTAAATAGCTTTGCTCCAGTTCGCAGGGCTTAAAATACAGCACAAATTTAATTTATAGTGATTCTGAGTCAGAAAATCTGAAGCAAAACTTGAAAACTTTAGTTTTGGAGACTTATAGCCAGGAAAGAATTCAGGATGGAGTCCAAATTGCACAAAATAATGAAAACTCAAGAAATAATAAACAAGAGAGTCTAAAAACAGTTGTTCTGGTTTCTTTTGAAACATAATTTTCTCTCTCCAGTCCTCCATTTCAATCAAAAAAAATTGTGGGACCGATTTATTTGCAAATTATCTTACATGGCTTGATTATTTGTGTGAAGTGCAGCAAGAGCAATTATTTGCCACTAGGTTCCCTTTTAAATTGGCTTTGCTGGAGCTCTTTCCACAAGGACTCTTAGATTAGGCCTTTTGAAGTCCCTCAAACAATGCTGAGGATTTAAGTCTACAGATATCTGTGTGAATTGGGTGAATTCCTCTCTTTGGGGTCCCACATAACTCGGGGTTCCTGAGTAAACTTCTCTACCTCTCACAGCTGAGGAGCTCTGGAAAGAAGCTGACAGGGTGTGAAGTAGCCTTTCCAAGGGGATTTTTTTTTCTTTTAGATTTTAAACTTTACTTAGAATCAGAGTATTGCAGTTTGAACCAGTAAAATATGATTTAAAAATAAATTAAATTTAAAATTTTCAAAAATTAAAGTAGGTGTATGGAGTAGTCAAAATGATCCATTTATCCATGGCAAACAATAGTTACAACTACATCAGAAAACAACTTGTAGAATATGTTGTGACAAACAGTATTTCAGGAAAAATTATCAATGTATTTGTGTCACTTGAGTTCTTTCCACTTGGCTTCTTATCTTCTTTTTAGTTTTCATCAGGGACAATTCAATACTCGGTGTATTTTTGCCAATTTAAAGATACTCTTCTTATCTTTCAAAAACTATAGTAAAATATAAGTAATGTATAATTCAGTAACTTTATTTTTAATTTTTAACTTTAAAAAAATTTTATTGTAAAGATGTGGGGTACAATTCAGGGTTAGGTATACAAACATTAATCATGCAGGTACCCCTGTTAATGAAGTATGCCCCTCCCTCCCCTAGCAGTATCCCTCAACTGCCAATTCACCCCCCCAACAGTTTCCCATTACTGCCAATCACTTTCTTTTAGCATTATAATTGTTCAAGATCATCTTATGAGTGACAACATATGGAACTCTGTTCTTTGTTTCTGTGATAAATCACTGAGTATGATAGACTCCAAATCCACCCAGGTTGCTGCAGAGTCCATATATTTGTCGTTCTTTATCATCCACTTGTTTTCTTTTTTTTTTTATAATCGATATTTTTTATTTTGATATTGTGGAGTACAGTCAAGGGTTAGGTATACAAATATGCTTCATTCAGGCTCCCTTGTTGATAATTGGTGTCTCCCCGTCTCCAGACAGATGTTTACTACCATTAGTCCCATCCCCCACCATAGTTTCCCACCATTGTCAGTTATTTTCTTATAGTAGTGCATTGGATGATCAAGGTCCACTATATGAGTGAGAATATGTGGTACTCATTTCTTTGTTTCTGAGAGAGGTCACTTAGTATTATAGACTCTAGCTCCATCCAGGTTGCTGCAAAATTCATGATTTTGTTTTTTTATGGCTACGTAGTATTCCATAGTGTATATGTACCACATTTTAAAAATCCAGTCCTCTTTTGATGGACAGCGTGGTTGGTTCCAGGTTCTTGCTATTGTGAACAATGCTGCGATAAACATTCGCGTGCAGGCATCATTTTTATAGAGTGATTTGAGTTCTTCAGGGTATATTCCCAGTAGGGGGATTGCAGGGTCATACGGGAGGTTGATGTTTAGAGCTTTTAGGAATCGCCACACTGCTTTCCACAGAGGTTGCACTAGTTTACACTCCCACCAACAGTGTAGAAGTGTTCCCTTTTCGCCACACCCTCTCCAGCAGCTTTTATTTTTTGAGTTGTTGATAATGGCCATTCTGACTGGAGTTAGGTGGTATCTCAGTGTGGTTTTGATTTGCATCTCCCTGATGATTAATGAGGTTGAGCATTTCTTCATGTGTCTGTTGGCTGCTCGGATGTCTTCCTTTGTGAAGTGTCTGTTCATATCTTTTGCCCACTTTATAATGGGGTTGTTTGTTTTTTTCTTTTCAGCACGTTTGAGTTCCTTGTAGACCCAAGATGTTAAACCTTTGTCAGACCTGGAGTTGGCAAATACTTTTTCCTAGTCTGTAGGCTGTCTTCCTGCTCTCTTGATGGTTTCTTTGGCTTTGCGGAAGCTTGTCAGTTTAATGAGGTCCCACTTGTCTACCTTATCCCTTATGGCCTGTGGGTTTCGAGTTTTGTTCAGGAATTGGATGCCAGTTCCGATTTCCATGAGGGTATGTCCTTCATTTTCTAAGGTTCTTATGGTTTGAGGTTTTATATTTAAGTCCCTGATCCATTTGGAGTTAATTTTTGTGTATGTTTCAATCTTTTGCATTTGGTCAACCAGTTTTCCCAGCACCATTTACTGAATAGGTTCTCCTCTTCCCAGTGGTAGGTGGTGGAGGCTTTGTCGAAGATGAGTTGGTTGAGAAATTGAGGTCTTGCCTCTGGAATCTCAATTCTATTCCATTGATCTATATACCTGTTCCTATACCAATACCAAGCAAATGATTATAGCTTTATAGTAAAGTTTGAAGTCTGGTAATGTGATACCACGTGCTTTGTTTTTTTTTGCTGAGGATTGTTCTGGCTATTCTTGGTCGTTTGTGTTTCCATATGAATTCCTGTGTTGTTTTTTTCTAGGTCTGAGAAGAATGTTGCTGGTAATTTGATGGGTATTGCATTGAATCTGTAGATTGCCATAGGTAAGATGGACATCTTCACAATGTTGGTTCTTCCAACCCATGAGCATGGGATATTTTTCCACTTGTTTGTGTCATCTTTGATTTCTTTGAGCAGAGTTTTGTAGTTTTCATTGTAAAGATCTTTCACGTCTCTGGTTAGGAAGATGCCATGTTATTTCATTTTTTTGGTGGTTATTTTGAATGGAATTGTGCTTCTTATTTGGGTTTCTGTTTATTATTGGTGTAAAGAAATGCGATTGTCTTTTGCACATTTATTTTATATCCTGAGACTTTGCCGAAGGCGTTTATCAGTGTAAGGAGGTTTTTGACAGATTCTCTTGGGTTTTCAAGGTATACAATCATGTCATCTGCAAAGAGAGATAGCTTGACTTCCTCTTTTCCTATTTGGATACCCCTGATTGCCTTCTCTTCTCTGATTACTCTAGCCAAGACTTCCAATACTATATTGAACAGGAGGGGTGAGAGTGGGCATCCTTGTCTTGTTCCAGTTTTCAGGGGAAATGGTTTCAATTTTTGTCCATTTAGGAGTATGCTGGCTGTGGGTTTCTCGTAGATAGCTTTTACGACTTTGAGGTATGTTTCCTGTATGCCTATATGTTCAAGGGTTTTTATCAAGAAGGGGTGCTGGATTTTATCAAAAGCTTTTTCTGCACCTAATGATATAATCATGTGGTTTTTGTTTTGATATCTGTTGATGTATTTAATTACATTTATTGTTTTACGAATATTGAACCAGACTTGTGTCCCAGGGATGAATCCTACTTGGTCATAATGAATAATTTTTGAGATGTGTTGTTGAATCCGGTTTGCTAGGATCTTGTTGAGAATTTTAGCATCTATGTTCATCAAAGATATTGGCCTATAGTTCTCTTTTTTTGTTGGGTCTTTACCTGGCTTGGGTATCAATGTGATGTTTGCTTCATAAAATGATTTGGGGAGGGTTCCATCTTTCTCAATCACCTGAAATAGCTTCAGTAGGATTCAGTTCCTCCTTAAATGTCTTGTAGAATTCTGCTGGAAAGCCATCTGGTCCAGGGCTTTTTTTTGTAGTTAGTTTTCTTATTACATAGTCGATTTCCTTCATTGTCATTGGTCTATTTAGGGTCTCAATTTCTTCTTGTTTCAACCTAGGCAGGTTGTGTGATGACAGAAAGTCCTCCATTTCCTTGAGGTTTTCAAGCTTGTTTCCATACAAGTGTACATAGTAGTCTCCGATGATCTTTTGTATTTCTTCAGGGTCAGATGTGACTTCATCTTTTGTGTTTCTGATTGTGCTTATTTGGGTTTTTTTTTTTCTTTTTCTTGGTCAGTCTAGCTAGGAGACCATCGATCTTGTTTATCCTTTCGAAGAACCAGCTTTTGGTTTCATTGATTTTTTGTATTGTCTTTTTGTCTTCTATGTCCTGGATTTGGGCTTTTATTTTGGTGATTTGAATTCTTCTGCTGAAATTAGGGTTTTTGTGATCTTGCTTTTCCCGCTTCCTTAGGTGGCTTGTTAGGCTATTAATTTGTGCTCCTTCCAATTTCTTCATGTGTGTTTGTAGGGATATAAATTCCCTTCTTACTACAGCTTTTTAGGCGTCCCAGAGATTTTGGTAAGATGTTTCTTCATTTTCATTTGTTGCCAGGTATCTTTTGATCTCTGTTTTGATTTCATCATTGATCCAGGAGTTGTTTAGCATCATGCTGTTTAGTGTCCATGTCTTTGTGGGTTTTGGGGGGACCTTGTTGGTGTCAATGTTTATTTTTATTCCACTGTGGTCCGAGAAAGTGCATGGTAGAATTTCAGTCTTTTTAAATTTGCTTATGCTTGATTTATGACCGAGAATGTGGTCGATCTTGGAGTATGTCCCGTGCAGTGATGAGTAGAATGTGTATTCTGTGGTCTTTGGATGGAGTGTTCTGTAGGTATCAATTAAGTCCATTTGGTCCAGAGTCACATTGATGTTCTGAATCTCATTGCTGATTTTTTGTCCCGATGATCTGTTGAGGGTTGTGAGTGGGGTATAAAGTCCCCAGTTATGATAGTGTTAGAATCAATATCTTTCTTTAGTTTTCCTAGGAGTTGCTTTGTAAAAGTTGGTGCACCTATGTTAGGTGCATATATGTTTAGGACAGATATTTCTTGTTGATGGAGTGAGCCTTTTATCATTATGTAGTGGCCCTCTGTATCTTTTTAAATTTTTGATAGCTTAAATGGTATTTTTTCTGAAATTAGGATCGTGACTCCTCCTTTCTTTTGTGTTCCGTTCACCTGGAAATTTGTTTCCCATCCTCTTACTTTGAGCCTGTGCATGTCCTTTCTATTGAGATGGGTCTCTTGAAGGCAGTATATTGTTGCCTGGTGATATTTTATCCATTTTGCCATTCTATGTCTTTTCAGTGGTGCGTTTAGTCCATTCACATTCAGGCTAATTATTGAAATGTGAGAGTTCATCCCTTACATATAGTTCTTTTAGAGTTGTTGTTCCACTTGGTTTACTGTCTTTCTTTTGTTTTTGGGGTTGGTTCATATGTATTTTATTCTTTTTCCTGTACTCTTGTGAAAAGTGTTGCTCTTTTTTCCCCCTTTTCTTCTGTGTTTAGGACTTTCTTAAATATTTCATGTAGAGGTGGTTTGGTGGCAGTGTAGGTTCTTAGGGGTTGGATATCTGGGAAAGATTTTAATTCTCCCTCGCTGATGAAGCTTAATCTGGCAGGGTAGGTTATTCTTGGTTGAAATTGTTTATCTTTTAGGACTTTGAAGATAGGGCTCCAAGCTCTCCTAGCCTGCAGGGTTTCTGTAGATAAATCTGCTGCTATTCTAATTGGTTTTCCATGGTAGGTAATCTGACCTTTTTCTCTTGCTGCCTTTAGGATTTTTGCTTTTATGCCTACTTTGTTTAGGCAAATTATTATGTGTCTAGGAGTTGGTTTTCTCATTTGTTGTCTTGCAGGGGTTCTCTGGATCTCTTGTGTTTGAGTTTTGCATCGTTGATTAGATAAGGGAAGTTTTCTTGAATGATCTCTTGGAAGGTTTGTTCCAATGTGGTATCTGTCTCTTTTTCTGCCTCAGGCAGACCAATTACTCTTAGGTTAGGCCTCTTGAGGTAAGCGCTTATCTCTTGAAGGTTTTTTTCTGTTTTTTTGAGCTTGTTTTTGTGTTTTTGAGAGTTTGAGTTATTTATATATTTTGGTCCTCAAGCTCTGAGATTCTTTCTTCTGCTTGGGTAATTCTGTTTTCCATGCTTATCAGTTTATTCTTTATTTCATTCACAGTATTCTTTATTACTGTTATCTCAGATATCAGCTTCTTTCTAATTTCTTCTTGAGTCTCTTCAATTCTTTTTAATCTCTCCATTAATGTCTTGATGTCTAGGGTTGTATTTTGAGACCATTCATTCTGGGTGGGGCTCTTCGTTGTTTGCATTCCAAAGTCAGTTTTCTCAGTGTCTGTCCTCCCAGGAGTCTGGGACAGACCCATATTGTTCTTTTGGTTTTTCTTCATTTGTGTAGATTTTTCTCTCTCATTTCTTAGTGGATCAAGTTCCTGAGATCTAATCTCCAGCCTCTCTCCTCTCTTTCATTTTCAGGCACTTAGCTTGTTGCCCAGGAGATCTGTGACACTAGTCACTATTCAGTGTAGGGGAGGGGCTTTGTCTCCTGTTAATGACATCACCGTGGGAACCAAGGTGGAGGCTCTGCTAGGTGGGCGGGGCAATGCGATGCAAATATGCCTTGAAAATGGCGGAGGTGGTGGTTTGCTTTTAGGGGGCTCCTGTGGGTCTCTAGGCGGGACCAGCTTCACAGCTGGGCACTGGATCTGGGGTGCCTCCAGCCGTCTGGGGTGGAGGACAGGGTCGGGCATTTCCTCCTCTGGAGCTGGAAGCCTGCGATCGGCACCTTACACCAGCTTGGGGTTCTGCCTCCTTACACAGGCTTGTGGTCATGCACGCTGAGTGCCTCAGCCAGGGTGGGCCAGGGTCTTCCAATCTCCAAAGCTCCAGAGGGCAGGTGGTGGCTCTGGGTCCCTCCCAGGGCACTTTAGCCAGAAATGGGACTGGTATCTCTAAGGGGCGGGCACTCAGAGCCTCCCAGCGTGACTGGCAGCTTTGTGCTGGGTGCTGGTCTCCATGTTGTGGCTGGGAATGGAGCTGTGATCCGGGATTTGGAATTCCCCAGCCAGCCGGAATCACGTATAGTGGAGCAGCCGGTCCGGTGGCGATGTCTGGCCCTGTTTGGGACCAAAAGTCCCCAAGCCTCGTACCAGTGCGGATGGAGGTGGGCAGGGGGTTGCAGGAAGAAAAGTAATAGTCTTTTTGGGAAACTCACGTTCGGAGAATCTCAGGGATCCATCTCTGCGGTCGCCATCTTGCCGTCTCGAATCCTCCAAGGGGATTTTTATAGCCTCTTTATAGATCTCAATTTCAGTTCCTCAAAGCAGTCTGCTCATATGTGAAAATGTCATTCTAGTAAATTCCTTGGTAAAATAACCAGTGTCTCTAATCATGTTCCGTAACAAAAGAAAACAGATTCTTATTGCACTTATGTGTATACCTATCTTGACATACAATTTAGTTTTGTGAGTGCCAGTACTCAGAAATAGTTTCCAGATTCTGGAGAAATAAGGCAGATAAAAAGCAATATGCTTCAAATTTTGTTCACAAGAACATACTTTATTCAGTCGTTAGAAGCTGTAAATAACTCAAAGGAAAAAAAAGTCTTGGCTCTGAAAAAGAAAACCAAACAAAAGGGCGGGGCACCGTGGCTCACACCTGCAATCCCAGCGCTTCGGGAGGCTGCGGTTGGGAAAATCGCTTGAGCCCCGGAGTTCACAATCAGCCTGGGCAGCACAGTGACAAAAATTTTAAAAAATAGCCAGGCACAGTGATGCATGCCTGTAATTCCAGCTACTTGGAAGGCTGAGGCAGAATGATCACCAGGGCTCGGGAGGTTGAGACTGTGGTGAGCCGAGATTGTGCCACTGCACTCCAGCCAGGGAGACACAGTGAGACCCTGACTCAAAAACAAACACACAAACAAAAGAAAAAGGATGACTAAAATCTAAAATTTGGTTAAATAAACAAGCGACAGGAAAATTTGGTTATTTTTATGGCATACAACAATTTAACACAACTATTATCATTTCTGATAACATATACTTTGCCACACCAGAATTATAGAGATCTCACACCATTTTGGAGTAATAATACATATAGATATACCTTAAAGAAAGTAATATACTTGACAATGTTTACTGTATGATTCTAGAATATCTAATATGCTGAATATTTCTCTTTTGGACTTCAGGAAACCTAATACAAAAAAAAAACTTTAAAAGGTCAGAAAGACTGAATTTAGAACCTGAAATTTTGATTTTGAAGAGTTTGTCAAATATCAAATATTTTAAAACATTTGATATCACAAAATAGAATCATAGACCACTATGAAATAGTCATTCATTTAGCCAAAATGATAAAGATTTCAAAAGCAAAAACTTTAATCTTTGATAGGAGACTCAGTTTTTAAGCAGTAATACCTAGTAAAGACAGCAAGAGGTCAACTGAATCTCTCTCTCTCTCTCTCTCTCTCCTTTTTTCTTAGTTTACTAAAAAAGTTGAGCAGAAGTCTTTTATTATCTCTTAATAGTATATGAAGATTTGTTCCAAAAAGCAAACTAAATTGTACTTTTGTGTAGTGTATTTTTTTTTTTTTTAGAGCCATAGTTCCATTTATTATCCAGCAAACAGTGGGAGGACCAGGGGAGGGGCCTAGCCTGGACACCCTCCCATTATTGCCTGGGTTCCAGTTTGCTTTCCCAAACTAGAGGGCCTAGAGGTGCTTAGCCTAGTGACTGGGTAAGACCCAGCCCCTGGCCCTTGGGATGGAGCAGAGTCCAGATGGCCCTGGCCCTAGCACCAACTCATAAACCCCTACCCCAGGGCCATCTCCCTAGGGCCACTGAGCCCCTCTTGGCTAGACTCTGGGCTGTTGGGTCCAGCTCCAAGCAGGCTGGACTCCGAGTTCTGGACCCCAGGCTGGCTGAACTCTGGGATCCTAATTCCAGGCTCTGGGTGGGGGGGATCAGGCCTCAGGCTCCAAGCTAGGCCAGAGGCCTTCAGGGCCGCAGCAGGTAGCTGCCTTCATGGCTAGGCTTCTCTGGCGGTGGTGCCTTTTCAGGACAGGGGCCAGGGCTGGAGTTGGGACTGGATTCGGAGAGAGAGTCAATGTCAACAGAGCGAGAGTGGCAGGCCCAGCAGAGAATGACCCAGAGCAGCAGCAGCAGGAAGCCTACGAGACCGTGGCAGACAATGGCGATGAGGGCCCCCTGGGAGATGGCCGCCCCCATGACGGGTAGCACCCTCAGACCAGCACAGACAGCGGAGCTGCCTCAATGGCAAGGCCCATGCTGAGGCAGGACTCCGGTATGACCGGCCCTTCAAGGAGGCCGTTCTGTCCACACACTCAGTGATTCCTGGGCAGCGGTGATGTCTACCTGCAGTCCTGAGCCTGAGCTGAGCCTGGTGCACGCCCGCGGGAGGGTCCGGGGCAGCGGGATGCTGGCGCGGACTGAGGCTCGGGAGCCCGCGGGCGGGGGCCGGCGGACGGCAGGAGGCCGGCAGGGGCGGTGTCCACTCCCCCGGCCCTCCTCCTCGGCCGCGCCTCCTCCGCTGGCCACTCCCGCCGCGGCACGACCAGGGCGGCCTTTGCCGCGGGCGGTCTCGTGTAGCGGTCTCGTGTAGTGTATTCTTAATGTAGAAGCTGATCTTAGTAAGACCTTGTAAACAAATCCACTTAATCTTAACTAATTTGATCATAAGGTAAGACGTCTATACAGTTTTTATAACTTTTTATAAATCCCAATTGTGAGAAACAAACTCACATGTCCAAAATCAAAGGATGGACACGGAGACAGGGAGAGCAGCAAGACTTTAACGGCGGTCTTGGCAAGATCGGGTGTCTGGTAGGCAGGCACACCCACAATGGTTACAGCAAGCAAGCAATTTATTTCATAGTGCACAAGTCTCTCCCCCATTTCCCCACTGGCTCAGTCCTATGGGGTATGTAATCTTCCTGGTTGTTGCCTAAGTTTTATTATTCCCTTATAAGGCATTCATTGTCTCCTGCCCTCTTTTCCTGCCTGTGAAAAGGGCCCACCCAATGTCCTGAGGATGGAGAAGAACCAGGAAGTAAAAAGAACAAAGGATCGATGACCAGCCACCATTTTAAGAAGTTGGGTGCTTCTGGGTTTTGTTTGTTCAGGGACTTCCCGGGAGTATGTACTTTGTGGAGTTGCGATGTCTGCAAGCTACTTAAGCAACTTTAAGCAATTCTTGAAAATGAATCACTTAGATTATTTTTCTTATACTATTAGAGAACAGACCAGTGCTACGAGAAAACCCCGTTACAGTATTCCGACACAAGTGTCCAGTTGTTGGCCTTGCATCACTGTGTTTTGATATTAATGCTTAATTTGTAGACAAACACAGTAGTCCCTGGGACTAGAGACACTGCATAACTTTAACTTTCTGGCCCTATGTCTCGTAACTTTCTGGCCATATGTCTCATAAAGGCAGTTCATTCTGATTTTCACCTTCTCCTGGTTCTGAAGATGAGGTCCTGACTGATGTGATTTAGTAGGAGTTACTGCCTTTTTCAGACCCAAGAGTCAATGCTCTGTAACTTAACAGCACAAGGATTCATTAATAGGACATTTGTCAAAGAGGTAAAAGGTTTAAAACATTTAATCAAAATAAAATCACACATTTTGTTAAATAATAGTCATTCATTTAATCAAAGTAGTAATCAAAAACTCTAAAAGCAGTACTGAAAGTTACATAACTGTAAAAAACCTAGATTCTTTAAAAATTCCAGTTTTTCTAAATGGTCAAAAATCTAATGATGACAACTACCTTGATGAAAAAGAGAAACTATATTGATAAAAGGTAGAATCTGACCATAAGCCGTTTGCTAAGAGGCAAAGAAAAGACCTTCTTCAGTGTAATTGTTTCTTCTTGTAGGGAGCCCACTTAGATTATGTGGAAGTCAGACCTCATGAAACGCGTACTTGAATTGGTCAGACACAGAAAGAGAGTGTCCGAGGTGCTGATGACAGCAGGGAAGCACACAACTCTTAGTCACAGCATGGAAAGTTTTCTGGTCACATGAGACAATTCAAACTTACCAAGAAAGGCCAAGAATACAGAATCAACTTATATTAGAGGAAACCATTGCTTTTAAATTTTTTTAGAGCTTCATGACAAAATATTTTAGCATCAGGCCACAGCAGCAGTTAGAACTGGAGGGAGAAGAAAAAGTTATAGGAGTTGACAAAAAGGTTAAGGAGAGGGGCATCATCTTGGGCTTTTTCAAGGGAAGAAATAGCTGAAAGCAGTGAGACATAGCAGAAGTTAAACTTCCGAGAATTTTATTAAAAGGAAATTGAGAGTTAAAAAAAAAACCCTTGTTTTAACATAGGGGACCAATATTCAGTAAGAATGCTTTAAACAATTTCCTCTTGACTATAACCAACCTAATTATATGTACATTTTTTTCATAAATTCCCTCTTATGAGCATTACCATGACTTACATCAATCATTACAACATGCTTGGACATTCTGATCTGTTCTATTCCTCTCTCTCTCTCCCCTTTTAAAAAATAACTAGTCATTTTATTTTAGGACAAAAGTTCACTCTCCAAGATCTTTTCTCATATAAAATTACTCTTTCAAAAATAACTTTCCGAGCCGGGCTCAGTGGCTCAGCCTGTAATCCCGCGCCTTTGGGAGGCTGAGGTGAGTGGATTGCCCGAGCCCGCGGGTTCGAGACCTGCCTGGGCAGCGAGACCTCATCTCTACAATAAATCACAAAATCTGCCGGCGTGGTAGCGCGTGCCTGTAATTCCGGCTACTCGAAAGGCTGAGGCGGAAGGATCGCTGGAGCCCAGCAGGTTGAGGCTGCGGTGGCCGGGAGCGGCCACTGCACTCCAGTCTGGGCGACAGAGTGAGACTCCAACTCAAAAAAAAAAAAAACTTTCCTTATCAAAAATGCATATTTATGCTATAACCTTTTTCATCTCTCTTTCTTATTCATTGGTTTTTCTTTTCTTTTCTTTTAGAAATAACTTTTACATAATTCCTAGATTACCTAAAATTACTTTTTCTTATCAAAACCTATATTTCATCTTGGAAATTTGAAATATAGAATTATATATCAATAGATTCAGGTGTTTGTTTGAGTAAGTGCTTCTTGGATTGTTGCAAATTTTGTTTAATTTCCAAAATTCTGGAAGGGTTGACTTTGATTATTTTTGTCAATATTTTTGTTGTTTTTGTGGAGGAGAGAATGCCCACGGGTCCTTACTCTGCTGTTCTTGCTGTTACCCCCTCTTGTTTTTATTTGAAAGAAAATCTCATCTTATAAAAATTATAGTTTTAGAATACTAAGTGGAAGTACTTGTCTATACCTGAAAGTTCACAGGAAGATTAGGTTTGACTTAGAACAGAAAAGCCATTGCTTAATTTTGTATTTCAAGCTAGGATTTCGAAAACACACTGTGCGTCAGGGTGACAGCTTTGCAAGGCTGGAGGGAAGTGCTGGCCTGGCCAGGTACACCCCCGCTGGCAGGGCGCTGTCGGAAGGCTGCCAGCATTGCTGGGGCAGGTGCCCGTGTGGGAGGTCTGCGACTGAGCCTTGGTCTCCAGTCCTGGGTGGAAGTTCTGGGGACCTGCACCTCTCACCCGCCTCAGTGCAGGGCCAGCCCTCCTGAGAAGTCTGACACGGGCCAGGAAGGGGACACATGAAGCCTTGCAGCAGAGATGCCAGTACCTGCAGCGGGAGCTCGCGCAACACCTTCGGGCTTGGCGGAAGCAGAAGGTGGTGTGAGGGGCATGTGGTGTGGTGTGTCCCACAGTCTTCCCCTACATGGTGCCATTGGTGTGCTGGTACTTAGGGGGAGAAACTGTCCTGACTGGGAGTTTGAACTTTGAATTGAATGGATGCACACATAGCCAGAGACTTTTAAGTAGGAGGAGATTGAGTGCTTACGAGTTGGTCCTCATTCTCACGTTCATCCAAGGGCCCACTACAGAAGCCAGAGTGAATGAATGACTCACACATGAGGTGATGTAGCCGGCTGACCAACTCAGCTTGGACATTCTCCAAGACGATCTGTGCCCTTCCCTTCCTCGGCCCGTTCAGCGGAACATCTGCAAGAGGCTTTATTCCTGGGGAGAGAGACATTGGAGTCTTAAAAGTCATTCTCCTTTGTACATAATGTCTGTGTAGTACATCACTGAGTCAATCTCGTGGTTTTTAGGTTTGTCTTAGTCTCTTATTGACAGGTTTTAGCTCATCCTTTTGCTGATTTTAGGCTCACTCCAGGCTTTCACATTAAACATTTTTTGGAATTCGTTCTAAACTTGCAGAAGAGTTTTAAGGCCAGCACGAAGAACTTGCATGCCCCCTCCTTCAGAAACCCGGTGGGGTTTTCTGACTCTCCAGGAAGGTCCTTCCTCTCTGCTGAGGACCTGGTCCAGAACCTCATGCTGCGTTTCGAGGGGTGTCTCTTCACTCTCCTTCAGTCTGGAATGTGCTTCCAGTCTCTGCTCAAGGCTCATGATCTCAAGCCTTTTGAAGATCAGAGCGCAAGTATCTGTGGAACACCTCCATTTGAGCTGGCCTGGGGTGTCCTCCTGTGTGGATGCAGCTCACATGGCAGCAGTGCCAGAGAGGTCCCGAGCTCTTCTTACTTTCTGCAGGGCGTGGTTCCTATCAGTGGATGTGGATCACTGTGATCCCTTGATGGCAGTGGTATCTGCCAAGTGTCCCTACCTCCAGCCTCTGATGCTTCTCTCCACAGGCTGCATTGATAGCCCACGCCTGCGGCAACCTTTGTTGCCATCAGCCCCGGGCTACTGTGATTGCCGGGATCCAGCTGTCCTGTTTGCCTGGGCTTGCTGGTCAGCCAGCTGTTCTTATGCCCAGCTTGTCTTTGAGTGTCTCAGGTCACCAGACTCCTTCCATGCATGCCTCCCTCTTCCTCTTGCCCTGAGTGCTTCCTCCTCTTGCAGCCTGTTCCTGGGCTGCGTCACATCATTATTCTTATCTCCACATAGTCCCTGCTTCTGCACGTGTCCTGTTCCCAGCCCTTGCTCCATACTGGCTCTCCACTCCACCCTGCACCCTGGCAGGTGCTGTCTCCACAGGGCTCAGCAGCAGCCCTTTCCTGAGCAGACATATGCTGTCTCAGGTCTTGTGAAACTTTGCACTCCCCCATCCTCCTCTTCCAGCAAACGCCTGCTCACCTACTTTAGAGAGGGCACTTGATCCATCAGCCTCTGGTGCCCCTGACTGTGTCTGTGGGTGACTGCTGTCAGTGCTGTGTGAAGTCATGCATCATGCCTCCCTCTAGCTTCAGGGAGGGCTTGGACATGTTACTGAACACCAGGGATTCAATCAGGGTCCTGTTGTTTGCTGCATAGAAAGCCAATCACTGAGACAAGTATTTCCAGGAAATAAGGTTTTGACACCTCAGTCAAGGAAAATGAAAGATAGTCTTTAATCCACCTCCCTGTCCCACTGAAGTCAGAGGTTTATATAGCGGACAGGAATATAAAAAACAAGAACTAGGGAGGGATAAAAAAGAGGCATTGGCAAACAAGAATTGGGGAGGGTAAAGAAGAGGAGTTGGCAATAGGGGCTGGGAAACGATCTGGCATCTCATTATCTGGATATGGTGATCTGGTGAGTTTCAGTTTCTTGTTACAGCAAGTCCCCTACATACGAACCTTCAAGTTGCAAATTGTCAAAGATGTGAATGTGTGTTTGCATGTCCAATTATGTAAGTTCACATGTCTGGCGTACATTGTCACGTGTGTGCTTCCTCTACAAGTGGTTGTGCTTTTGTGTACTTTACAGTACTGTATAGAGTACAACCATACAATATCTTTATTTAAGCCCAGGATGGCGGAAGGAAGTGTACAAGCAGAGGTGATGTAGTTGGTACTGTTAAGAAGCACCAAGTGATATCAAGGGAAACAAAAGTGAAAATAATTGAGAGAGTGGAGCAAGATGAAAAGATGGCAGATGTTGCTCATTCTTATAACACAAATCATTCAACCATCAGCACGATTCAAAAGAACAAGGATGAGATCATGGAACCTATGACATCTGCTATGCTGAGGACATCAAAAGTAATATCAAAGAAGTGTGGAAGAGTGATGAAGGAGATGGAGAGACTTCTCAGTGGGTGGATGCAAGCCTAGCATCAGCACTGAGTCCCACTCAGCTTAGTGCTGATTCAAGAGAAAGCTAAAAGCCTTTATGAAGATCTCAAGAGGAAACACAATGAAGAATCAGAGGATGTGTCTTTTTAATGCCAGCCATGGCTGGTTTCATCAGTTAAAGGCCAGAGCCAACCTTTACAACGTAAAAGTAAGTAGAGAGGCTGTGAGTGCAGATACAGTAGCTGCCTGAAAATTTCCTGAAATGTGTTGAGAAGTTATTGATGAAGGCATGTATTTACCTGAGTAGGTTTTCTTTTTAGCTTTATTTATTTTTATTTTTATTTTTTTTGCATTGTAGTATCACTCTGTTGCCCAGGCTGGAGTGCAGTGGCACGCAGGCTCACGGCCACCCCAACATCAACCTGCTGGGCTCCGGCGATCCTTCTGCCTCAGCCTTCCAAGTAGCCAGAGCTACAGGTGCATGCTATGGAACAGGTTTTTAATGTTGATGAGACAGGACCATACTGTAAGAGGATGCTGGGCTGAAGTTACATCAGTAAAGAGGAAATGTTGATGCCAGGCCATCAAGCAGCAAAATATAGGCTAACTCTGTTGTTTGGTGGCAGTGGTTCTGGTGATATGAAGCTGAAAGCTCTCTTAGTTTATTATTCAGAGAACCCAAGAGCTTAAAAACATAGCCAAGGGTTCCCTTCCAAAGTCTGCACTATACAGGACATCTTCTAGGACTGATTTTTTTTTTACCACTTTATTTCAGAGGTAGAGAAATATTGCTTGGAGAAGGACGTCACACTCAATGTTCTTTTTGCTGCTGGACAATGTTCCAGACCATCTCCCATTCATAGATGACTTTTATCCCAACTTCAGAGTAGTGCATCTGTAACAGAATACTATTTTACTCATCCAACCTATGGACTAGGGAGTTATAGTGAGTTTCAAGAAATATATTACATCATACTTCTTGTCAGGCAGTAAAGGTAAGTGATGAATCAGGAACAACCTTGGGACAGTCTTGAATGGACTATAACATCTACAATGCCATAGAAACATTGACTTTGCTTGGCATGAGATTACAGGTGTCACCATGAATGGGGTTTGGAAGAAATTTTGCCCGCAGTTTGTTCATAGCTTTCAAGGATTTGAGAAACTGAAGGAGGAGTCCAAAGGGGTCTTTGGCAACTTACAGACCCTCAGCGGAAGCTGGAGCTACATCTGCAAATGGATGACTTCACAGACCTCCTTGCTGTGCAACACAAGGAGCTTGCTGATGAAAACCTGATGGAATGGGCAGCCCAGAGAAAGGACAAAGAGAGACAAGAGGAAGAAGAAGCCATGGAAGAACTAAAGAGACTCAACGGGGAAACGGCAAGGAGATTTCCTTATGTGAGGAGGCACTGTTAGTTTTTGAGGCTCTGGACCCAAATATAGAACAGTATGCAAAGGCTGCAGTAGCTGCTCGGAATGCAATCCAGGGCCACTGTGTCATCTATGTCAAGAAAAAAAGAGCAACTACCCAGACATCACCGAATCATTTTTTCAAGAGGGTAGATAGATAAAATCGAATTCAGCAAGGAAGCCAGAACCTGGGTGACATTGCAACTGGCCGCCCCCTGTCTCCTGTTGTTGATAATCCTTTAGCTCCACCATCTCCCACCTCCTTTCCCTCCTCCAGTCAGTAACTCTTCTTGCCTGTTCACGTGGTGCCAGCTCCTGTGTGTCAGCTGTTGTAGTGGACTGTACTACTGTACTTTTCAAGGTACTGTGCTGTACCATTAAACAGGTTTCTTTATTTTTTGTGTTTTTTAAATGTATTGTTGGTGTGGCAAGTGTTATAAACCTGTTATAGTAGAGTACTCACTATATAGCCAATTGTGTAAGTTGGGTACCCAGGCTAACTTTGTCGGACTTACAAACAAATTGGACTTAGGAACACAGGCTCTTGGAACAGAATTTGTCCATATGGAGGGGACTTACTGTACTACAGGCCTGAGGGTCAGTTTCCCTAGAAAGGAACTCAGATGAGACAAATGTAAGTTTCAGTCTTTGAGACCAGGAGGGTCAATTCCATGTTTATTCAAAAAACTATAACTGTCAGTTCAATGGAGAAGTTGAGTCAGTGCTAGACTGAAGAGGTCATGGCTCTCCCTGTAACTCTAAGCTCATCACGGGCTCATCCCTGCTCTCTGTAGAGGGACTGCCATTGCCCATCTTCCAGGGGTAGCCGTAGCCAGCTCTGCCTTTCCTGTGCCATCAATTCCACATCCCAGTACTATGACAAGAAGTACCCAGGAATGATGTGACACTGGCTGCTGCCTGGCTGTCAGGCACTGGAGGCTGTTGGTGGAGGTTCCCAGTGAGGGCTGTGTCAAGTCTGCATTGGCCCACCAGCCGACTCTACTTTGTGGGGGCAAATGAAGGCTATGTAGACTGCAGAGTCTGACACGTACTTTTCTGCACCTGCAGGAGTCAGATTATGACTTGGGTTCAGCATCACCTCTAAAGGCGAGCAAATGGGAAACAACCTTGAGGTGGAAAGGTCTTGGTGGACTCCTGGCCACCCTGCAGCTGACCTCTCTCCCTTGCAGCACTGAGTGTTCCCCAGATCTGGGAACAGAGGGAGACCTGGGCTCAGAGGGATGGTGCAGACTTTCAGATGTTCTCAGACAGGGCAATTTTGTTGGCTTCTAAACTGGAGGTGTGTTTGGTGTGATTTCATGGCCTGCACTCTCCTTTCCTGGGGGAAGGCAGGCACCACGGAGTGCTCTCTGGATCCAGCGGGAACATGCCTCTTTGTTCAGCACCAGAACTGTCCTCCCCGCAGCCCCTGGGGGCCCATCACTGCACCCCTGGGGTGTCTGACCAAGGTCTTTCCCTGCAACCCAACTCCTTGTAGCGTACCTGCCCTGCCACCTGGGCTCTGCAAGTTCTGATCATGGCCTCTTCTGGGCCCGCTGGCCTGTGAGGGAGATGCTGTTCATTGTTGTTCTCAGGCTCAGATAAGGACAGTTTTCTTTTAAGCATTTTGGTCACCTGGATTATTACTATTTACCCAAAGGGCACCACATGTAAAGTCACCACACCAATCTCTAAGCATTAGAGAGGCAATATAGCGTCCACCCAGTGGGGCACCCCATGGTGCTTGGTCCTCCTGTGCCCTGAGACCACGTCCAGGCTTGCCACCTAGGGGGATCAAGAGGAGACAGACTCTGAGTGCAGAACAGGAGCAGTGCAGGGCTCCAGGCACAGAAGCAGGGCTTGGGGCAGGGTCCAGCAGGCCACAGTGACTGGCTTGTCCAGCCCATACCTCCTGCGCCCTGGAAGTGCAAGCCTCCACTGCAGAGAATGCCCTGTGGGGGAGGCAGAGAAAGAGGGAGGGCTAAGAAAAAGCAGATCAAGGCCTGGCCGCAGAGGAAGGGCAAGTCCCAGAATGATGCTTGTGGGCAGAAGAGGCCCGGGCAGCCCAGCTCACGACTTTCTGCCCTTCCCTGGGGACCACCCACTGTGGATGACCCTTGAACATGACCTCCACAGACAGAAGAGGCAGGCCTCCGACTGCAGCTTGCTTTTGGCATCCCTGTGGCTGCATATGTGGATGGCTGTTCTCCAGTGATTCATTTCATTATGGAGTGAGCCCCCAAGTTTGGAGGGCCAGTCCCACAGGCCCTTGTAAGGTCCCAAGAGAACCTCTGCCAGCCCTGCAGGACATGAGTACTTCCATGGGTTAGGGTGACCCCAGCCCTAGGTGTGTCCTCTCGCATCACTCCCAGCAGGCTGCCTCTAAGGGTGTGGCCGCTACAGATTCAGAGTCAGGGCCCTGAGACTTGGCTTATCTGGGAGGAGGCAGGCTTGCTGGACAGTCTATTTTCCCTGTCATGTCCAACCCCCCTCCCCACCCCGGGCTTTTCTGAGTACAGATCCCACTCCTTTTCTGGTGATGATGATCCACTGTTCCTACCTGAGCCCTGCAGTCTTGGCCACTTACCTGTCTTGCTATCAGACTTGTTCCCAGTGAGGATTCACTCTCAAGAGCAGAGAGTGTGTCTTGTTCATGTCTGCCCTGGCCGAGTGAGTGCACGATGAATATTTGGATGCAGGAGGAACTTATACATATTTTTGAGGCCGTATTTTTGGGGTGTGTAGCAGGGTCCTTTCCTGGTGTGGAACAGGTACTCTGGAAGCACAGGAGTGTTATCCAAGGCTCTGCCTGTCCTAGAACTGAGTGCAGCAGGTTGGTGACTGGGCAGGTCCAGAGGCCCACTGGTTGCCAGGCCAATGTGGGAAGCACAGCTGTCAGACAAGGGTGGGGGCTGGGGCCATGGTGGCATCATAAGGCAGTGTCCTGAAGTTTTGGGGAGCTCTTGAGATGTTTTCATGGGAGCTGGACTCCAGCACCGACAGGCTGCCAGGTGTTCTTGTGGATTAAAAATAATGAGACCATCACCCATGAGCACTGAGGAATTTGGTGGTTTCAAAAAGTGCCCTTTACAACATAGATACTAAAATTCTCAACAAGATCCTAGCAAACCGGATTCAACAACACATCTCAAAAATCATCCATCATGACCAAGTAGGCTTCACACCTGGGATACAAGGCTGGTTCAACATTCGTAAAACCATAAATGTAATTAAATTCATCAACAGATGTCAAAAACAAAAACTACACGATTATATCATTAGATGCAGAAAAAGCTTTTGATAAAATCCAGCACCCCTTCTTGATAAAAACCCTCAAACATCTAGGCATACAGGGAACATACCTCAAAATAGTAAAAGCCATCCACAAGAAAGCTACAGCCAGCATACTCCTAAACGGACAAAAATGGGAACCATTTCCCCTGGAAACTAGAACAAGACAAGGATGTCCACTCTCACCCCTCCTATTCAATATAGTATTGGAAGTCCTGGCTAGAGCAATCAGAGAAGAGAAGGCAATCAGGGGTATTCAAATAGGAAAAGAGGAAGTCAAGTTACCTCTCTTTGCAGATGACATGATCGTGTACCTTGAAAACCCAAGAGAATCTGTCAAAAACCCCTCACACTGATAAAGGACTTTGGCAAAGTCTCAGGATATAAAATAAATGTACAAAAGACAATTGCATTTCTTTACACCAATAGTAAACAAACAGAAACCCAAATAAAAAGCACAATTCCATTCACAATAGCCACACACACACACACACAAAATGAAATATCTTGGCATCTTCCTAACCAGAGACATGAAAGAACTTTACCATGAAAACTACAAAACACTGCTCAAAGAAATCAAAGATGACACAAACAAGTGGAAAAACATCCCATGCTCATGAGTTGGAAGAATCAACATTTGTGAAGATGTCCATCCTACCTAAGGCAATCTACAGATTTAATGCAATACCCATCAAATTACCAGCAACATTCTTCTCAGACCTAGAAAAAACAACACAGGAATTCATATGGAAACACAAACGTCCAAGAATAGCCAGAACAATCCTCAGCAAAAAAAACAAAGCAGGTGGTATCACATTACCAGGCTTCAAAATTTACTATAAAGTTACAATAATCAAAACAGCTTGGTATTGGTACAAAACAGGCATATAGACCAATGGAGTAAAATTGAGATTCCAGATGCTAAACCTCAATTTCTCAACCAACTCATCTTCAACAAACCCTCCACCAACTACCACTGGGGAGAGGAGGACCTATTCAGTAAATGGTGCTGGGAAAACTAGCTGACCACATGCAGAAGACTCAAACAAGACCCCTATCTGTCCCCATACACAAAAATTAACTCTAAATGAATCAGAAACCTAAATGTAAAACCTCAAACCATAAGAACCTTAGAAAATGCAGGACACACCCTTATGGAAATTGGAACTGGCATCCAATTCCTGATCAAAACCCGAAACCCACAGGCCATAAGAGATAAGATAGACAAGTGGGACCTCATTAAACTGACAAGCTTCTGCAAAGCCAAAGAAACCATCAAGAGAGCAGGGAGACAGCCTACAGTCTGGGAAAAAGTATTCGCCAACTCCAGGTCTGACAAAGGATTAACATCTTGGATCTATAAGGAACTCAAATGTGCTGAAAAGAAGAAAACAAACAACCCCATTATAAAGTGGGCAAAAGATATGAACAGACATTTCTCAAAGGAAGACATCTGAGCAGCCAACAGACACATGAAGAAATGTTCAACCTCAGTAATCATCAAGGAGATGCAAATCAAAACCACACTGAGATACCCCCTAACTCCAGTCAGAATGACCATTATCAATAACTCAAAAAAATAACAGATGCTGGAGAGGGTGTGGGGAAAAGGGAACTCTTCTACACTGTTGGTGGGAGTGTAACCTAGTGCAACCTCTGTGAAAAGCAGTGTGGCGATTCCTAAAAACTCTAAATATCGACCTCCCATGTAACCCTGCAATTCCCCTACTGGGAAGGTACCCTGAAGAACTCAAATCACTCTATTAAAAAGATACCTGCACATGAAAGTGTATCACAGCATTGTTCACAATAGCAAGAACCTGGAACCAACCATGCTGTCCATCCAAAGAGGACTGGATTAAAAAAATGTGGTACATATACACGATGGAATACTATGCAGCCATCAAAAAGAACAAAATCATGAATTTCGCAGCAACCTGGATGGAACTAGAGTCTATAATGCTGAGTGACCTCTCTCAGAAACAAAGATCTGAGTGTCACATGTTCTCACTCATATAGTGGACCTTGAACATCTACCATAATACTATAAAGAAAGAACTGACAGTGGTGGGAAACTATGGGAGGGTAGGGAGGGAAGGGAAGTTGGACTAACGGTAGTCAATATCTGTCTGGGGGTGGGGAGACACCCCTTATTAGCAAGGGTGCCTGAATGATGTACATTTGTATACCTAATCCTTGACTGTACCCCACAATTTTATAATAAAAAATGTTTAAAAATTGCCAAAAAAGTGCCTTTTTCAAAGTATTGGTGAAATGTTGTCTAAATGTATTCCTTGTTTGAAGCTCTTAGAAATCACATTTTTGGTGCCAAGATCCTGTTTCAGAAACACATGCTCCCTTGTGTACTATCAGGCATTCAGACTTTGCAATGGAAGCGGTGTGTTCAGGAAAGCAATACATCCTAAAGCACACTTTCCCATGGGCTCTTCCTTCCTAGATATGCAGCTGCTGCCTCATCTGAGCTGGTCACTTCTCAGGTGAGGAGGGGTCTGAGAGGGTATACCACTGCCCCGGGTCCCTTGCACCAGAGGCAGGGGGCAGGTTATTGGGACAGGGGTAGCCTTACTCGCCTGTGGCTCTGTGTCTGAGAGAGATCTCCAGCATTGTGGTAGTTATTAAGGGTACAGTGCCTGAGTCTTCAGTAGTCCCGAGCCCTGCTGAGCTCACCCTGGCAGGGACTTGCAGGACAGGGACGGGAGCCATGGGGAGCCCACTGGGGTGTCACACAAATGACCTGAGGGTGTGTGTGTGGAGGCCCGCAGTGATGCCAGCATAACCTACAAGCCAAATGGGCCTCCTCTGTGCACGTGTCCACTGCTGAAAGCTTCCTAACAGCTTGGCCTTCAAAGAGCAGAGGAAGGAAGGAAACCCCAGTGCCTCCACCTGGTAAGCAAAGGACAGGTATGCAGCATGTCCTGCAGATGGTCCTGAGCAGGGAGTGGAGTTGTTGGTCCTGGTGGCGCAGGCACCTACAGCTCTACAGGATCTGGAATTGGCCTCTGGCCAGCTTCAGCCTTGCTGTGGGCCAGCAGTGGCCTGTGAGTTCCTGAAGGCCCTCTTGTTCCTCCTGTTGGCAAGTCCTCCTGGGGAAAAGTTACCAGAGCAGAGCAGAGCAGAGCAGTAGAAACATCTCCCTGCAGGTGGCAATGGCTTTTGTAACGAATGCCAGTCTTGTGAAGAGAGGCTCCTATCTGTGGGATTCTTGGGAAATTCCAGATGCAGACTTCTCTGTGCATGTGAAAAAGCTGTTTCCACACGGGAAGTGCACAGGCAGGTCGTGTGGTGGGCTGTGGGTCCCTCTAACCTATGGGGAAGGAGCATGAGTGCCCAGCATGACCTGGCTGGCTTCCAGGTCAATGTTGTAGGTGCTTGCTGCAGCAGGGAGCCCAGAGCTCAGGACCATGAGGGCCCTGAGGTTCCTGAAGTGCAGGCAACCAGGGGACAGTGTCTTCTGGACAGTCACCATTTTAGGTCCACTGTCATCACTGTTGTCTTCTTCCTCTTCTTCTGCTTCTGCTACTTCTTCTGTAAGGAGGCCTTGCTGTGTTGCCCAGGCTGGTCTCAAACTCCTGGCTTCAAGCAATCCTCCCCGCTAAGCCTCCCCAAATGCTGGTATTACAGTCATGAGTCACCACACACAACCTTTGCTGTCTGCTTCTTGACTCTCCTTTCTCTCGGGTTCTTTCCATGTTGAGTTCTGGAATCCCAGGGCTGCTGGAAGGGGCCTTGGGGAGTTTTTTGTCTTTTTTGGAGATGAGGAATTCTTGCAGGGGACTGGGGATTTTCTGGGTTGGAGTCAGGGACTAACCCAGGGTCCTAGTGCCATTGTCCTGCTGCACCCTCAAGAGTACTTGGGGCCCAAGGGTAGAGGGCTGAGACCAGGGAGGTGGCCCTGGGGGAAGGTGGCCCTCAAGGAAGGCTAGGGGTGGGAGTAGGCCTTCCTGCTGAGCTGAGCCCAGCTCTCACCTGGCCATGCTCCTACCACTGTCAGACCAGTGTGGTGCAGGCCCCTGGGAAAGGCACCCCGGGGGATTCCACAGTCTTCCTGTGTCCCTGACATGCACACTTGCAAAATATACAGAAAACGCCTATGAAGAATACCACCCCCCCCGAAACCAGTAGGAACATACTTCCCACAGTGCTCAGGGCCTGCTCGAAGAGTCAACTCTGTCCAAAGCTCCTGACCTTCTGCAGCAAGTGGCTCTCAGGGGAAGGACTGGGCATTGAGAATGAAAAACACAAACAACACTGGCAAAAGCCTCAACACATTGTCTTACAACCTGATAAGGTCTGTTTTCTAGATAAAAGTGTGGGGAAAAAATGACATGTGTGAGATCAGATGTCTGAAAAAACAAATGTGTGAGGAAAAACACAAAAAATGAGAAAGGACAAGGGGACATTTGTCCTGCAAGTCACCACATTTTAAATAATGTGGTGCCAACATGGGAATGGCAGGAAGAGACAGATAAAGGGAAGGCACTCAGATATATATGGAAGATTATACCCATGAACCTAATATTTCCGATGACTGGAAGGAGTGTGGATCATCTGTGTCATGAAAATGAACACATGTTGAAAAGGAAGGAAGTATTATGCTCAATCTTATGCCAGAATAGACCCCAGACTTACATGTAAAGAATAATAACATAAGAGGACTAGAAAAAGCACATATGAATAAATGTGCATACAATTTTGGGAGGAGTGTCTCCATGGCAGCAATAAAGAGTTGACTTGTCTTGAGGTCTCAGCATTTGGTGCAGTGCCAGGAAGAAGCTGTTGGGCTCTGCAGTCAGGATTTAGTGTGATCATTGCCAACTTGCTCTTCCAGGTCTCTCCCCTGCCTCCTGGGTTTACCTCCCAAAAGAATCCACATGGCCTCCACCCTAGCCTCTGCCTTGGTCCATTCCTGCTGCTATAACAAAATATGACCAGCTGGAGGACTTAAACAAGTGTCATTTATTTATCACAGTTCTGGAGGCCAGAAGTCCAAGATCAACATCAAGGTGCAGGATGATTTGATGTGTGGTGAGGGCTCACTTTCTGACTTGCAGGCAGCTGCCTTCTTGCTGTGTCCTCATATGGCAGGGAGAGGGAAGGGAGTGAGAGGGAGGGGGGGGAGAGAGAGAGAGAGAGAGAGAGAGAGAGAGAGAGAGAGAGAGAGAGAAGAGGAGAGAAGAGAGAGGAGAGAGGAGGAGAGAGAGTGAGAGAGAGATAGAGGAAGAGGGGGAAGAGAGGAGAGAGGGAGTGAGGGGGCAGAGGGAGAGAGAAAGATGGAGAAAGAGGAGAGAGCACGTGAGAAAGGGGGAAGAGGGAGGGAGAGAGAGGGAGGGGAGAGAGAGAGCAAGAGAGAGACAGAGCAAGAGAGAGGGAGAGATAGAGAAAGAGAGAGAGAGAAGGAGAGAGAGATAGAGATAGAGAACGAGAGAGAGAGAGAGAGAGACAGAGACAGAGAGAGAGAGAAAGAGACTACTTCTAAGGTCACTTATCTCATCACGAGGTTTACACCCTCATGATCTCCTCTAACCCTGATCACCTCCTAAAGGCCTCATCTCCTGATATCATGTTACCATTTCACTGGGAGTTAGAGCTTTAACTTAGGAGTTTTAGGGAGGCACATGCAGTCCATAACAGCCTCCGAATCTGCTTTTGGAGGGACTCAACCTCAGATAGTGTCTTGGCCCTGCTCTGTTACTAAATGTGCCCAGAAGTTTCTGCTAGGTGACAGGAGCTTGCTCTCCAGGGGAAGGGCCTAGTCAGTGCCTGATGGGTGTCCATGTGGTCACCTCCCAGGGACGGAGGCCTGGGGAGTACAGTGGCACTTGTAGAAGATGCTCAAGGTATCAGGCCAGGGTTGAGACTGTGACAGGGAAGAGTCAGGGTCCCTGGGGGATAAGGCTGTATCAGAATTGCCTTTGGGTCTTATTTTTGAAAATGGAATTCCATTTAATGTTTTCATTCCTATCTGCATGCTACAGTTCGATGCTGTCTTGAAGACTTGCCTCAGAGTCCCTCTGTGAAGCCTCAGGTAGCAGCTTCCCAGACAGTGATCCCTTTGTCTGTGTCTTACCATTTTCGCCTGGTTATATTTGTTTATGACGGAGTCTTATCTGGCTGAGTAAGGGACAGGCCGCCCAGCTCGCCTATCCATTGTCCTCTTCCTACACCAGTGTCTCGTGCCTACCAAAGAACTTACAAAATTAGAATTGCAAAATTTATCATTTCTCGGTTTGGAATTTTGTCTATGCCTGAGACTTTTCTTAATACGGGGCATTAGACTTCTGAGAAAAATGCAGAGGTAGTGTATCAGCACTATCATTACAGTGTTATTACTTGCTTTGCATTTATTCACAGTTTATAGACTATCTGGTGGGGTAGAATTATTTTGGGGGTTTATGGATTTATTTTCATGTTTCTCAGTCATCTCTCACTGGTTTCCCTTTTGGACTTGTGGGCTTGAATTTGGTTTGATTAGCCCTGAGGCCAACAGTGCTCATGGTTCCACTGAAGTTGGTCCCTGAATGATTCCAAGTTTAAGGGTCATGAACAGCCTCACAGTGGAAGGCGTGATTATTTTTTATCTGTGGCTATACTGTAATTAGAATGCAGCTGTGAGAGTTGGTAGTTTACAAGTTTCTAATGAGCTGTTTCCTTTCCCAGTCACATCAGTTGGGGCGTTAATTGGGTTCATCTGCTGTATAATTCACAGTATCTCTAATATTTGTGATTTTATCAGACTGTGGCAAACTTGGACTCTTGATTCACGTGGGGGAGTCTCGGTGCTTGAGCTCAGAGGAGTAGTCTAGTGAAATGCAGGGAGAGCTGGGTTGGCCTGGGCTGTGCAGTGTATCCTGAGACGTCAGGGACACTTGCCAGCCAGCCAGATTTCTGGGCTCTGGACCCTGAGCGTGCTCACCAGTGACGGGTCCCTGGCATGCCCTGCATCTGATGAGAGGAGCCTCTCCATCCAGCTCAGTGACATGGGGAGGGGTCTAGAAAAAGTGCTGCTGGTGTTTCTCCTCACAGGGTGTATTCCTGATCATTTCTAGAATCATGTGCTGAGGGCATAGGCCTGTGGAAATGGTAATGTGAAACATTAGGAAACACCTGGTCACGCTCATCCCAAAGCTGACTCAACCAACCAGTGCTCACACGAGCTGGCTCCAGCAGCCCTCAGGGGTTACGCCCCAGGTCCCAGCCTGTGCACCCTTCAGAGCTTCCTACCTCCAGGGAAGGCCCTGGAACATATCTACCTCATCCATATAGAAAACTGGATCCAAGCCAGGCTCGGTGGCTCAGCCTGTAATCCCGCACCTTTGGGAGGCTGAGGTGAGTGGATTGCCTGAGCCCGCGGGTTCGAGACCTGCCTGGGCAGCAAGACCTCATCTCTACAATAAATAAAAAAACCAGCCAGGTGTGGTAGCACTTGCCTGTAATTCTGGCCACTTGAAAGGCTGAGGCGGAAGGATCGCCGGAGCCCAGCAGGTTGAGGCTGCGGTGGCCAGGAGCGGCCACTGCACTCCAGTCTGGGTGACAGAGTGAGACTCCAACTCAAAAAAAAAAAAAGAAAACTGGATCCAGAGCCTGGAGCCAGGTGTGGTGGTGTGCCTATCATCCCAGCTACTTGGGAGGTTGAGACAGAAGGATCACTAGAGCCTAGAAGTTGGAGGGGCAGTATGCTATGGTCACACGTGTGAATGGCCACTGTGTTCCAACTGGAACAGCATAACGAGACTCTGTTTTTGTAAAAGAAAACAAGAAGAAGGATCCAGATAGAAACTTCATCAACAGTTTATACTTAAAAAAATGTGTGGGCAAATGTCTATAGATATCCAACTGTACTTGCCCAGGAAGTGACTGGACGGCATGGTTGCTGGGAGCCTGTGACCTGGGACATCCTCTTGAGACATTCTCCAAGTGTGAGAAAACTTGCTCATGGCCTCAACATGTCCCTGCAGGAGGAGTGCCGCACTGTCCTCCACCTAGGCTGCACCAGCCTTGATGCAGCTGCAGAGTCTCCAGCTGCAGCCATATTGCCTCCTGGCAGGCAGGGTGGGGTGGCACTGGTTGCCTGCCCCTCAGAGACCGGAGGGAGAGCAGCTCACTGCCCAATACTTTCCCCTGACCACATGCACCATGCCTCGGGCTTGACCTGTGTTGGACTATCTGTGGGAGGTATGTGTCTTAGTCCTCAGCTCTGTAATCCCACATTGCTTTATTCTCCAGCTTCACTCTTTTTCAGCTCATCGATTTTTGGCAAGGTATTTAACATCTCTTTCTTCTGTTTGCTCATCCATGAAGGGGCATAAAAATGCCAGCTCATAAGTTGTGAAGCTGAAAAATTTTTTTCTTTTCTTTTTGTAAATTAATTTTTATGTAGTTTAATGATCCGGGTTACAATTCAGGATTAGGAATTTTTCCCTTTTTCTTTTCATCTTTTTTTTAGACAGGGTCTTGCTCTGTCTCCCAGGCTGCAGTGCAGTGGCACCATCATAGCCCACTGCAGCCTTGAACTCCTGAGCTCAAGCAATCCTCATACCTCAGTCTCCCAAAGTGCTGGGATTACAGGCATGTACCACCACAACTAATTTTAAGTGCTGGAATTACAGGCATAAGCGTCTGTGCCTGGCCTACACAATTTTTCTTAAAAATTGTGAGCTATATATAATATACATGTTTTTTATTGTAAAGTATATATATAATTTGCCATTTTAATCATTTTAAAGTTTATGATTAATAATTATATTTATAATGTGTAACCATCATCATGATTTGATTCTAAAATGTTTTCACCATTCCAAGCAGAAACTCTGTATCATTAAGCAATAACTCCACATTCTTCCCTGCCCAGGTCCTGGTAGCCTCAAATCTACTTTCTGTCTCTATGTAGCTATTTCGTATATATGGAATCATGCAGTATTTGTCCTTTTGTTCCTGACTTAGTTACTCAGCATAATGTTTTCGTATATGTGGAATCATGCAGTATTTGTCCTTTTGTTCCTGACTTAGTTACTCAGGATGAGGTTCATCACGTTGTAGCATGTGTCAGAATTTTATTCCTTTATGAGTGAATCATATTCCATTGCATTATAAACCACTTTTGTTTATCTACTCATCTATCAATGATTGTTTCCACATTTTGGCTACTGTGAAAAATGCTGCAATGAATATAGGTGTACAAGTATCTGAGTCCCTGTTTTCTATTGTTTTGGTTATATACCTAAGAGTAGAATTGCTAGATTGTATGGAAACACTACGTTTAAGTTTTTGAGAACCTGCAGAGCTGTTTTTCAGAGTTTTCTACACTTTATATTGCCATTAGAAAAAAATGAGCATTCCAATTTTTTCATATACTCACTAACATTTATATTTCTTGGTTTTTTAAAATCCTAGCCATCCTATTAGGTGTGAAGTGATAGCTGATAGTAGTTTTAATTTGCATTTTCCTAAAGACTAATGATGTTGAGTATCTTTTCATGTGCTTACTGGCCATTTGTATATCTTTGGAGAACTGTTCATTTAAGTCTTTTGCCCATTTTAAAACTGGGTTATCTTTTTGTTGCTGAGTTGTAGGAGTTTTAAAAAAATATATATTCTGAGCCAGGCTCAGTGGCTCAGCCTGTAATCCCACGCCTTTGGGAGGCTGAGGTGAGTGGATTGCCCGAGCCCGCGGGTTCGAGACCTGCCTGGGCAGTGAGACCTCATCTCTACAATAAAACATAAAATTAGCCGGGAGTGGTAGCGCATGCCTGTAATTCCGGCTACTCGGAAGGCTGAGGCGGAAGGATCGCCAGAGCCCAGCAGGTCGAGGCTGCGGTGGCCGGGAGCGGCCACTGCACTCCAGTCTGGGTGACAGAGTGAGACTCCGACTCAAAAAAAAAAAAAATATATATATGTGTGTATATATATATATATATTCTGAATACCAGATCCTTTTCAGATATATGATTTGCAAGCAACTTCTTCCATTGTATAGATCATCTTTTCAATTTCTTGATAATGTCCTTTGATGCACTAAGGATTTTAATTTTGTTATAGTCCAATGTATCTAATTTTTTGGGATGTTGCTTGTGCTTTTGGTGCATATCTAAGCATCCATTGCCAAATCCAAGCACATGATTTGTTTTCTTCTAAGGATTTTTATGGTTTTATCTTTTAAAATCTATAATCCATTTTGCCCTAATTGTTTTATATGGTGTGAGGTAGGAATCCAATGTTATTCTTTTGCATGTGGAAATTCAGTTATCAGCACCATTTGTTGACGAGATTATTTATTCCCTGTTGAATGGTCTTTGCACCCTTGTTTAAAGTCAGTGGGTTTAATTTCTGAACCCTTAATTCTATTCCATTGGTCTATAGGTCTATCCTTATGCCAGTGCCACACTATTTTAACTATTGTAGCTTTATAGTAAGTTTTGAAACTCAAAAATGTGAGTAATGGAAACTTCTTCTTTGTCAAGATTGTTTTGGCTATTGAAATTCCCCATGAATTAGAAAATCAGCTTTTCCATTAAAAAAAAAATCTTTGGGATTTTGACAGAGGTTGCTTTGAATCTGTAGATCTGTAGAACTTTGGGTAGTGTTGACATCTTAACAATATTAAGTCTTCATACTCATAAACATGGGATACATTTTCATTATTTCAGTCTTATTTAATTTCTTTCAGCTATTTTTAATGGTTTTAGTGTACAATTTTTTTAGCTTCTTGGTTAAGTTTACTCATAGATATTTTATTCTCTTAGATGCTATTATAAATGGACTTATTTCTTAATTTCATTTTTCAGATGGTACATTGCTGGTGTGTAGAAACTCAACTTATTTTTATGAGTGCTCATAGTGTACTTGTAACTTGTTGAATTCATTTATCAGCTCCAGTAGATTTCTTGTGGATTCTTCGGGATTATCTAGGGATCATGTCATCTCCAAACTAGATAGTTTTACTTCTTCCTTTCTGATCTGAATGTCTTTTTTTCCCCTTTATCTAACTACTCTTGCTGAAACTTCCATTAAAATGGTACATTTTGCAGTGGTGAAAGCAGGCATCCTTAATTTATTCCTGATCTTAGGAGGAAAGCTTTCTTTCTTTCACCGTTGAGTGTGATGTTAATTAGCTGTGGAGTTTTTTTTTTTTCGAGTTGGAGTCTCACTCTGTCACCCAGACTAGGGTGCAGTGGCCGCTCCCGGCCACTGCAGCCTCGACCTGCTGGGCTCCGGCCATCCTACTGCCTCAGCCTTCCAAGTAGCCGGAATTATAGGCGCGCAGTACCACGCCCAGCTAATTTTTTGACTTATTGTAGAGATAAGGTCTCGCCTGCCCAGGTGGGTCTCGAACCCTTGGGCTCAGGCAATCCACTCACCTCAGCCTCCCAAAGGCGCGGGATTACAGGCTGGGCCACCGAGCCCGGCTGAGCTGTGGGTTTTTCATACATCTTTTTGTTCTGTGATTATTAACTCAGCATAATGTTTTCAAGGTTGGTTATGTTGTGGAAGGTCTCTTCTATTCCTAGTTTTCTGGGTAATTTTTCACTCTTTCAGAGAACTTATGCTTAAGATGGAAGATGGCAGAAGATTCAGTCATTGGGGGACAGCAGCCAAGTCCATGCTGTTCCCTGGAATCTGTCTGTAGAGTGAGTGGAGATGAGGTTGGGAATGTTCAAAGAATGGTGCTATGTGCAGACACTGACACCAGGTGGGAGAGTCTAGAATTCGTCATTTCTGCCGGTGTTTCTCACAGTGTGGTATCAAAATCTCCCATGGGTTGTTAAAAATATCACTCCCCATGCCACATACTCTTCTAATCAGAGTCTCTGGGGGAGGATCCTACGAAATTGCCTTTGAAGTAAACTCCCCGACTGAGACTTTACTTCTGGAAACTGCCGCGGTAGGCCATGGTGGAGAGAATGAGATGTGACTGGTGTTCTGGGAAGTCTGAAGTCTGTGGGCCAGAGGATGGTGTTGGAGTCCGAACAAGGTGAGAGGTGTACTGGCAGATGAGGAGGAGGGTGTGCTGGCAATGTGGGGCGGGCCCAACACCTGGGATTGTTCCAGATCTGGGGTTTTTCCTGATTAGTTCCAGGACCCCAAAGTTTTAAGAGAGGGCAACAAGAGGGGACTCTTGAGCAGGTGGTTTTAGGAAAGCATTAGTGCCTTTCTAGGCCTGCAGCTGCCTAAGCTGGGTGGAGAGGCGCACCAGGAGGGGGCCCTGGCGATCACACTTGGCTCGTGGGAGTGGCTGCTGTGTGCTGGCTACTCGTGGTCTTCTCTAACAACTGCGGAGTTAATGGCCTCTTCTGACCTTTATCATGTGTGACTTTGTTGTTTTAACTCTTCTCTGCATTAAAACTTGCTGTCAGCACAGACTGTCCCTCTGCCCCACTCCACTAGGCACTGTCCAAATGTTGGTGTTCCATGCACATCTATTAAGCCAGGGAAAGAAAGTTTGTGGCATGTTTTCCTTGAGTTGTATGTATGATCATATGGAGAGCTACAGTCCCCTGCGAAGGGAACAAAATCAAGTTCCCAAACACAGTAGCAGTTTGTTTCTTGCTCATCTGCAGTCTGCTTGATGGTGTGTAATGGCAGTGTGTGCATGGGGGTGGTATTCAGGACCCAGGGTGATCGTGGTCCTGTCATCTCCAACAGGTGGTTGATTGTCCCATCCTCACTTCTTCTGCCTTCTGGGAGACTGGCCTCTGGGGATTGCTTAGAGCTTCCTGGTCTGGCTTCTGACTGGATTCAGACCACAGAAGCATGTCGGGAGACAGAGCATGATGAGATTGAGGGTACTTGTTTTTTCAGTCCTTCTGTCCCTGCCCTCCCAGAAAGACATTTGTGGCTGATGTGTCCCTCAGCCAGAGCTCTCCTCCCATCTCAGAGCAGCCCTTCTGTAGGACTCTTTCCCTCTGGGTTCTGGTAACAGACCACCTTCTCCCTTTATCCCCTTCAAGGTGGGGGTGGTGACAAGTCTGCTGTTCCTAACCCGATTGTGCCGCACATGTATTTTACCTACACTCTGCCCCTACTTCTGTGAATCTTCCCTTTATTAGGTCCTCCTTGAATTATTCTGATTTGGGGAGCCGCCTGTTTCCTTCTGGTATCCTGACTGGTAGCATAGTTTCTACAACGGCGCTGCTCATAATATCCACCTGGCCTGTGGGAGAAGAGAGCGCGTAGACGAGGCACAGGAAGGGAGAGAGCTTGGAGTGCTCACAGCCTCCCCCAGAAATGGTCTGGAACTTGGTCCTGCGACCTCCAAAATGGAAAGGGCGAGACAAGTGGCCCTGACCCGGCAGGTGTTTCATGGTATCAGCCCCACACCGAGCAGTGGCCCTGGTGCACAGTGGTCTTCTTGAGAGCAGGGGCTAGCTCTCAAGGCTAGGGGGCCTGGTTATGAATATTTGGCATCACATGCTATGATATCACCTGGATTTTTTAGGTCTTTTAAGAGTGATTGTAGCATAGTGCTCTGTGTTAGTGACTAGTAGTACGTATGTGAATTCAGAGGAAACAGCACAGGCTGACAATTGAGAGCTATTTGATGGAGAGAAATTCTGGAAGCCTGGGCTCTTGCATTTTCTGTGCTGTGTGCAGGTGCTTTGCTGTCATAGGCTCCCGATATAGGCAAGGAGGAGGCAGACACATAAATAAGTAGCCCTGAAGTACAAGATACAGCTAGGCTGAGGGAGTGTGCACCCACCTCACTTGGGGGATGACGGCCTGCACAATGGAATGAAAAGCACCAGAAGCACAATGCCTTTTATTTATTTATTTTATTTGTTGTTGTTGTTTCAGGTCACTTTATTATCTGTTACAGCCATATGATAAACAATATAAAAACAACTGTATCTCAAAAGCACATATTCTATTTTTTTTTTTTTTGAGTCAAGGTCACCCAGGCTGTGCAGTGGCATGATCATGGATCATTGCCATTCTTCCACTTTAGCCTCTTAAGTAGCTTGAACTATAGGCATGAGCCATCATGCCTGGCTAATTTTTAAATTTTTTGTAGAGACGAGGTCTCCATAGGTTGCCTAGGCTTATCTCGAACTCCTGGGCTCAAGGGATCCTCCTGCCTTGGTCTCCCAAAGTGCTGGGATTGCAGGCATGAGCCACCACATCTGCTCCCCAAAGACTTCTAAGGGAGATAAATTTTACATTTTATCTCTACAGTCGATAGTTTTAATTAATGCACATGTGATACCATATATAAATGTGTTTGTACAATGCCTTTTAAGTCTATATGTTTCTCCTTCTTATTTTTAGAAGACAATTGGCTATTTAAAAAATAGCAAAAATGTAGTATAGATTTCAGATCACATGTAAAAGTAGGATGGCTATAGCACGAAGATGGGAAGAGAGACACAGAGGCATACTGTTGTGAGTACACCATTGTGCTCTCTAGAGGCATGTGTGCATATGCCTGTGTTCATTACTATGGTAATGCTATGTAGGAAAGGGAGTGATATCGTTTTAAGTTGGACTGTGGGAAGTTAAAGATATGTACTGTGAGCCTTAAGGCAATTACCAAAATAACAAAAAAAGAATTATAGCTAATAAGCCTATAAAAGGATAAAATGGAGTCATACAAAATAATGAATGAAAATAAGGCAGAAAAAGAGGAAAAAGGGAACAAGGATCAGCTAGACAAATAGAAAACAAGTAGCAAAATGGTAGGTCTAAACCTAAGTGCATAATTATTCACACTACATGTGAGTGACCAGGAAGGCTCTAACCAGGAAGGCTTGGGCTTTCCAAGAAGAGCATAGGAAAGAGAACAAAGTTGCTGGCCGGGTCTACTGAGGAACTGACTGAGTCAGCTGAGTCTGCTGTCAGCTTTGTGAACACGTTGTCATTTATTGTCGTTCTCAGAAGATGCCCTTGAACGTTTTATTGATTTCAGATTAGTGATTAGTTAGAATGTTTTGAAAAACATACTCTCTTTTTAAAATACGGGATATCACTGTTGAGGAAGTAGTATGCACACATATACAAGATATGAAAAATCATATCTTGTATTTTTTCATATACAAGATATGAAAAAATGTTAACAGGAGTTGTACAATGGTCTCTCAGGGAGCTGTATACCTGGCACAGCAGAGTGCTCATAGGTTTCACACAGGAGCGTGTTGAGGTGCTCAGCACCATCTGCACTCCTGTTGATGACTATGCCAAATGTTTTCTATTTGGGACTCGAGCATGCTTCACTCTCTGTTGAAAGGATGGCTATTAGGAAAAGATACAGCTTTTTGCCCAAGACCTGCACACCATTCATTAACATGAAGAATCTTATATTATTGTCCATAAAAACACATGGCCCATCTAGCTTGTTTTTGCAGCAATGTATTTTTGTTTTTGTGCAATAAAAATTATTTATCTCTTCAATAACCAGCCCAGTCACAAGCCCATCCAATGTTAATAATTAATTTTCTGGGGTTTCCAGCTAACTGGAGTGAATGTTGGTTTGACTTTCTCTCTCCATTTTTTTCCAATGCTGATTTTGTGCTCACTGGTTTGAGAGGTGAAGCTGTTCCTTATGCTGCAGTGATCCTCCAGACAGGCGTCTTTCCCATCCCATCTGTTTGCTTTGAAAGGAAGGGTGGCATCTTCATGTCTGAGTAATTATGTAAGTCTAAGGGTCTACTTTTCTGTCTTACTATGGAACAGTACAAGACCTGGAAAAAATGAGCACCAATCTTTTTTTTTTTTTTGAGATATAACAAAACCTTTATTCTCAGAAAACAGGAAAAACAAAGTCAAAAACAAAACCAATAATTTCTGTCTGGCCCCTGCCCCAGCCCTCCCACCCACCCACCCACATCCTCCTTTTGCAGGGAATGTAGACGCATGTAGAGGGGTGGGAGCTGAAGGAACCTGGGTCTTTCTAGGGCAGAAAGAAGTTCCTTTGGGTCTAGGTGCTCTTGTTGGGGTCAATATCACCCCCAGCCTTGCCCACCCTCCAGACACATCAAGAGGGAGCACATTGCAGAGCAGGGCCAGAAGGACTGCCCTGACACTCTCGGCGGAAGAGGTGGCTGAGTCATCACACCCCCATAGCCTTCACCAGTGACAGCTCATCTTCATCCAGCTTGGCAAGTCTGGCCTGGCAGGGAGGGGTCTTTGGAGTTGGGATTGGAGGAGAATCAGGAGGAGCCTGGGGGTTGTCATTGAGAGCCTGTGTGTCCAGGGGCCTGGGGGCTTTGGCCACCTCCCCTTTGGGTAACAGCAGTGGGGCGACCAATCTTCTTAATTGTGATTTTGGACATTTATTGAGCAATCACCAGCTTCCACTGAACTGACTAAGAACAGACATGTATGCTGGGCTTTCTTCCCAGTGCATCTACTTCCTGCAGCTTGCTGAGCTCAGTCACTACCCTACCATTCCAACCCATCCCTCTCCCTCTCTACTGAATTAATAAACGTCAAAAATCATACTGCTAGGTCACCACCTATTTAGACTATTTCCCTTAGGGAAAAGAACAGTTCAAATTGGACCTCAAGTACACCTGATGTTCTTACATTCAAGTAAATCCTAAAATTCCTCTAGTAAATATTTCTCAGTGAAAGCCTCCCACTTTTTGTGACATTCATTTGTAATATCCATTCATATTCAACAACTTTTGTGTTAATGGTCCTTGCAAATCCTCTAGCAACATTTTAAACAGTCTCTAGACATTCTTTTAAAAATATTAATTTGTACCACTGGCAACAAAACTAGTTGCTTAAACGAGGGTTAACATCAATCTTAACATATTTTTCAATTAGGGGACACATCCAGGATTAGTGGAGTATGACTGAATAAGATTTAATTATGTTGGCAAAGAGAGTGAAAGGACCATTCATTCGTAAAGAATGCATTCTTCCAACTTTTTCCTACTTCAGCATAATGCAGAGGGACTTGTGGTTTGGCAGTTCATTTGGGGCTTCAGTATTCCCATTAATACTCATTTCTCTCTTAGTCCCTTACATTTTAGGAGTCTTTTAAAAATAATAAAAAGACCTCTTTTTAAAAAAACAAAACAAAACAAGAGTTTCTTTACTGCCTTGATTAACTAGAAATGGTAAGATGCAATAGTCAGTTTCATCCTGTATTTCAGGGTTGAGGTCATCTGCCATCCTATCACTTCTTGAACTCCTGTCTTCTATATAATCATCTCTGTGCCATCTCCTTGCTATGCAAATTTCTCTTGTGTTCAAGTTGACAAGTTCACTCTTCCTTTAAAAATATTATATATTATTTGATACAGACAAAACAATGCATAAAGCGTATGAATAATTGATGAAGCTAAGATCTTACAAACCCATTTGCTCGCCAATCCGGTGGCTCCTCTTCCCCCATCCCTTTGCTTCCCAGCATAAGACTACCCTTAGGAATTTACATTTATAATTTCTGTCTCTCTCTCTCTCTCTCTGTGTGTGTGTGTGTGTGTGTGTGTGTGTGTGTGTGTGTGCGTGCACACTTTTATTTTGGTGATCTGAATTCTTCTGCTGAAGTGAGGGTTTTGTAGGTCAGTTGTGGCTTCATCTTTTGCATTTCCGATTGTGTTCATTTGGGCTTTTTCTCTCTTTTTCTTGGTCAGTCTAGCTAGGGGTTCATCAATCTTGTTTATCCTTTTAAAAAACCAGCTTTTGAGTTCATTGATTTTTTTGTGTTATATTTTAGCCTTCCGTGTCCTGAATTTGGGCTTTTATTTTGGTGATCTGAATTCTTCTGCTGAAATTAGGGTTTCATTGGTCTTGCTTTTTCAGTCTCCTTAAGTGATTTGTTAGGCTGTTAACTTGTGATATATCCATTTTTTTCATGTGTGTTCATAGAGATATGAATTCTCCTCTGGAATGCCTGCTTTCATGGCATCCCAGAGGTTTTGGTAAGATGTTTCTTCATTTTCATTTGTTTCCAGCTATCTTTTTTTTTTTTTGAGTTGGAGTCTCACTCTGTCACCCAGACTGGTGTGCAGTGGCCGCTCCCAGACACTGCAGCCTCAACCTGCTGGGCTCCAGCGATCCTTCCACCTCAGCCTTCCAAGTAGCCGGAATTACAGGCATGCACTACCACGCCCAGCTGATTTTTTGATTTATTGTAGAGATGAGGTCTTGCTGCCCAGGCGGGTCTCGAACCTGTGGGATCAGGCAATCTACTCACCTCAGCCTCCCAAAGGTGCGGGATTACAGGCTGAGCCACTGAGCCTGGCTCCAGCTATCTTTTAATCTCTGTTTTGATTTCCATGTTGACTCAGGAGTTGCTTAGCATCATGCTGTTTAATGTCCATGTCTTTGTGGGTTTTGGGGGAACTTTGTTGGTGTTGAGATTTATTTTTATTCCACTGTGGTCTGAGAAGGTGCATGACAGAATTTCAATATTGGAATTTGTTTATGCTTGGTTTATGGCCAAGGATGTTGTCGATCTTAGAATACATTCCATGTGGTGATGAGTAGAATGTGTATTTCATGGTTGTTGGGTGGAGTGTTCTGTAGGTATCAATTACACCCATTTGGTCAAGCATCACACTGAGGTTCCGGATCTCCTTTTGTCTTTTTGTCTTAATGATCTGTCTTGGGTTATTGGTGGTGTGTTTAAGTCCCCAGCTATGACAGTGTTAGAGTCAATATGTTTTTTCAGTTTACCTGGAGGTTGCTTTATGAAAGTCAGTGCTCCTATTTTGGGTGCATATGTTTAGGATGGCTATTTCTTGTTGATGGATTGAACCTTTTATCATTGTGTAGTGATCTTCTGTATCTTTTTAAATTTTTGATAGCTTAGAGTGTATTTTGTCTGATATTAAGATCATGAATCCTGCTTTCTTTTGTGCTCTATTTGCCTGAAATTTTGTTTCCCATTCTCTTATTTTGAGTCTGTGAATGTCCTTTCTGGTGAGATGAGTCTCTTGGAGACAATGTATTGTAGCTTCATGATATTTGATACAATTTGCCATTCTGTGTCTTTTCAGTGGTTCATTTAGTCTATTTACAGTCAGGCTAATTATTAAGATGTGAGAGTTTATCCCTGTCATGAGGTTCTTATAGAGATGCTGCTGGTTTTTGTCTTTCTTTTGATATTTGGGTTGATTCACATGTGTTTTCAATCTTTTCCTTATATTCTTATGAAGGGCATTGCTGTTCTTTTTTTCCTTTCCCCTGTGTTTAATACTTTCTTAAGTGTTTCTTGTAGAGGTGGTCTGGAGGCAGTGTAAACTCTTACGGATTGAATGTCTGGGAAGGATTTTAATTCTCCATCACTGATGAAACTTAACTTAGCTGGGTAGGTAATTCTTGGTTGAAATTGTTTTTTTTTATAATCAATATTTTTTATTATGATGTTCTGGGGTACAGTTAAGGGTTAGGTATACAAATACGTTTCAGTCAGGCACCCCATTGATAAGAGGTGCTTCCCCATCCCCAGACAGATATTTGCTACCGTTAATCCCATAACCCTCCCCTCCCCCATAGTTTCCCACTACTGTCAGTCATTTTCTTATAGTATTACATTGGATGTTCAAGGTCCATTATATGAGTGAGAACATGTGATTCTCGGATCTTTGTTTTTGCGAGAGGTCACTCAGTATTATAGACTCTAGTTCCATCCAGGTTGCTGCGATATTCATGATTTTGTTCTTTTTTATGGCTGTGTAGTATTCCATCGTGTATATGTACCACATTTTTAAAATCCAGTCCTCTTTTGATGGACAGCATGGTTGCTTCCAGGTTCTTGCTATTGTGAACAATGCTGTGATGAACATACATGTGCAGGTATCTTTTTTATAGAGTGATTTGTGTTCTTCAGGATATATTCCTAGTAGGGGAATTGCAGGGTCATATGGGAGGTTGGTATTTAGAGCTTTTAGGAATCACCACACTGCTTTCCACAGAGGTCGCACTGGTTTACACTCCCAGCAACAGTGTAGAAGTGTTCCCCTTTCGCCACACCCTCTCCAGCAGCTGTTATTTTTTGAGTTGTTGATAATGGCCATTCTGACTGGAGTTAGGTGGTATCTCAGTGTGGTTTTGATTTGCATCTCCCTGATGATTAGTGAGGTTGAACATTTCTCCATGTGTCTGTTGGCTGCTCGGATGTCTTCCTTTGTGAAGTGTCTGCTCATATCTTTTGCCCATTTTATAATGGGGTTGTTTGTATTTTTTTTTCATCATGTTTGAGTTCCTTGTAGATCAAAGATGTTAAGCCTTTGTCGGACCTGGAGTTGGCAAATGCTTTTTCCCAGTCTGTAGGCTGTCTCCCTGCTCTCTTGATGGTTTCTTTGGCTTTGCAGAAGCTTGTCAGTTTAATGAGGTCCCATTTGTCTATCTTCTCTCTTATGACCTGTGGGTATTGGGTTTTGTTCAGGAATGGGAGGCCAGTTCCGATTTCCATGAGGGTATTTCCTTCCTTTTGTAAGGTTCTTATGGTTTGAGATTCCTTTTTATAAGGTTCTTATGGTTTGAGAACCTTTTGTAAGGTTCTTATGGTTTACATTTAGGTCTCTGATCCATTTGGAGTTAACCTTGGTGCATGGGGAGAGATAGGGGTCCTGTTTCAATCTTCTGCATGTGGTCAGCCAGTTTTCCCAGCACCATTTACTGAATAGGTTCTCCTCTCCCCAGTGGTAGGTGGTGGAGGCTTTGTTGAAGATGAGTTGGTTGAGAAATTGAGGTTTAGTATCTAGAATCTCAATTCTATTCCATTGGTCTATATGACTGTTTTTGTACCAATACCAAGCTGTTTTGATTATTGTAGCTTTATAGTAAAGTTTGAAGTCTGGTAATGTGATACCACCTGCTTTGTTTTTTTTCCCGAGGATTGTTCTGGCTATTCTTGGACGTTGGTGTTTCCATATGAATTCCTGTGTTGTTTTTTCTAGGTCTGAGTAGAATGTTGCTGGTAATTTGATGGGTATTGCATTGAATTTGTAGATTGCCGTAGGTAGGAAGGACATCTTCACAATGTTGATTCTTCCAATCCATGAGCATGGGATATTTTTCCACTGGTTTGTGTCATGTTTGATTTCTTTGAGCAGTGTTTTGTAGTTTTCATTGTAAAGGTCTTTCACATCTCTGGTTAGGAAGATACCAAGGTATTTCATTTTTTTTTTGTGGCTATTGTGAATGAAATTGTGCTTTTTATTTGGGTTTCTGTTTGTTTATTATTGGTGTAAAGAAATGCAATTGTCTTTTGCACATTTATTTTGTATCCTGAGACTTTGCCAAAGGCCTTTATCAGTGTAAGGAGGTTTTTGACAAATTCTCTTGGGTTTTCAAGGTACACAATCATATCGGCTGCAAAGAGAGATAACTTGACTTCCTCTTTTTGTATTTGGATATCCCTGATTGCCTTTTCTTCTCTGATTGCTCGAGCCAGGACTTCCAATACTATGTTGAACAGGAGGGGTGAGAGTGGGCATCCTTGTCTTGTTCCAGTTTTCAGGGAAATGGTTCCAGTTTTTGTCCGTTTAGGAGTATGCTGGCTGTGGTTTCTCGTAAATGGCTTTTACTATTTTGAAGTCTGTTCCCTGTATGCCTAGATGTTCGAAGGTTTTTATCAAGAAGCGGTGCTGGATTTTATCAAAAGCTTTTTCTGCATCTAATGATATAATCATGTGGTTTTTGTTTTGACATCTGTTGATGTATTTAATTACATTTATGGTTTTATGAATGTTGAACCAACCTTGCATCCCAGGAATGAAACCTACTTGGTCATGGTGGATGATTTTTGAGATGTATTGTGGAATCCGGTTCGCTAGGATCTTGTTGAGAATTTTAGCATCTGTGTTCACCAAAGATATTGGCCTGTAGTTCTCTTTCTTTTTCGGATCTTTACCTGGCTTGGGTATCAATGTGATGTTGGCTTCATAAAATGATTTGTGGAGAATTCCATCTTTTTCAATCGCCTGGAATACCTTCAGTAGGATTGGTATCAGCTCCTCCTTAAAGGTCTTGTAGAATTCTGCTGAAAAGCCATCTGGACCAGGGCTTTTTTTTGTAGGTAGTTTTCTTATTATGTAGTCAATTTCCTTGATTGTTGTTGGTCTATTTAGGGTCTCAATTTCTTCTGGTTCCAACCTAGGTAGGTTGTGTGATGACAGAAAGTCCTCCATTTCCTTAAGGTTTTCAAGTTTTTTTCCATACAAGTGTACGTAGCAGTCTCCAATGATCTTTTGTATTTCTTCAAGGTCAGATGTGACTTCATCTTTTGTGTTTCTGATTGTGCTTATTTGTTTCTTTTCTCGTTTTTTCTTGGTCAGTCTAGCTAGGGGACCATCGATCTTGTTTATCCCTTCGAAGAACCAGCTTTTTGTTTCATTGATTTTTTGTATTATCTTTTTGTCTTCTATGTCCTGGATTTGGGCTTTTATTTTGGTGATCTGGATTCTTCTGCTGAAATTTGGGTTTTTGTGGTCTTGCTCTTCCAGCTTCCTTGGGTGGTTTGTTAGGCTGTTAATTTGTGTTCCTTCCATTTTCTTCACGTGTGTTTGTAGGGATATAAATTCCCCTCTTACTACAGCTTTCATGGCGTCCCAGAGATTATGGTAAGATGTTTCTTCATTTTCATTTGTTTCCAGGTATCTTTTGATCTCTGTTTTGATTTCATCATTGACCCAGGAGTTGTTTAGCATCATGCTGTTTGGTGTCCATGTCTTCGTGGGTTTTGGGGAACCTTGTTGGTGTCAATGTTTATTTTTATTCCATTGTGGTCCGAGAAGGTGCATAGTAGAATTTTGGTCCTTTTTATTTGCTTATGCTTGATTTATGTCCAAGTATGTGGTCGATCTTAGAATACATTCCATGCGGTGATGAGTAGAATGTGTATTCTGTGGTCTTTGGATGGAGTGTTCTGTAGGTATCAATTAAGTTCATTTGATCCAGAGTCACATTGAGGTTCTGGATCTCCTTGCTGATTTTTTGTCCTTATGATCTGTCTAGGATTGTGAGTGGGGTATTAAAGTCCCCAGTTATTATGGTGTTAGAGTCAATTTCTTTCTTTAGTTTTCCTAGAAGCTGCTTTATGAAAGTTGGTGTACCTGTGTTGGGTGCATATATGTTTAGGATAGATATTTCTTGTTGAAGGAGTGAACCTTTTATCATTATGTAGTGGCCCTGTGTATCTTTTTTAATTTTTGATAGCTTAAATGGTATTTTGTCTGAAATTAGGATCACGACTCCTCCTTTCTTTTGTGTTCCATTCGCCTGAAAATTTGTTTCCCATCCTCTTACTTTGAGTATGTGTATGTCCTTTCTAATGAGATGGGTCTCTTGAAGGCAGTATATTGTTTCCTGGTGATATTTTATCCATTTTGTCATTCTATGTCTTTTCAGTGGTGCGTTTAGTCCAATCACATTCAGGGTACTTATTGAAATGTGAGAGTTCTTCCCTATCATAGAATTCTTATTGGGTTGTTGTTCTTCCACTTTGTTTTTTTGTCTTTCTTTTGATTTTGGGGTTGGTTCGTGTATATTTTATTCTTTTCCCTGTACTCTTGTGAAGAATGTTGTTCTTTTTTCCTTTTCTTCTGTGTTTAGTATTTTCTTAAGTGTTTCATGCATAGGTGGTTTGGTGACAGCATAAGTTCTTAGGAATTGGATATCTGGGAAAGATTTTAATTCTCCCTCGCTGATGAAGCTTAGCTTGGCTGGGTAGGTTATTCTTGGTTGAAATTGTTTGTCTTTTAGGACTTTGAAGATAGGACTCCAAGCTCTCCTAGTCTGCAGGGTTTCTGTAGATAAATCTGCTGCTATTCTGATTGGTCCTCCCTGGTAGGTGATCTAGCCTTTTTCTCTTGCTGCCTTTAGGATTTTTTCTTTCATGCCTACTTTGTTTAGGTGAATTATTATGTGTCTAGGAGTTGGTCTTCTCATTTGTTGTCTTTTGGGGGTTCTCTGAATCTCTTGTGTTTGAATTTTTGCATCGCTGATTTGATAAGGGAAGTTTTCTTGAATGATCTCATGGAAAGTTTGTTCCAGTGTGGTCTCTGTCTCTCTTTCTGTCTCAGGAATGCCAATTACTCTGAGGTTCGGTCTGTTGAAGTAATTGCTCATCTCTTGAATGTTTTGTTCTGTCTTTTTGAGCTTGTTTTCTGTGTTTTTAAGAGTTTCGGTTAGTTCTATATTTTGGTCCTCAAGCTCTGAGATGCTTTCTCCTGCTTGGGTAATTCTGCTTTCCATGCTTATCAGTTTGTTATTTATTTCATTCACAGTATTCTTTATTACTGTTATCTCAGATATCAGCTCCTTCCTAGTTTCTTCTTGTGTCTCCTCAATTCTTTTTAATCTCTTCATTAATGTCTTGATATCTAGGTTTGTAGTTTGAGACCCTTCATTCTGGGGGCTCTTTATTGTTTGCATTCTGAAGTCTGTTTTCTCAGTGTCTGTCCTCCTAGGGGTCTGGGAGAGACCTACTCTTCTTTTGGTTTTTCTTCATTTTTGTAGATTTTTTTCTCTCTCTCCCTTTCCCTCCCCTTCTTTAATTCTGTTTTTGAGGGAAGGTGGGGTTGCTTTTATTTCTCTTCTGCAATATCCTGTTCTTCCTTATGAGGGTCTTCTGGCTTTGTTCACTTTTGGGGTTGAAGTGTAGGCTGCAATCTGTACTTTTTGCAATTTTGGGGTTTAATTCAGAGGGAAGCTGTGGTTCAGAGTGTATATGCTGATTCTAGCATCCACAAACAGGTGTATGAGCACACTGGAACCCATTTCCCTCTGCCTTATAATCTGTCCATTCAGCAGTATGTAGTCTTGGTTCCTAGATTAAAATGGGGGTATAAAAGAGGAAAATAATGGAGGAAGGGGGGTCAATAGGAAGTTAGAGAGAGAGAAGCATGAGAGGGAAAACAGACAAACATACCAACTATCAGGTGAGAAAGAGACACAAGGCTGGAAAAAGTGAAAAAAGACATGTAGGAAAGATTCCCTAAAGAATACTGGTAGCTACACAGAGACAGACCAATATAATCATGAAACAGTTTAAGTCAGAAGGCAAACAATGGGCATGATCAAAATAAACAGTCAAAATGATAAAATTATAAGTCACAATAAGAGATCAGACTAAAATCATTTCAGCTCTGATCTCCGGTCTCTCCCCTTTGTTTTTTGTTGCAGGCAGCTAGGTTTACTCACAGCTTGGGTTTGGCTGCCTGGGAGTTGTTTTTATCTGATTCAGCTTAGGGGTGGGGCTTTGTCTCCTGTTTAGCAATGTTACCTTAGGAACCGAGGTGGAGTTTGTTGATAGGTGGGCAGGGCAATGGAAATCTCTGCCTGGAGGAAAGTGGAGGCAGATTATCTTTTGTAGATCCCTTTCTCTCCGCTTGTCTGGGTCCCCAAGCTTGGGGTCACCATCTGACCCCTCAGCCAGGGTGGGCCTGGAGCTCTAGAGCTCCAAAGTTCCAACAGGCAGGCAGTGAGTGGTGAGAGTGGCCCTGGTCCCCCTACAGGGTACTTCAGCCAGGAATGGGACCAGTGTCTCTGAAGGGCAGGCCCCCAGAGCCTCCCTGAATGACCGGCGGCTTGGTGTTGGGTGCCGGGGGAGAGATGATGTAGCTGGGGAGCTAGCTGAGACCCAAGACTCCCATGCACGTGGTGGAACAGCAGCAGCAGGAGGCCGCAATATCTGGCCCTGCGTGGGACCGAAGGTCCCCAGGCCTCAGACAAGCACGGCACGTGGTGTGCTGGGGGATGGGGGAAGAAAAGTAAGAGTCTTTTTGGGAACTCACATTTGGAGAATCTCACAAGTTCATCTATGCTGTCGCCATCTTGTTCCCCCAAGAATAAACTTTTGCCCAAACCTTGAATCGCCAGCAGGTGGTGTTATCCTTCGCTCCAGATGGTCTGTATCTCAGCTGCTCACCCACCCCTCAGGCACTGATGGTGCAATGTGGAATGCCTGCCTTGGTGGTGGTGGTGGCAGCAGCAGCGGTGGCGGCGGTGGTGGCTCAGCCACTGGCACAGGCAGTGCGATGTGTAATGGCTGCCTCTGAGCGGCGGCTGCTTCAGAGGAGGAGGCGGCAGCTCGACTGCCTTGGAGGAGGCGGCGGCTGCTTGCCTCAGGCACTGGCAGTGTGATGTGGAATGGCTGCTGGCTGGGGCAGCAGCAGTGGCAGCAGCAGCCACCACAGTAGCTGCCCAGACCTTGGTGATGCCTCAGCAAAGTCTACGGTTGAGCTCCGTGTGAAGAGCAGGCTGCAGACGATGGGATCTGCAACCTCCGGGGAGAGCACTAGAGTCTCTTTGCATTCTCCTCGGTGGAGAGTTTCACAGACAGAGCTTCCCCGTCGCCATCTTTGAAATTGTTTATCATGAGAACTTTGAAGATTGAACTCTAAGCTCTCAAGATTGAAGTGTTTCTGTAGATACGTCTGCTGCTATTCTAATCGGTCTTCCCTGGTAAATAGTCTGACCTTTCTCTTGCTGCCTTTAGAATTTTTTTTATACCTACTTTGTATAGGCAAATTACTATGTGTCTGGAGTTGGTCTTCTCATTTGTTGTCTTGCAGGGGTTCTCTGAATCTCTTGTGTTTTAATGGTCAAATCAATGATGAGATGAGGGAAGTTTTTCTTGGATAATTTCATGGAATGTTTGTTCCAGGGTGGTCTTTGGCTCTCTATCTGCCTCAGGGATTATAATTAATCTTAGGTTTGGCTTCTTGAAATAATTTCTCATCGCGCAGAGGTTTTGTTCTGTATTTTTAAGTTTCTTTTTTGTGTTTTTAACAGTGTGGGTTAGTTCCATATTTTGGTCCTCAAGCTCTGAGATTCTTTCTTCTGCTTGGTTAATTCTGCTTTCCATGCTTATCAGTTTGTTATTTATTTAATTCACTGTATTCTTTATTGCTGTTATCTCAGTTATCAATTCCTTCATTCTTTCTTCTTATCTCTCCTGAGTTTTATTTATTCTCTCTATTAATACCTTGAAATCTAGGTTTGTGGTTTGAGACCAGTCATTCTGGGGGGCTCTTTATTGTTTGAGTTCCAAAGTCTATATTTTCAGTGACTGAACTCCCAGGGGTCTGTATGAGACCCATATTTTTCCTTTTGTTTTTCTTCATTTCCCCCCATTTCCCCCCCTCTTCTTTAATTTTGTTATTCAGTGATGGGGGATAGCTTTCATTTCTGTTTACTAAATCTCCTATTCTTCCTTATGTAAATCTTCTGGTTTTGTTCAATTCTGAAGCTGAACTAGGGGTGGGGGCCTGTGCTTTTTACAGTTTTGAGATTTGATTGAGGGGGGACCTGTGATTCAGAAGCTATCTGAAGATCCCAGTATCTGCTGACAGGTATACAGTCCCCCTGGAACCTACTTCCCACTGCCTTACTATCTGTCTATGCAGTAGTGGTGTCTGTTTTCCCTTTTAAAGTGAAATGAAATAAGAAAAGGGAAAAGAATGGAAAAAAGAAAAAGGAAGATGAAAGGGAGGTTGAAAGAGAGAAGTAGAAGAGGGATGCCAGTCTCAGGGCTCTCTTGAGAGGAGGCAGCAGAGAACAGCTGCTTCTCAGCACTGGTACCTGGCCCAGGGTTTTTGTTTGGTTTTTTTTTAAGAATGTCTGTATCCTTTTGAGTTTTTTTTTTTTTTAAAGAATGTCTGTATTCTTTTGGTTTTTTTTGGGTCTCATACAGACCCCTGGGAATTCAGTCACTGAAAATATAGACTTTGGAACTCAAACAATAAGAGCCCCCAGAAAGACTGGTCTCAAACCACAAACCTAGATATCAAGGTATTAATAGAGAGAATAAAGTCTCTGCCTAGTCCCGGGACTGAGAAGATGGCACCTGTCAGGGTCCCATCACTAGTATTGGTGGTTTATTCCAGATTTCCACTGCTTGCCTTTTTGTGCCAGGTCTTTTGCTGGACATTCTTTAAAAAAACCAAACAAAAACCCTCCTGTTGCTGTACTCTCCCTCATAAATACCCATACATAAACAGAAAATCTAAAATAAATTAAAATAACAGAAACCAAGCAAATACACAAACGTAAACAAAACAGAAAGAAAGAGAGAAGAAAAAAAGATAAAACTAAAACAAACAAGAAAAAAACTCGCTCTCTGGCAATTTCTGTGAGTCCAGATTCCTTTCAGACCGCCGCCTTAGGGAGCAGCTCTGGTCTCCAGCCCCTCCCCTGCACTCTCAGTGCAGGTTGATAGGGTTGCTCTCAGTGTGGGTCCAACACCCCATGGACTACTGTGGGAGGAGGATGGATCAGATCTGGACTCAACCTACTTGCTGCTGCTGCTGTCAAGTCTCCCTCTCAGATCTGAGTGTTTGTGCCTGTTGGGGGGGGCATCTGCTTCTCTGAGTCTGATGAGCTAATAGCTTCTGGGTCCCAAGGCTGGGTGGAACTGGGAATGGTAATGAAAGTCTCTGCCCAGTCCCAGGACTGAGAAGATGGTACCTGTCAGGGTCCCATCACTAGTATTGGTGTTTTATTCCAGATTACCACTGCTTGCCTTTTTGTGCCAGGTCTGCTGCTGGTGATGGCTGGGCCAGGTGCCAGTGCTGAGAAGCAGCCGTTCTCTGCTGCCTCCTCTCAAGAGAGCCCTGAGACTGGCAGACGATCCTGCATGCCTGAGTCTGCAATCTCAGGGCAGTGGGGGGTTACAGTAACCTCTGGAGGAGAGGCCCAGGTGCATGAACCTGAGTCTCCCCGCAGACGGACTTTCACTCACTTGCTTGCACACACCCACTCATGCAGAGTCTTTATGGAGACTTGCTTTGTGGAGACTCTCACAGTCTGACCTGTTCTGTTGCCATCTTACCCGGAAGTCCCAACAATATATTCTTTAGTGTTGCTTGGCTTTGAGCCTTTAAAAAAATTGCATCATGTCTGTATTCTGTTAATTCCTTTCATCCTCAACATTGTTTCTAAGATTTATCCATATTGTATTGCTGTAGTTCATTCATTTCCACTGTTGTGCAAAATTCCATTGTATGACTATACCATTGTGTATTTATTTTGTATCCTTCAGCTATGCTGAATTTGTTTATTCTAAAAAATAAATTTTTAATGGACTCTAGAGATTTTTACACGTAGGATAGTGTCATATACCAACAGAGATAATTTTATTTCTTTCTTTCCAATTTGAATTCCTTTCATTTCTTTTTCTTGCCTAACTGTTCTGATTAGGACTGCCAATGCTACATTGAAGAGAAATGACAAAACCAGATATCCTTGTCTTGTTCTTTTTTTTTTTTTTCTTCCTTTTTTTTTAATTGTGAAGTTGTGGGGTACAGTTAAGGGTTAGGTATACAACTGCGTTTCATTCAGGCACCCTGTTGATATAGGATGTTTCCCCGTACCCAGACAGATATTTGCTACTGTTAATCCCATCTCCCTCCCCACACCATAGTTTCCCAGTATGGTCAGTCATTTTCGTATAGTATTGCATTGGATGTTTAAGGTCCATTATATGACTGAGAACATGTGATACTCGGATCTTTGTTTCTGTGAGAGATCACTCAGTATTATAGACTCTAGTTCCATCCAGGTTGCTGCGATATTCATGATTTTGTTCTTTTTTATGGCTGCATAGTATTCCATCGTGTATATGTACCACATTTTTTAAATCCAGTCCTCTTTTGACGGGCAGCATGGCTGTTTCCAGGTTCTTGCTATTGTGAACAATGCTGCGATAAACATGCATGTGCAGGTATCTTTTTTATAGAGTGATTTGTGTTCTTCAGGATATATTCCCAGTAGGGGGATTGTGGGGTCATATGGGAGGTTGGTATTTAGAGCTTTTAAGAATCGCCACACTGCTTTCCACAGAGGTTGCACTAATTTACACTCCCACCAACAGTGTAGAAGTGTTCCCTTTTCGCCACACCCTCTCCAGCAGCTGTTATTTTTTGAGTTGGTGATAATTGCCATTCTGACTGGAGTTAGGTGGTATCTCAGTGTGGTTTTGATTTTCATCTCCCTGATGATTAGTGAGGTTGAGCATTTCTTCATGTGTTTGTTGGCTGCTCGGATGTTTTCCTTTGTGAAGTGTCTGTTCATATCTTTTGCCCATTATATAATGGGGTTGTTTGTTTTTTTCTTTTCAGCACGCTTGAGTTCCTTGTAGATCCAGGATGTTAAGCCTTTGTCGGACCTGGAGTTGGCAAATACTTTTTCCAAGTCTGTAGGCTGTCTCCCTGCTCTCTTGATGGTTTCTTTGGCTTTGCAGAAGCTTGTCAGTTTAATAAGGTCCCACTTGTCTATTTTCTCTCTTATGAGCTGTGGGTTTTGGGTTTTGTTCAGGAATTGGATGCCAGTTCCGATTTCCATGAGGGTTTTTCCTTCATTTTCTAAGGTTCTTATGGTTTGAGGTTTTACATTTAGGTTTATGATCCATTTGGAGTTAACCTTTTTGCATGGGGATAGATAGGGGTCCTGTTTCAATCTTCTGTGTGTGGCCAGCCAGTTTTCCCAGCAACATTTACTGAATAGGTTCTCCTCTCCCCAGTGGTAGGTGGTGGAGGCTTTGTCAAAGATGAGTTGGTTGAGAAATTGAGGTTTTGCTTCTGGAATCTCAATTCTATTCCATTGATCTATGTGCCTGTTCCTATACCAATACCAAGCTGTTTTGATGATTGTAGCTTTATAGTAAAGTTTGAAGTCTGGCAGTGTGATACCACCTGCTTTGTTTTTTTTTTGCTGAGGATTTTCTGGCTATTCTTGGACGTTTGTGTTTCCATATGAATTCCTGCATTGTTTTTTATAGGTCTGAGAAGAATGTTGCTGGTAATTTGATGGGTATTGCATTGAATTTGTAGATTGCCTTAGGTAAGATGGACATCTTCACAATGTTGATTCTTCCGATCCATGAGCATGGGATATTTTTCTACTTGTTTGTGTCAACTTTGATTTCTTTGAGCAGTGTTTTGTAGTTTTCCTTGTAAAGGTCTTTCATGTCTCTGGTTAGGAAGATGCCAAGGTATTTCATTTTTTTTGTGGCTATTGTGAATGGAATTGTGTTTTTTATTTGGGTTTCTGTTTGTTTATTATTGGTGTAGAGAAATGCGATTGTCTTTTGTACATTTATTTTGTATCCTGAGACTTTGCCAAAGGTCTTTATCAGTGTAAGGAGGTTTTTGACAGATTCTCTTGGGTTTTCAAGGTATACAATCATGTCATCTGCAAAGAGAGATAACTTGACTTCCTCTTTTCCTATTTGGATACCCCTGATTGCCTTCTCTTCTCTGATTGCTTGAGCCAGGACTTCCAATACTATGTTGAACAGGAGGGGTGAGAGTGGGCATCCTTGTCTTGTTCCAGTTTTCAGGGGAAATGGTTCTAATTTTTGTCCATTTAGGAGTATGCTTGCTGTGGGTTTCTCGTAGATGGCTTTTACTATTTTGAGGCATGTTCCCCGTATGCCTAGATGTTCAAGCGTTTTTATCACGAAGGGGTGCTGGATTTTATCAAAAGCTTTTTCTGCATCTAATGATATAATCATGTGGTTTTTGTTTTGACATCTGTTAATGTATTTAATAACATTTATGGTTTTACAAATGTTGAACTAGCCTTGCATCCCAGGAATGAAGCCTACTTGGTCATGATGGATGATTTTTGAGATGTATTGCTGAATCCGGTTTGCTAGGATCTTGTTGAGAATTTTAGCATCTATGTTCATCAGAGATGTTGGCCTGTAGTTCTCTTTCTTTGCTGGATCTTTACCTGGCTTGGGTATCAATGTGATGTTGGCTTCATAAAATGATTTGGGGAGCGTTCCATCTTTTTCAATCACCTGGAATACCTTCAGTAGGATTGGTATCAGCTCCTCCTTAAATGTCTTGTAAAATTCTGCTGGAAAGCCATCTGGACCAGGGCTTTTTTTTGTAGGAAGTTTTCTTATTACGTAGTCGATTTCCTTGATTTTTATTGGTTTATTTAGGGTCTCAATCTCTTCTTGTTCCAACTTAGGTAGGTTGAGAGATGTCAGAAAGTCCTCCATTTCCTTAAGGTTTTCAAGTTTGTTTCCATACAAGTGTACGTAGTAGTCTCTAATGATCTTTTGTATTTCTTCAGGGTCAGGTGTGACTTCATCTTTTGTGTTTCTGATTGTGCTTATTTGGTTTTTTTCTTGTTTTTTCTTGGTCAGTCTAGCTAGGGGACCATCAATCTTGTTTATTCTTTCGAAGAACCAGCTTTTTGTTTCATTGATTTTTTGTATTATCTTTTTGTCTTCTATGTCCTGGATTTGGGCTTTTATTTTGGTGATCTGGATTCTTCTGCTGAAATTAGGGTTTTTGTGGTCTTGCTTTTCCAGCTTCTTTAGGTGGCTTGTTAGGTTGTTAATTTCTGTTCCTTCCATTTTCCTCATGTGTGTTTGTAGGGATATAAATTCCCCTCTTATTATAGCTTTTAAGGCATCCCAGAGATTTTGGTAGGATGTTTCTTCATGTTCATTTGTTTCCAGGTATCTTTTGATCTCTGTTTTGATGTCATCATTGACCCAGGAGTTATTTAACATCATGCTGTTTAGTGTCCATGTCTTTGTCGGTTTTGGAGGGACTTTGTTGGTGTCAATGTTTATTTTTATTCCACTGTGGTCCAAGAAGGTGCATGGTAGAATTTCAGTCCTTTTAAATTTACTTATACTTGATTTGTGTCCAATTATGTGGTCGATCTTAGAATATGTTCCATGCGGTGATGAGTAGAATGTGTATTCTTTGGTCTTTGGATGGAGTGTTCTATAGGTATCAATTAAGCCCATTTGGTGCAGAGTCTCATTGAGGTTCCGGATCTCCTTGCTGATTTTTTGTCCTGATGATCTGTCTAAGGTTGTGAGTGGTGTATTAAAGTCCCCAGTTATTATGGTGTTAGAATCAATGTCTTTCTTTAGTTTTCCTAGAAGTTGCTTTATGAATGTTGGCGCACCTATGTTGGGTGCATATATGTTTAGGATAGATATTTCTTGTTGATGGAGTGAACCTTTTATCATTATGTATTGGCCCTGTGTATCTTTTTAAATTTTTGATAGCTTAAATGGTATTTTGTCTGAAATTAGGATCGCGACTCCTCCTTTCTTTTGTGTTCCATTCGCCTGAAAATTTGTTTCCCATCCTCTTACTTTGAGTCTGTGTATGTCCTTTCTAGTGAGATGGGTCTCTTGAAGGCAGTATATTGTTTCCTGGTGATATTTTATCCATTTTGTCATTCTATGTCTTTTCAGTGGTGCGTTTAGTCCATTCACATTCAGACTAATTATTGAAATGTGAGAGTTCGTCCCTATCATGGAGTTCTTATTGAGTTGTTGTTCTTCCACTTGGTTTTTTCTTTTTTCTTTCTTTTTTTTTTTGTCTTTCTTTTGGTTTTGGGGTTGGTTCGTGTATATTTTATTCTTTTCCCTGTACTCTTGTGAAGAATGTTGTTCTTTTTTCCTTTTCTTCTGTGTTTAGTACTTTCTTAAGTGTTTCATGTAGAGATGGTTTGGTGGCAGCATAAGTTCTTAGGGATTGGATATCTGGGAAAGATTTTAATTCTCCCTCACTGATGAAGCTTAGCTTGGCCGGGTAGGTTATTCTTGGTTGAAATTGTTTATCTTTTAGGACTTTGAAGATAGGGCTCCAAGCTCTCCTAGCCTGCAGGGTTTCTGCAGATAAATCTGCTGCTATTCTGATTGGTCTTCCATGGTAGGTGATCTGGCCTTTTTCTCTTGCTGCCTTTAGGATTTTTTCTTTTGTGCCTACTTTATTTAGGCGAATTATTATGTGTCTAGGAGTTGGTCTTCTCATTTGTTGTCTTGTGGGGGTTCTCTGAATCTCTTGTGTTTGAATTTTTGCATCACTGATCAGATAAGGGAAGTTTTCTTGAATGATGTCATGGAAAGTTTGTTCCAATGTGGTCTCTGTTTCTCTTTCTGCCTCAGGGAGTCCGATTATTCTTAGGTTAGGTCTCTTGAGGTAGTCACTCATCTCTTGAAGGTTTTTTTCTGTCTTTTTGAGCTTATTTTCTGTGTTTTTAAGAGTTTGGGTTATTTCTATATTTTGGTCCTCAAGCTCTGAGATTCTCTCTTCTGCTTGGGTAATTCTGCTTTCTATGCTTATCAATTTGTTATTTATTTCATTCACAGTATTCTTTATTACTGTTATCTCAGATATCAGCTCCTTCCTAGTTTCTTCTTGTGTCTCCTCAATTGTTTTTAATCTCTCCATTATTGTTTTGAAATCTACATTTGCATTTTGAGACCCTTCATTCTGGGGGCTTTTCATTGTTTGCATCCCAAAGTCAGTTTTCTCAGTGTCTGCTCTCCCAGGCGTCTGGGAGAGACCCATAATCTTCTTTTGATTTTTCTTCATTTCTGTAGATTTTTCTCCCTCTCCCCCTTTCCCTCCCCTTCTTCAATTCTGTTTTTGAGGGAAGGTGGGGTTGCTTTTATTTCTCTTCTGCAATGACCTGTTCTTCCTTATGAGGGTCTTCTGGCTTTGTTCACTTTTCCCTCTGCTTTACAGTCTGTCTATTCAGCAGTATGCAGCCTTGGTCCCTAGATTTAAAAAGGGGGCATATAAAAGAGGAAAATAATGGAGGAAGGGGGGTCAATAGGGAGTTAGAAAGAGAGAAGTGCGAGAGGGAAAACAGATATACATACCAACTATCAGGTGAGAGAGAGACACAGGGCCGGGAAGAAGTGAAGAAAGACAGGTAAGAAAGATTCCCTAAAGAATACTGATAGTTACACAGAGACAGGCCAATAAAATCAAGAAACAGTTTAAGTCAGAAGGTAAATAGCAAACATAATCTAAACCAACAGTTTCAATGATAAAATCATAAGTCAAAATAAGCGATCAGACTAGTCACTTCTGTGATCTCTGATTCCAGTCTCTCCCTTTTGTTTTTCATTGCAGCGTAGGGGTGGGGCTTTGTCTCCTGTTTCGCGTTGTTGCTTTAGGAACTGAGGTAAAGTTTGTTGATAGGTGGGCGGGGCAATGGAAGTCTCTGCCTGGAGAGTAGCAAGGTAGTTTACCCAGTTCTGTTTTTCTCCACTTGTCTGGGTCCCCTGGTTTGGGGTCTCGCAGTGAGTGCCGCAGTCAGGGTGGGCCCAGAGTTCCAGAGCTCCAAAGCTCCAAAGGGGAGGCAGTGTGCGGCGAGAGTGGCTCTGGGCCTCCCACAGGGTACCTCGGGCAGGAAAGGGACCAGAATCTCTGAGGGGTGGGCGCCCAGAGCCTCCCTGTGTGACCGGTGGTGCCGGGTGCTGGGTGTCGGGCTGGAGACAATGGAGCCGGGGAGAGGGCCGGAGGGAGCAGGGACCCAAAACTCCCCCGCACGCTGCAGTATCTGGCCTTAGGAAATGAGGTAAAGTTTGTTGATAGGTGGGCAGGGCAATGGAAGTCTCTGCCTGGAGAATGGCGAGGCACTTTAAGCAGATCTGTTTTTCCTCCGCTTGTCTGGGTCCTCCGGCTTGGGGTCTCACGCTGAGTGCCTCAGCCAGGGTGGACCCGGAGTTCCAGAGATCCAAAGTTAAGGGAAGGCGGTGAGCGGCAAAAGTGGCGCTGGGCCCCCTACAGAGTACTCCAGCCAGAAAAGGGACCAGAGTCTCTGAGGGGCGGGCGCCCAGAGCCTCCCTGTGTGACCGGTGGTGCCGGGTGCCGGGTGTCAGGCTGGAGACAATGCAGCCGGGGAGGGATCTGGAGGGGGCTGGGACTGGAGACTTCCACACATGAGTAGAACAGCAGCAGTGGTGGGGGGTGCGCAATATCTGGCCTTGCGTGAGAAGTTCCTGGGCCTGGCACCAGCACGGTTGGTGGTGGGCTGGGGGATGGGAGAAGAGAAGTAATAGCCTTTTTGGGAACTCACGTTCAGAGAATCTCACCAGTTCACCTATGCCGTCCCCATCTTGCCCCGTCTCTCGTCTTGTTCTTAACAAGGGGAAAAGCTTTCATTCTTTCACTACTGAGTATGATGTTAACTGTAGATATTTCATATAGAGTCTTTATAATGTTGAGGTTGTTTTCTTCTGTTCCTAGTTTGCTGAGTGGTTTTATTTTTAATCACAGAAGAGTGTGGAACTTTGTCAAACATTTTTTCTGCATCATTTGAGATGATTATGTGGTTTTTTTTTTGCTTCACTGTGTTAATGTGGTATGTTTCGTTAACTGATTTTTGTATTTTAAACCATCTTAGCATTCTAGGAATAAATCTCATTTGATCATGGTGTACAATCCTTTTAATATGCTGCCGAATTTGATTTATTAGTACTTTGCTGAGGATTTTTACATCAATATTCATTAGGGATATTGGTGTATAGTTTTGTTTTTTTTGTAGTATCTTTATCTGACTTTGGTATGGGGTAATGTTGGCCTCATAGAAAGAGTTAGGGAATGTTCCCTCCTTTCCAATTTTCTGGAAGAGTCTGAGGAAAATTAGTGTTAATTTTTCTTTAAATGTTTGGTAAAATGCACAGCAAAGCCATCTCATTCATGGCTTTTTTTTTTGGGAGGTTTTGATTACTGATTAAATATTTTTCCCAGTTGTAGGTCTGTTCAGATTTTCCATTTCTTCATGATTCAGTCTTGATCTAGGAATGTATCCATTTCATCTAGGTTATACAATTTTTTTTGCATTCAGTTGTTCATAATATTTTATTATAATCCTTTTAATTTTAAAAAGTTGGTAGTAATTCTCTTGATTTCATTTTAATTTTACTAATTGAGATTTTTTTCCTGTTTTCTTAGTCAATCTAGCTAAAAATCTATAAATTTTATTGTTATTTTCAAAGAACCAACTTTTGACTTTATTAATTTTCTCTTTTGAAATTTCAAAATTTTATTAATTTTCTTTCTAATATTTGTTATTTCTGTTAACTCTTGGGTTTAGTTTGCTTTTCTTTTTCCAGTTTCTTACAATATAAAGTTAAGTTGTTGATTTGAAAGCATTCTTCTTTTTTAATGTCAGTGTTTACAGTTACAAATTTCCCTTGTAGCACTGATTTCATTGCACCATTTAAGTTTTGATGTATTGTGTTTCATTTTCATTTTCTTACATTTGCCATCACAAAATATCATGGACTGAGTGGTTTAAATGACAGAAATTAACTTTCTCATTATTCTTGAGGTGAGAAGTTCAAGGTCAAGGTGTGGATAGGGCTGGCTGAGTCCTCTCCTTACAGATGGCCCCCATTGCTGCCCCTCACAGTGTTACCCATGTGTGTACTCCTAATGTTTCTCTGTGTTCAAATATCTTCCCTTTATAAGGAACCAGTTAGACTTGGTTAAGACCTACCCAATGAACTCATTTTAACTTAATCATTTCTTTATAGACCTTATCTCCATATACATTCACACTGTGAAGTGCTGGAGGTTAGGGCTTCAATCTACCCATTTTGAAAGTATGCAGTTTAACCCATAGCAGGTATTTACTAATTTCTCACTTGACCTACTGGTTAACAATATGTTGTTTAATTTCCACATTTTTGTTGATTTTTCAGTTTTTCTCTGTTATGGTTTCTAGTTCATTCTTCTTGTGATTGGAAAAGATACTTTGTATTATTTCAATTTTTAAACATGTATTAAAAATTATTTTATGACCTAACCTAAGGTCTATCCTGGAAAATGTTTCATGTGCATGTGATAAAAAAGTATATTCTGCTATTATTGGATGGTGTGTTTTGTTTATATCTGTTAGGTCTGATTGGTTTACAGTGTTATTCAAATCTTTTGTTTCTGTGTTGGGCTTCTGTTTGGCAATACTACCCATCATTAACAATGGAGTACTGAAATCTCTAGTGATTACTATAGAGCTGCTTTCCCCTTCAGTTCTGCCAGTGTTTGCTTTATATATTTTGGAGCTCTAATGTTTGCTGCATGTTGTTTATAATTATTAAAGCGACTCTTTCAGAATTATGTAATGTTTTTCTTTGTCTTCTGTAATAGTTTTAGTCTTAAAGTCTCTTTTGTCTGATGTTGCGGCCTGTGTGGTTGCCCTGAAGGTTTCGAGAGAGAGTGGTGAGAAATCAAGAAAGACACAGACACAAAGACATAAAGAAAAACTGGGGCCAGGTGGGACACTTTGCTTTGATGGAGGAGAAGTGACCCCAAACTAACTCAGCATGTTCATTTTATAATCAGGCACAAAGAAAGTTGGAAGGGATTCAAGGTCTTTGAGGGAGGTATAATGGAATTTTGTTGTAAGCTAAAGGTGAGCTGTTCTGCGGTTATCCTGTTACAGCTAAGGCTTTATCTGTACTATGTGCACCTGGATGTGGGGATATCTGAGGCACCATTCTATGTAGCAGGCTACATGCCTCATCTTTGGTTAGGATCAGAGGTACCAAGCAAGACCTTGCCTTCACTTGGGGCCTTTACTCAAGACCTGTTCCCCACATCACATCCACTTCCGATAGTCTGACACTAGTAACTTCTCTTTTGGTTACTATTTGCATGGAATTACTGTTCCTACATTTCACTTTTAACCTGTTTGTGTCTTTAGATCTAAAGTGAGTCTCTGAAGACAGCATGCAATTGAACATGTTTTTAAAAAATTCAATCTATGCCTTTGGTTGAAGAGTGTAGTCATTTTACATTTAAGGCAATCCCTGATACAAAAATTACAGACAAACTAAGCATTTGTTTTTTGTGTGTCTTATACCTTTTTTGTCCTTCATTTTGTCCATACCTGTTATTCTTTGTATTTTGTTAATTTTTTTGTAGTGACAAATTTTGAACCCCCTCTCATTTCCTTTTGTGTTATATACTTTAGATATTTTCTTTATGGTTGCAGTGGCAATTACATATAACATCTTGGGGTTATAAAAATCTAATTTGAACAGATACCAACTTCACTGCAATGGCACACAAAAATTACAGCTCTGCCACTCATTATATTCATGTTATTGGTACCACAAATTACATTTTTGTACATATGTACCCATTAATAAATTTATGATTATTTTTATTCATTTGTGTTTTACATCCTGTAGAAAATAAAAAGAAGAGTTACAAACCAGAGTTAAAACAACATTATTTTTAGATTTGCCCATGTATTTACCTCTACTAGAGATCTTTAAGTCATCATAATGCTTTGAATTATGGTCTAGTGTCATTTTATTTCAACCTAAAGTATTATCTGTAGCATTTCTGGTAGATCAGGTTTACTGGCAACGAACTTTCTCAGCTTTTGTTTATCTGAGAAGATCTTACTTTCTCTCTTATTTTTGAATAATAGTTTTTTCTGGGTATAAGGTTCTTGGTTGACAACTCTTTTTTCAATAATTTAAAATATATCATTTTTCTGCCTTCTGGTTTTCAAGGTTTTTGCTGAGTAATCAACTGATAATCATGTTAAGGATACTTATATGTGATAAGCCACTTCTCTCTTGGTGCTTTCAAGATTGTCTCTTTGTCTTCCAACAGTTTAATTTATGCATTGTCTCAGTGTGGGTTTCTACTACTTGAAGTTTATTAATGTTCTTGGATTTGTAGATAAATGTCCTTATCAAATTTGGGAAGTTTTCAGCTAGTAGTTCTTCAAATTTTTTTCTTATCCTTTCACTCTCTCATCTCCTTCAAGACTTTGCCATAATGCACATATTGGTCCACTTGGTGGTGTGCCATTAGTCCCTAGGCTCTGTCCACTTATCATCATTCTTTTTTCTTTCTATTCCTCAGACTTGATAATTTCATTTTTTTGTCTTCAAGCTTGCTTATTCTTCTGCCTATTCAGTCTGTTTTTAAAGCCTAATTAATTTTCCAATATATTTGTTGTATTTTTCAGCTCTAGAATTTCTTCTTGATTCTTTTTAACAATTTCTGTTTCTTTGTTGACATTCTAATTTTGCTCATATATTGTTTTCCTGATTTTCTTTAGTTCTTTGTCCATGTTTTGCAGACTGACTTTGTGCTGGGAGCAGTCTTTCCTAATTGACTGGGTATGCTGTAAGCCCAGAGACCATCCTGAGGTGAGTGCTTGCAGTCTTCTGAGGTGTTTTTTGAGCACTCATCTTGCTTTGTCATGTCTGTGGCATTTTCAATTTTTTTGGAATACATGGCTGCTTTTGAATATCTTAATTTCCCAAGCTTCTACTCAGTGCCTTAGATGGGCCAGTGTATGTATTCACCCATAATCTCTCGCCTCAGGAGTATGTAGGTCTGTAGTCTCCCTGTTTTCCCTGTAGTACGGCTCTAGCTTCTGACATAGACTCAGATGATTAGGATATGTTCCTTAGGCCCACTTTGCAAAGCTGTGCTAATCTTTGAATACCTCTTGTACCAAGGTTAGTGCCACCAAGTCTTGTCAAACCCCTCCAGACTTCAAGCAGCCAGGAGCAAGTCTGCAAGGGTGGTCTAAAGCCTCATGTCAAGGCTCCTCTGTTAGAGGATTTTTAACATCAGGTGCATCCAAGTGCTTAACAAAGCTTGAAGAATGGGAGAGTAGAGAGTGTGTGCACTGTGCTCAGGAAGGGGATGTGCTGATGGTAGAATTTTACTGCTTAGTTGGGAATGTGAGAACCCTAAACCACAGCCATGCCTTGGACCTGCACCAGACACTGGGCTCAGCCAGGGCTGACTGTGCCTCCTTTGATTCTTGCAGTGACTGTGTGCAAAGGCGACTGTTGGTTTTCTTCCCTATAGCTGAGCAGATAGGGACATAGGTAATTGGGGGCTTGTTAGGGTTCATAGTGAGGAAACAGTGACATGGGGGCCCAGGGTGCATTTTTAGTGTGCATGCTGCCCATTGGGAAGCCATCACAGCCATTCACATGGACAGTCACTCACATTACAATGTCTTTCCCTTTGTGTGCTCCTCTTAGACAAGTAGATGTCAGTATGGTCATCTTGCTGCCTCTAGTTTTACTAGTGTGGTTTGTGGTGGGAGCTATCCTAAAGAAGCAGGAACCTGGCATCTCATTTTTCACCTCCTCTCTGACAAAGAGCATGAAAACGTTGCTTCCCAGTGGCCTGGGCTGCAGACGACACTCTCCTTTCTGTGTTACATTAGCCTTAAAGGCCTCAGATGAGTAATGACAAACTCCAGGGGCTCTGACTGCATGTGAGTAGAAACAGTCTTCCCCAGCCATCTGAAAAACCATACACAAACAGGTGGCAGCTTCCTGCTCATGTTTCTTCTTTGGGACTGCTTTCCGCCCAAGGGCAACATACTTGGTGTGTTGAGAGTGGTGGCCTGAGGGACAAGCGGGTTTTACTTCTGTGTGCTAGTTTGCTTTATTCTTCGGGAAAGGTAGTTTAGGCAATGACACAGGATGAAAAGAGGCCACAAACAAGAGCCCCTGTCATGAGGGAGGGGGAAGTGCTGGGGGAGGGGGAGGGGGTTGAAACCGCACTGGTTAGCCAGGCAGAGGGGCCTGTGGGGTTGGGAGGGGAGGCAGGTCATGCTGACTCACCATGGCTCCCTGAGACTGGGGCTCCATGCACAGGTCCAGTCATGGAAACTTCCAACTCTGATGCTCAGAACAAAGCTGGGGATCCCAGACATTCTTGGCAACCCAGATGATGGTCTGTGGATTTCCCTAAACATGTCTTACAGCCTCCTCACAAGGCTCCTCACAGTCCACCTGCCAGAAGTGCCCTGCCCTGCACTGCCCTTGAGATGAGATGTGTTGTCTCCTGGTGGGAGAGAGAGGCTGAGGATGGCATCAGCTGGGCACACATGGGCCCTGCCCTCAGCAGCTGGGGGCTCGCCCAGAGCCTGACTTTTCTGAATTCCATTTGCTCTTTCTAAGATGGGGAAAACACAATCCACCTTCAGAGTTATCATGAGGGTTAAATGAGATAATAAGGTGAGAGGCGAAAGGACTTACCTAAGTGACCATAGTTATTGTTAGCACTTACTGAATAGTGTCTTGGTCATGACAGGATGCTTTGGAGACACTGTTGGGTAATTGGGACATCAGGAGTGGAGCGCCCTGTGATGAAGGCTGAACCTTGTCTCTGTTCTCTGTAGCCTGCCCCCGGCTGGGGAGACACTTCCTATGAGGGACCCCTGGTTTCTACAGCGCAGTCTGCTGCACAGGGAGGGTCTCATCACAGCTGCTGTTGGCCCCAAATGTTACTGAGCTCAGAAGGGCCACTGGCTGCTTTCCGGCCCTCTGCCATCCTCCTAATGTCTCTTGGTCCCACTCACAGGCTGGCCCTGGGGGCAGTCCCCTGCTGGGCTCTGCATGGCTAATGCCCCCTACTCCCTGCCTTCTGTCCCCTGCTCCCAGCTTTCAGCTATGACCCTCCTGCCTGGTCTGTCTCCCTGAGTGGTACTTGGGAAGGAGCCTACATGTGACTTGGGCAAGGCCACTCTTGGAAGGTCTGTACCTATGAACTGATCACTGCATATGCTGAAACAACAAAAGTGCTTTGGCTCTGTGCCCCTGCCCCACCAAGCAGAGGTGACCTCAGTGTGGTAACACCCACAGTGTCTACACAGCACAGTGCTTGAGAAAGACTGGAAGCAAATCTCTTCCTCCACTCTGGTGCCCAAACCACCACCCCCTAGATTGTCATCTGCAGTAACCAGTCTCTTTTCTACCCTTTTAAAATATAAATTGTCATGGAAGTGTTAGTATGTTAGGTACTCAGTATCTTCAACACTTTAGCCCCTTCAACATTTTAGCTCTTTTTCCCTCAATATGATGACTGTTGAGTGTTAGGATCTAGAAAGAACACGAGGAGGAAACTGTAGGAGATGGGAGCAGATGTGTGAGCAAAAAATTGCATCCCCCTCACAGTCCAGCATGAACTTGTCTTGCTAATAATCATGGCAGCAGAGTTTCTTGGCAACAGTGAACTTGGAACAGACCCATCAGTCCTGACTGTTTAAAATACACTGCTTGAGAATTTAAAGCATAGCCAATAGCCAAGTTGGGTGGAAGCAGAGATTTGCTCCTGCCAGTGACTGAAGGTGGAGGAATGGGGCCAGGCTCTTTTCCAGGAAAAGAACCACAGGCATTAAGAAACTTCGTGACCTGGTGACTCCACTCCAAGAAGCCTGTCCTATGGAAATGATCAAAGGCACATACAAAGGCTGCCCTACTAGTACTCTCGCAGCATTTGCTGCTTAGTTAGGAGCTAGAAATCCCTTACATTTCCATCAACAGGTAGACGGGAAAGCTTCATGTGGTGCTTCATGTAATGGAGTATGGTGACTGACATTAACACCACATTGTCGAAGAATATTTGCTAACATGAGAGATGTCACTGAGAGGCAGAGTTAAACAGTTAGAGGACAAACCAATTTGTATACGTGGACATGTCTGTACATGCTTATATTTGAACTTGACTTTAAAAAATATTCATTTATATGGAGGAAAAAAGATTGAAAGGAAATTCTCTAAATGTTACCATTGGGCATCTCTGAATTATAGACAGATGTTTTATTTGTTATTTTCTGTATTTTCCAAGTTAGCCAAAATAAGTATCTCCTGCTTATAAATGCATAGCCTGTGAAGTTTGCAAATGTATATAGAGTCTGTTAAGACATGGGGAAGTCTGGTAATGTTGAAATCTGTGAAACTAGACAGTACTGAGGCTTAGTTAGCTGTGGAGTCAGAAAAGTGTTGGGGGATTTCTTAAGAATTGGAAAGGTCAGGAGTGATATAGATCTCATCAATACTTTCTGTCTCAGTTGCATCAGAAGGGCTTTCAGCACTGTAGACTGTCATTCTTATTCCAGCCTCTGGAATATGTACTTCTGGATGAGACTGGGTCTTCTTGGTGTGTGGTCTGGGATGCAGGCCAGGGATCCTGACCAGTAAAGGCCCCAAGCCTCCTCGGGCTCCCTTTTCCACAGAGGGGGTAGATTTGGAACAATGAAAAACGGCATCTGGATGGTGTCAAATTCAGTTTAAATCGGAATGGCTGAAGTCTCTTTGGGAAATTTCCTGGTGAAACTCATTTCATTTTTGGCTCTTAAGAAATACAGAAAAATAAATAAAATATCTTAAAAAAAAAGAAATATAGCTCTATAAAAAAGCTTAGAAATGATTCCCTGTATGTTCAACTACAATTATAAAGATTTGGGCACATAAAATGCAACAGAAATGGTGAACAGTAATGAAATCAGCCAGATGTGGCTGCCACAGAGAAGATAAAATATGACTTTTCCCCATTTCTGACTTTCCTCCTTAGCGACAAGAGAGTGAATCCTCCTTATCGTGGGATGTGGCACTCCCATGGGCTGTTCTGAGACCCTGTGGGTCGTGCTTGCCAAGGAGCAGTTGTGCCTCCACTCTCCTGAGCATTGTCCACCCTTCAGAGGGTCAATGGTGGTCCTAAGAACATTACTGATTGAGAAAACTGTTTGATTTGAGTCCAAAGGCCAGGCTCACACATATGAGCTATGATTACTAGGGTTTGACCCATTTATTATTTTTTGTAAGAACCTACGAGGAATTGGGTACCACATATGATACCAGGTAAAACAAGATGAAACCACAAGGAAGGCAACCATTCCTATGAGGAGCTCACCACCTAAAGAACATAATCAAATATCAGTAACCAAACTTTCTCTTTATGCTATCCTCTGTATTTCCTAATTTAATACAATAGCACCAAGTCCTTGGTTTTCATTTTTGTTCCATAGCTGAGGAAGTGGAAACTCAGGGCAGTTAAATGATGTGAGAGATGTCTCTGTAACATCCGCTATCCAAGAATGCTTTGTGACAACCCACCGCAGGAGCAACAGAAAGCACCTGAGTATGCCTTGACTCATTGCAACACTTATCTGAGCCTACCTGAGGATTTTCAGTTATGAAAAGGGGGTCCTCAACCCATTGATTAAGCCAGTTTGAGCAGCTAAAGCATGCTAATTATTAAGTCTCCTGGGCAGAACCCATCTTCTGCCTCTCCGCTGTCATCCATCAAAGTGGAGACACCTACCCTGTATCTCTGCCCCTGCTGTGCTTTCCTCCCCTGGCTGCTAAGTCCCTGAGGAGAGACCTCAGTCATCAGTTCTCTATAGGAAGTGGCCCAGGGCTGCCCAGGGCGGTGCCCAGCAGACGCTTGCTGGCAAAAGCACACTCCTTTTCTGATTTCCTGGAGATGTGGTGTTGTTAGGTAAACTTGGGACCCAGGATTTATCCATCCACAAGACCCATGACTTTTGTTTATGTCACAGGCGAATGCTTAAGTGAGAAAGAAGAGTGGAAATATTTTTCTTAAGATGCCTTTGTTGTGCATTTCTGATCTGAAAGTATCACTATTATTTCCCAGGTGAGTGCCTCATGGCCTCTGTGTCATGTCCACATGAACAGGGCTCCTCTGAAAAGACCATGTACCAGCATGTGCAATGATATATTATCAGCAAGTAGGAATGAAAATGGTTTCTGCAGCTTGTCATGGAAAACTAGTGCCTTTAAACATCATGTGTTCTTCAGTGAGGGCTACCATATATGTTGGTGCACTTCGTTGTGCCTGTGCTATTATTTCCTTCTTGCCAAGCTTCTGATTTGATGGCTGCATTTGTGGTGGCCCTTTCTGCAGGGGACAGGCTGGTGTGGCACCCACCCTGCTTTGCTTCAGCTGTGGCTGCTGTGTCCTGAGAGCCTCTCCCGGCCTTTCTGGTTGTCATTTCCTCCCAATCCCTTGGCCCTGTCTTCTGCTGCTTGTCTTTCAGTGGAAGCCATTAGTATACTTAAAATGTTAATATCTATGATCTTAGGGAGTATAATTTTCTGCCTATAAAAGGGTCTTGAATGCTTTCTTGATGGGAAGCTCTACATAAAATGGCCAAGGTGGCCTAGCTCTCCTGCTAATGCTAACATGAGTCTGGAAGCACCATCCCATAGCAGCTGGCTTCCGGTGTGAGTTCCAGCTTTGCAGTTTTGATCTAATTGGACAGGAGAGTTGTTTCTAGTGGCTTCTCCTAAAACTCTAGCTTTTTAAAATTCAGATAGAACTTTAGTCAAGTTTCCATATAAGATTTATCACCGAATCTTGGGCACATTCTTGGATTTAGTGCCCAATTTCTGGGAACATATTTGAAACAGTCCCTATACACTTTATAAAATTAATCAGGGAAAAAGGGAGCGGGGAACAAAAATCAGTCCGACTTGCAGCATGCTCGGTGTCAGTCATGAGGTCGGCTGCTCTCTGACCCCTTCCTCATAGCTGCTTGGTGACTGTGGTCCCAGATTCACATGGACCTAGTAACAGTTCTCTAGATAATAATTTAAACATTATAAGATGTTATGTTTTCCTTTGAGATATTCTTTCAGGCCCTTACCAATGAAATGAGATGACTGATACTGGCTACCGACTCACCAAGGAATGTAGTTTCCACATTCTGATGATGTCATTCCTTACCTAGACCAATCAACAACCCCTATTTTCCAGCCTCTTGCACTTCATGATCCCCTTAAAACCCTAGCCCAGATATCCTCAGAGAGATGGATTTGAGGGTCTCTTCCCGTGTCCTCGCTGGGTACCTTTTCTCTGCTACAAACCCTGCTGTCCTGGTGTATTGGTCTGTTACCATGCAGTGGGCACATTTACTGGTTCGTCCCATATCACACTCACCATTTTTGTGTTGTGATTCTGTTTTCTTCCCTGTCTCTTTCAGGTCTCAATCTACTTTGTTCCAGATCTTCAGCTCCAGGTCAAAAGACCCCTCCTTTACAGAAAGCACACCTTTGCTCAGGAATTCCTCACAAGAGAAAGGGTGAGATTTTTTCCCCTTCTTATGAAATTAATAAGTTCCTAAGCATTGCTCTTGGTTCTTATGCTGGAGAATTTCTTGCTGGGATATGAATTTTTACTGGACATGTTTAATCTTGGCCAGATCCTTGACAATTTATTGTAATAGATGTTCATGATTCTAGTGGTTATAATCTCTGTCCAAATGGCCTTGAGCATAACCCTGCAATGATCACATAGCACACATACACGTCCATGCATGCACACAGCTCTGACAACTGTCTTACCAGGCCAGAGTTGCTCAGTCAAGCATAACGCTGGTACTGTCTGAAGACTTTTTGGTTGTCACACTGGGGGCTGAGGTGCCATTGGCATCTAAGGGTAGAGGACAAGGATGCTGATAAACATTCGACAATGCACAGGACAGCCCCCGTCACAGAGAATTTTTCAGCCACAATGTCAATAGTGATGAAGCTGAGAAATGCTGTATGTATGCTCGACAAGAAAACTCCATTTCCTGCAAAGCTGAAGGTCCTTTTTGGCACAGATTTGGGTGGTCCTGGAGTAGAGCAGAGCTGACCTGGAGGAGTTTACAAATGCTTCCTCCTGGGATGAAGGGTCTTGACTCAGGCCTTCAGCATCATCCATCATCTTTCTGCAAACCAATTTTCAGAAACCCAAGTCACCTGCTTGATGTCCCCTGACTCCTTACACATTGCAAGCTTGGTGATATTGTCATTGTCAACCTGAAATAAGGAAAGGATCAGAATCCAGTTTAAAAGAGTTTATTTAAGCACAAAGCTGAGGATAGCCATCCAGGAAACACAGACTTCCAAGAAATGGGATCAGTGTAAGACTTAAGGTCTTACTTAGGCAGAAAACAGAGATATTTAACAGGATTACAATATTTTTTATACTAGGTTGGTTTGTGGGTTTGATTAGTTATAGCTCTTTCCCTCCAATTTAAAAATGTATATTTAACATTCCATTGTAGACAGTGTGATAGTCATGAGGTTTTTGTGTAAGAGAAGAAAGAAGTTAATCGACAATGAAGATCAACAATTAAGAGGAAAGGGGTTTTCTCTGGCGCCCTTTTGTCTTTTGCAACATTTTACAAGATAATGTAAGTGAGGAAAAGTCTAATCTATAATCCGAGAAACAAAGGTTACAGCTGTCTGTCATGTGACTTGGGTCTTGTAATCACAATCCTATAAGCCTCAAAATAATTCGAAGACCCAACAGCTTTGATTTGAATTACATATTTCCATATCATAGATCCTCTCTGTCCTGCCCCTGACCCTGTACACCTGCACTGACAGGCGAGCTGCTGTGTTTCCTGCTCTCACCTCTGAGGAGCTGCCCACCCTCTCACCAGTCTAATCTGCAGCTAGGGGAGGGAAAGGAACGTCACACTTTAGGGGTTCATGGCCTTGCCTTCTAAAACTCACGTTCCAGGATTTGGATAGGGTGTGCAAATATGAATTTCCTCCCCATGCAGGGATGATCTTCCTGACTCTCTCCAGGAGATTCCTGAAGACAGGTTGTGTCTCCTTGCAAAAGTTCACACCAAGCCCTTTGACTAGAGGCATCTCCTTCCCTCTCTGGCTCTCTAGGGCAGTCCCACTCAGGTTCAAGTGCATTCAGATGTCGCTTCCTTTGAGAAGCATAGTGCTCCCTGCCCTATCCCCAAGAGTCAGTGTTTCTTCTCACGTGCTCTCAAACACCACTTTCATGCCCTGACTTCCAGACCTGCTCTTGTGCCATCCATGGTTATGTCTGCCAGCCTGCGCCCTCTTCAGACATCCAGGTGCCCAGCACAGTCTTGGCCACCCGCCCCTCAAGGAATGGATGGGTAGGGATTGCAAATTCAGGTGTTTCCACGTTCCCAGCTGCTTAAAACTTCTCTACTGGGGGATAACTTACTTCTCTTTTATCTTTCCTAATCAATAGCCTTGAAAACAAATACTTTACACACATATTCCCTTAGTGCTTCCTCTTGAATTACTTGGTAAACTGTCAAGGCCTGGGACATTTTATAACTTGCAATTCATTGAAAAACCAATAACATGTAAGCATGTGGTCTGAGTACCTGGGGGCACTGAATGTGTCATATAAGCTACTTCAGGGAGCAGAATGTGAGTTAGCTTTGCTCACAAAATATTTCCTTTTCTTTTATTGCATGAAGCCAACTAATTTATTGGTGGTAGGGATGTCTTTTTGATGCTTTACTTTTACTAACTTTATTTGTCACAGTTTTAATTTGAACAAATGGCTTATTAGGATACCATCCATTGATTTGCATATTTTCAGAAGAGAATGTATCCTTTTTGGGGTGTTAGGGTGGGAATGTGTGGAGCAAGAATCAGCACATGCCCTGCATGGGCACTGAATGGCTGGCGGCTGCTTTTCATGATTATTCAAATTTAAGTGAATTAAAATTGAAAATTCAGTTCTTCAACTGTGCTAGTCACATTTCAATGACCATTCACACATATGACTTCTGTATTGGACAAGGGAGATAACATTACCACCATCACAGAAAGTTCTGCTGCATAGCACTGCTCTAGAAATCACTGACATGAACTTGCTTCCTCTTTTCAGTTATAAAATAAGTTTCTTTTTTCTCCCTAATTTTGCTGTAGTTATGTTTTTTTCAGCAGTTGGGATCTCACTCACAGTCTTGACCTTCTGGACTCAGGCAATCCTTCTGCCTCAGCCTCCTGAGTAGCTGGGACTACAGGCATGTGCCACCACATCTGGATTTTTTTTTTGGTAGAGATGATGTCTTTGCTGTGCTGCTCAGGTTGGTCTTGAACTCAAGAAATCCTTTTGCCTGACCCTCTTAAAGTGTTGGGATTATAGGTGTGAGTCACCCTGCCTGGCCAAGAAGGGTGATATTATTTCTCATACACCTGATTGTTTTCCAGTCACAAAATTATTAGAAAAGATTACTGACTATTCTCAAAGCTAGTCATTTGTTATCTTGTTATATATTGGTTGTACACAGTCTAATTTGTATCTCTGGCCCTCTCCTTATGAATGAGATTTTTTTTCTAACAGAACCAGTTCTAAAGTAGTGATAAATGTCCAGGAGAGTCACAGTGCCCTGTTAGCTTGTGGGGTTTGAGTGACATCACTTGTTACTAGCAAGTAACAACAGATCACAGTGGTTGTTAATGCCAATATTGTGATCCTGTATTCCGTGCAATACGTGAACATTCCAGTTCTTAGACCAGCCCTTATAGAGTCATGTGCATCTGTACTGAGTGAACTGCTCAGAAGCCCAAGAGTTCAACAACAAGTGAATGGATGTGCCCACGTGTAGTTTGATAGGAGGTTATGATTCCCTTGATCCATCCTTCCAGATACAAGACCCACTCTTGGGTCTGTCTAGTCAGGCACTGATGTCCCTCTTCTGGCACATGCTCCTGTGGGTGTCATGTGGGGCAGCCAGGTAGGCCACCTTCCCTACAGGTCGTACAGAAAGGTGCCTGTCCAGAGAGAAGGAGAGCTTCCACCACTCACTGGACTGCAGGGCAGACATGACAAAGCCAGGTGTCAACAACTCAGGCATATTCAAAGAGAATGCAAATACTGACACGAGTAGGAGCAGGGCTGAGCCAGATTCAGAAAAGGTTGGTGTTCTTTGAGGCCCATGTTCATTTGAAGACTGGAGTGACCCCAGATTTCCTTTGAGCCAAGTGTTCTGGGGTGCCACGAACAACCAGTTCCTGCCCTGTGAGACAGCCCTACCCCGTGGGGGTCCTTTGAAAATCCAGAATGCTTTTACAGCATGCATCATGTCACGGCTGAGAGGGATTCTTGTTTCGGGAAAGTGACTGTTTCAGGAGAAATAACTGCAGATCTCCTGTTTTCCAGGTTGCTAGCTGAGCCCGCCCACCACATGGAGCTCCCTGTGGAGGAGTCCTGGGAAAGCAGCTCAGTCGAGTGGGAGCGGAGGGGCCTCCTGAGCCGGGAGGTGGCTGGCCTGTCTGCGTCAGCCTCCTCGGAGAGGGGCGAGCTTCTGGACAGCGTACACGCCTGCTCGCATCTCTCCAAGTTGAGGTGGGTGGGCTGGGGACCGTGTGATGGGGCCAGGTGGGGTGTCTTCCCTGCATCCTTCTGATCCACAAGGTGAGATGAGGGCTCTCACTACTCTTGGCCAGATGGAACTTTTTCCAGGCCGAGTTGGACATTTAAGGTGGCCCTGAAGATTCACTGGAACCCGTGAGGCCACAAGCACATGAATTACAGACTTCATTGCCTCACGTCCCACACTCTTCCTGCTGTGTGGTTGGGTGTCATGGCCAGCAGGAGTCCCAGCCCTACAGACCCTGATGTGGCCTTTGCAGTCATTGGCAAAAGGTTGGGTCCAGGGCCCGCAGCCGAAGGAAGCAGCATCTCCACCGGGATGGAATTCTGAGGCTGTGCATGTAGAGGAGGCCAGGGCCCAGCATGGGAGGACCAAGTGCTGCCTGGATGGGGCTCTTGCCTCACAACTTTACTGGCTGGCCTTCCTTCCGTGTGCATGTTCATGTGAAAGAAGGGCCCTTTGAGAGTGATGTGTTTGAAAGCAGCATCTCCAGGAACAGAATGAGGGTTGGGATCCAAGACCGGTGGGTTTCCATTCTGGGTCTGTCCTGAAGTAGTAGGTGGTAGGGTCTGGGGTGGCCATGCAGCTGTCTCCTATTGCTCCATGGCTACCCATGGGTTTTCATGAAGGTGATGTGTGTGTAAGTCCTGGATTAGTGAAGAAACACTATGCAGCCATCAGATATTGGTGTGTGTCACTGTGTTTAGGGGATGGTCTTTTTGAAGATGCTTGGGAGATTGGTGGGAAGTGAATCTATCTGCCTGCCCCCTTCTGCTCAAGCAGGCTCCCTCAAAGCTCTGTGTGTATGGGCCCAGTTTCCTCCTGATCCCCTAAAGTCCTGGGGACAGATGCAGGACAATCAAGGAGGGGAGACTTTTGCCCAAGGTCACAGCTATGTGACCCCAGGTCCCCACCATGACTTGACCACAGGGGAGTGTCTGCTCAAAGAGCTCCCAACTACCTGTGGGTTCTACACGACGACTGGTCTCAGCCCCGCTTGTAAGGGCTACAAGTATTTGGCTGATGGGTCTGCTGTTTAAGTATATGACTCATATGAGATTGTGTGAATGGAGACCTGGGCCATAGGACGTCTGGATGGTGAACCCTGGCACCATCCCCACTGTGTCCCAGTTGGCTGGTCAGTAGCTCCAGAAGTGGCAGTGTCCTCAACTGCCCTGCAGCCTGGAAACATGGAATCAAGTACATTGAAACTTCATGCTCAGTGGTGTTTTATCTTCTGTGACTCTTGGAATACTTGCCTTTGAGCTCACCACTGAACTAAAGGACTTTAGTGCCATCCTTTATAGCATGTCTGAAAGGAACCATGTGTGATTGGTGAAGAAATTGCTAAAAAAATTTTTGTTTTGGGTTGTCAACTCTGCTGCAGATGTCAACTATGTAGAAAGAATTTGTATTTAGAATAGCTCAGTAATGCTTCATGCTTTAAAAAGAAATGTCATTTTGATTCCCATTTAAGTAGGAGCTGTTGAATCATAATTTGTTAGTATGAAATGATTATTTGTCAAATTCACTATGGCAAAACAAGATTTTACCATTTTCAAAGGATCAGAAAGAAAGTTTCAAAGACAGATGGCACTAAACCAAGTGAGGAGAGTATGAAAAAGATGTCTCAGCCCAGAGTTTCTTGCTTCACCTGCAACCATGTCAGGTGTGGGCTGTACCAGCACCCTTCTGTGTGTGGGGATAGAGCAGAATGCCCCAGTGGCTGCGGTGGAGAGCACACCCCAGATAGGGCAGTGAAAGTGTCAGCAGGAGATAGTATGGACTGCTGTGTGAGGGGACATGGGCATACTGGGAAGGTTGCCAGGGAGCACTCGACAGGGCAGAGGCCCTGAGGTCCAGTCTAGGAGCAGCAAGGATGCCAGTAGGACTGGAAGGGCTGCAGAGGACTGACCAGGCCCAGGTTCACGTAGGGCCTTGGGGCCATGGTCAAGAAGTGGTTCATGGTGATGGGCCTGGAAAAGATTTGGAAGTCCTCAATGGGGCAGGGAGCATGGCCTGACTGTCTATTAAGTGATCTTCCGAGGAATTCCTGAGACTGCCAGTTCAACCAGGCACAGCATCACAGTTTTTTCTTAAATAATGTGTTTTTATCTTTAATGATTAAATCTGTATTCCCACCTTCCAGAAAACATAGGGGAAGATAATTGAGAAGTGTGCATTGGAAAGCCAAGATAAGACTTCAATTTACTTTTTCAATTACTTTTTTCCAGGACACTGGAGTCGTTAAAATGTATGGGAGTGTCCTACGTCTTTAACTTTACCAGCCAGAAGTCTTTGCAAACACTTAGGGTCAACTCTGTGCCCTCTGTGACCTCCACCTAGCTCCTTTAGATGGGGCAGTAGGTTCACTGGTCAGTGGCTTCTCCTTCTGAAACCCATGCTTGGAGATGGAGATGACTGGAGGCTTCAGGAAGGCCTGGGGCCTGCAAGCTTGGTCATACGCAGGACACTGCTCACGCTCAAGCCTGACCTTTTCTCTTGCAGGCGCTGTGTGCGGTGGCTGAAAGTCACGGGCCTGTTTGTCTTTGTGGTGCTATGCTCTGTGAGTACCAAGGCCACCCTGGCTTTGCAGCTGGGGCCGTGGAAGTCCTGGCTGGGTGGGCACAGCCCCTGGTTCCCTGGGGTGGGTGGCAGGGGACCTGAGCTGTGGAGCCCACTGCCATGCCCTCTTCCCAGATCCCCCAACCTTTCTTTGGAGGGGACGCTGAGGGACACAGGGCAAGGGCTGAGGGGCTGGAGGGAGGCCTGACCTTCGCAGGGCTCCTCTGTCATGATCCCAGTGGAGGTGGCAATCTGGCATTGCTCTGTGGATGGTGGGTCAGCTTGGCTTGGGTCTCCCTTCCCACCTCAGTGGTTGACCTGAGTCCCTTCTAGCTCTGCACAGTAGCACTCTTCATTTGGCTTGGACACAACCAGCAACTGTGGGCAACCCAGGCATGTCTCGGTGCCCCTTTGAGACGGTGCCTCGTCTGCCCAGATGGGCTGTGTGTGGCAGGAGGTGCATCTCTGTGCCCTGCCTTCCGAAGGTCGCCTCTAGTTCTATTTGCTGTAGATCCTATCCCTCCTAACACATTAACACTCGTCACACACCCATCCTGGCCAGTCCACATGACATGTCCTCAGAAGAGGAGGCCGTGAGAAGGGGAGGTAAGGCCCATTTTGGGGACCCAGGCAATGGGTGGTATCTGTTCCTTGTTGGAAGTACACAGGTAGGTGTGAGGCAGGCGGGGGGGCCTGGTCAGGCACACAGAGGGGCTGTGGACAGCAGGTGCCCAGATGCCAGGGCCTTGGTAGACCTAAGTCCTCTGGGGAGACAGGTCATGGGTTGCACTACCACATTTGTGTGTGCTGTGGTCTGAGGTAGTCTGAGCCAGGTTCACATAGCAAACACTCAAAATGTATTTGCACAGTAGTGGGTGTGTTGTCCTTTGTGTGGGGCTGAGTGTCTGTGTGTGTGCATGTGGTCCCTTGTGCCTGGCTGTGTGTCTGTGTGTTCACTTGTATGTGTGGCTCCCGGTGCCTGGCTGTGTGTCTATGTGTGTGCATGTGGGTGTGCGTTTTCTGTGCCTGGCTATGTGTCTTTGTATGTGAGAAGAATGGGTCATTTGTGGTTACGGCCATGGTACATTGTACCTGTGCTTGGGAAGTTGTTTTAGGGGAGTCCCTTTGGAGTGTTTTTGTAAGATGGTGTGTGTGGGTTGTTGTTTAAGTCTTGGTGGTGGATATTGCTGGGACAGACTGTGGGACTGTGAGCTGGTGTGGGGTGCAAGTGGTGTACCCTGCTGTGTACCACTTGGATGATTGGGCACTGTGCGCATGACACCTGTGATGCCCGATAGTTGGTTTTGTGTGTTGCCCTTGTAGGTGTGTGGGCTGGACCTGTGGCATGTGCACAGCTGTCTGCTCCTCTCAGTGGCACTGTGAAGATAATACAGTGGCGGTGGTGATGTCAGTGCTGACTGAACCTAGTCCAGTCAGCTCCTTAATTCCCACTTGGGAGGAGAGCTGTGGCCCAGAGGAACAAAAACTGTGCTGGAAACAGAAGATCAATTGTCCTGGACTCTGAAAACATCACGGCTTTATAATAATGGCTCCCAGTGGGCCTCCCTGGATCCTACTCACACAGTTGTGTGGCTCTGAAGCCTCGTGGCACAGCAGGGCCTGAAAGGTGTCCTGGAATTCAAAGGTGGGGGGGAGTCGGGGGCAGGGACTCCTTGGTTCCTGAGAGCCAGCTTGAGCTGAGTTGGGCTCCTGCCTTCTCTTGGGGCATGGAGTTTCAGTGATTTCTGGACACATCCAAAATAATAGAATTTGCAGAATTTGATTTGAGCTTCATAATTCATCATTTTACCATCACTTTAGTTTTTGGAGGTTTTATAAGGTGCTTTCAAATTTCACATACACATGCTATAACTACCACAGGGATCATATTCCTTTATTGTCTAGTATGGGAAAACCATGTTTATTCATCTTTAATGATTTAGTTTTATGGCTGGGCGTTTTATCCCTAAAACTGGCAGAGATCAATAGTCAAGGCCCATTGTAGCCAAACTTGCAATGAATCAGGATATTTTAATATTTGAGAAATAGCTATTCTGAGTAGGTGGTGAGTCTTGTGTATGTAAGCCATCACCTCCTCACCTCCCTGTTGTCACCTGTTGTTAATATTTACATCCTCTTGCTTTCATACCACAAACCCATCATGAACCGTTTCTGATTGTTGCAGATTTTGTTCAGCCTGTATCCGGATCAAGGAAAGTTCTGGCAGCTGTTGGCTGTGTCCCCACTGGAGAGCTACTGTATCCAAAACATGTCCTGAGGCTCACCAAGCACTGAGGCTCTCAAGAACCAGACTGTGTGGGTGTGTGGTCCCTTGTGCCTGGCTGTGTGTCTCAGAACAGAAGGCGGGGCTGCAGGGAAGCTTCTGGGCAAGCGGTGACGGCCGTTCCACTCACGGCCTGGCTTACCCCAGATCCCGGTGCTCTGCTCCCTCCACCCCATCCTTTATGCACTCAGCTTGGTGATTCCTACTGACCTGCCTTCAGGTTTACTGACTCTTTCCCGACTGTGCCACCTGATTTTGATGACTGCCACTTCTCTTGTTTTCTTGTGTGCCTTAGAGGGTCCTAAGGCCAGTCATTTTTAGCCTTTTAGATGAACACACTGCTTAAAGCATTAGTGTGGGGTCGAGTGAATCCAGTGAAGGGCTGGCTGTTGAGGTTTGTGGTTGCCATAGCAACCCACAGTGAGCCAGACACTGGCTCTCCAAATCTGGTCCTGCGTCCACCCTCCTGCTGGGGTCTGTGCTGCCTACCCTTACCTCCTTCCCTCGCCACAGGGGTTCTCACTGCGCCCTCTGGTGCAGACCTGATGCACTTCCCAAGCATGTCAAGACTTCCTCCCTGAGGGGAGATGGAGGCAGGAGTGTGTGGAGTCTGGCCACGCCTCTTCCCCAGATGCACGGTGGGCCTCACTTTCTCAGGGACTGTGCCAGTCTTCCATGGGAGTGCCCACAGGGCTTCCTGGAGCATTAACCTGCAAGAAGATGTGCACACCCTTGCCTGTGCCTCCTAGGGTCCCACACTTGACCTGGAGTGATTTTTAAGTTTTCTGGTTCATCTTACCTGCTTCTAGAGTGAGGTGGCACCTGTCCTAGGGAAGCTGCTCCTCCCTGCAGCCATCTGTCTCGCTCTAGATTTCCAGGGAGTGGCATGCCCTGCAGACACTCTCCGGAGCAGGGAGTGGGTCATTAACTTCCGTCTGTGTTGTGTTTTCTGTTGGGAAGGGTGTGGGTGGTGCTGCCCCAGCTCTCTGCATACTCCCCACACCCGAAACCACGAGTAGGGAGCCTCTTCTGGAATAGATGTTGAGATTAAAACGCCTGCACACAGACACCCCTAAAGTCCCTGGTGCTGTGCAGGGTGGTCCTGTAAGGGTCCTGGGAGAGGCAAGTATCGGGGAGGAGCGGGGGGCAGCGGATATAATCTGGTCAGATTTTCTAATGATTGTCTTTTAAAAGGAGCTAATTTATTTAGAGAGCTAAGTGACAAGATGTCATTTCTTTAGTCTCGCTAGTTGATAGTCTTGTGAACTGACACTTTAGGAAGGGGGATCATTTTCCTGCAGTCACCTGAAACCTGTTGCCTAGTTTTGCTTTCTCCAGTCCTGGGGAGGCCCCTGCACTTCCCAGAACAGCCCCTCCTCAATGAGCCCCTCTGTGGGAAAGACTGACTGAGGCCCTCAGGGATCTGGGGATGTGAGGATGGGGGTGCCGGTGGGTCTCTGTGCTGCCCCCCACTGTGGACAGGGTAGCTCCGTGCCAGCTGGCGTGTGTGCACGTCTTTGCACTCTCAGCAGTTAGATTTTTTTTTTTGAACTGGAGTCTCTATCATCCAGGCTAGAGTGCAATGACACGTGCATGACCACCACAGCCTCGACCTGCTGGGCTCAGGCTATCCTTTCACTTCAGCCTTCCAAGTAGCACTACAGGTACATGCCACCATGCCCAGCTAATTTTTAAAAAATTTATTGTTGAGATGAGGTCTAGCTAAGTTGCCCAAGCTGGTCTTGAACCCCTGGGCTTAGGCAATCCCTTCACCTCCACCTCTTAAAGTGCTGAGATTATAGGTGTGAGCCACCACACCTGGCCTTTTTTTTTTTTTTTTTTTGAGTCAGGGTCTTATTCTGTTGCCCAGGTTGGAGTGAAGTGGCATGATCACAGTTCACTGCAGCCTCACCTTTCTGGGCTCAAGCAATCCTGCCTCAGCCTCCTTAATGGCTGGGACTATAGGTGTAGACCACCACTCCTAGCTAATTATTTTTTATTTTTTGTAGAGTTGGGGTCTTGCTATGTTGTCCAGGTTGGCCTTGAACTCCTGGGCTCAAGCAGCCCTCCTGCCTTGGTCTTGCTGGGATTATAAGAGTGAGCCTCTGTGCCTGACCCTCTGTACATCTTTAGTTGTGTCTGAGCTTTGGTCAAAGCCTTTCCCTGTGAGAGGACTGAACTGTGTGGTCGGACAAACTGTGCTTCTCATTCTCATGCCTTGACCTCTGTGTCACCTCCATGGTTGAGAAGCGCCAAGACTCCCCACTGCGTTCCTGCTCCCCTGGGACCTGCTCAGAGCCTGGCCTCTCGGTGTGTGACTTCCTGCAGGTGGTTGTGACCTGCTGCCCAGGCCTATCAAGACCCTGAGGGAGAGACTGGATCCTGTCTAAAACTGTCTGTGGTGAGACGCAGGAAGGAGGGCAAAGTCCTGGGAAGGCTAGCAAAGACAGTTGGTGTCTTTGGTGTCTGCCCACCTGAGAGCAGCCTGATCAACTGGTGGATGTCCCAGGGTAACACAGCAAGGCAGGACACGAAGACCAGATCATGGCAAATAAAAGCCCTCTGTTCATCCCACCAAGGCCTCAGTGCATTACTTTTATTCTAAAGCATTTTGCAGAATTTCTTCCCAGGCAGCCTGAGTGCACCAGCTCCTGCCCAGGACCTGGTGACCTGAGTCCTTCCCAGCAAGTGGCAGGAGGCCCATCTCTCTTGACAGCAGGGGTGGCCAAGGTGCCCTCTCTGTTTTTCCATGAGTGGCCTCAGGCTGGGTCACCCTACCCACCTTGAGGCCCAGGTGCTGCAGAGACCCTCCATGTCCCAGGGGCTGACTATAAGGAGGAGTTGGGGCCTGGAGGGCGGCTCCAAAGTGCACTAAGTGCAGGCCTGAGGAGGAGGTTGCTCAGGCTGGTTTTGAAAGGCTCGCAGTAGTCTCCTCACAGCTGTCACCTAGTAAGGAGTTCTGTGCTTCCTCCTGGGCCTCTGACAGGCCCTCTGGACAGGCCTGAATGAGGAGCACTGTTGTGATGGGAGGGGCTGGAGGAAGGAGCCCTTCTCCCCTAGCCAGGCATGGTGAGGGCAGTGTTCTCTTGTGAGCTTCTGTATTTCCCTGCTCAGTCAGGCTGTGCCAGCTCAGTCACTGCAGGGCTTCATTTTAGAAGTCTGTAACTGCAGGCACCTGAAGGTCTTTGTGACTGTTAGGAGGGAGGCCTGCCAAAGGCTCCAGGTCATTGGTGAATGGATGGTGGCCGGCAGCCTTCATGTGCAGGTCAGCTAGGGGCACCCTCCATCTCTCTGTCCCTCTTGCCTTTCTTTCTTCCTCTGTCTTCGTTATTTTTTACCTCCTCCTCCTCTTCTCTTCTGTGTTCATTTCTCCATCCTTCCCTCATTCTCTCCCTCTCTCTCCCTCTCTTTCTTTCCCTCTATAGGGTCCATTTTCCCTCTCATCCAATGATGTAGCCTGGGCTCTCAGAGAAGGTACAGGAAACACTTTGTCCTGTGTAGGGCAAGAAAGGACACATTTCCCCACCCTCCCCAGTCCTCTGCCTGCAGCCCTGGAAAGCAGACTCACAAAAGACATATTGACAAGAGGAAAGCAAACACATATATTTAGTATGTTTTACCTGACACGGGAAATGCCATAAGAACACAAGGCCCAAAGATCAGTTGACCTGCATTTTATTCCAGGTTTGATGAAAGGTAGAGAGCTGTGGAAAAATGTGGTTGGGCACAGAGTATGAGCTATGGCAGAAAATGGTAGACACTGGGAAAGGCCTACATGTTTGAACTCTTGTAGAGTTATTGATGTGCCTCTCCTTCCGTGTAGCAGGCGCATATCACGTGAGGGTCTCATGGCCTGCTTCAGGGTGGTAAGGCATGATGACTTAGATTTGGATAAGAAAAAGACTGGAGAACTATGGCTGATGTGGCCAGGTCTGAAGGTGGTGTGTCTCTCCAGGCACTGCCTTCTTTCCCTCACCTCTGTCTTACCAAAGGAGACCAAGTCTCCCTACCCTCACTTCCATCTTACCAGAGAAATGAGGCCATGTCTCTCTCCCCACACCTTTGTTTTCTTAGTGAAAGGAGGCTATGTCTATCTCCCCACCCTTCATCTTTCTAGAGAATGAAGGTGTGTTTCTCTCCCTCACTTCTGTCTTCCCACAGAATGGAGGTCATGTCTTTCTCCCTACATCTTTGTCTTCTTAATGGAAGGAGGCCATGTATCTCTCCTTCACTTCCTTCTTCCTGGAAAATGGAAGCCACATCTGTCTCCCCATTGCACCGTCTTCCTAAAGAAAGGAGATTATGCCTCTCTTCCTCACCTCCATCTTCCTAGAAAAGAGATCATATCTCTCTCCCTTACCTCCATCTTCTTAGAGAAAGGAGGTCATGTTTCTCTCCCCACACCTCTGTCTTCCTAGAGAATGGATACCAAGTCACTATCTTACCTCAGTCTTTCTAGAGAATGGAGGCTGTGCCTTTCTCCTCTCACCTCCGTCTTCCTAGAGAACGGAGGCCATGTCTGTCTCCCCATTGCATTGTCTTCCTAAAGAAATGAGATCATGTCTCTCTCTCTCAACTCTGTCTTCCTAGAGAATGGAGGCTGTGTCTCTTCCCTCACCTCCATCTTCCTAGGGAAAGAAGGTGATGTCTCTCCTCCACATCCGTCTTTGTAGAGAAAGGAGGGCATGTCTCTGTCCCTCACCTCTGTCTTCTTAGAGGATGGAGGTCATGTCCCTCACCGCTGTCTTCCAAGAGAAAGGAGGCTGTGATTTCTCCCTCACCTCCATCTTCCAAGAGAATGGAGGCCATGTCTCTCTCCCTGTGCCTTTATGTTCTCAGTGAAAGGAGGCCATGTTTCTTTCCCTCACCTCTGTCTTCCTAGAGAATGGAGACTATGTCTCTCTACCTCACCTCTGTTTTCCAAGAGAATGGAGGCCATGACTGTCTTCCCTCCCCTCAGTTTTCCTAGAGAAAGGAGGCAGGGTCTTTCTTCCTCACCTCCATCTTCCGAAGGGATGGAGGCCATGTCTCTCTCCTTGCACCTTTGTGTTCTCAGTGAAAGGAGGCCACGTTTCTCTTACTTGCCTCTGTCTTCTAGAGAATGGAGACCATGTCTCCCTCTCCACATCTCTGTCTTTCTAGAGAAAGGACACCATATCTCTCTTCCTCACTGTCATCTTTCTAGAGAAATGAGACCATGTCTCTCTCTTGTCACCACCATCTTCCTAGTGAAAGGAGGCCGTGTTTCTTTCCTTCATCTTTGTTTTCCTAAAGAAAGAAGGCCCTGTCTTCTCCCTTACCTCTGACTTCTTAGAGAATGGAGGTCATGTCTCTCTCCCCACACCTCCATCTTCCTAGAAAAAGGAGGCCATGTCTCTCTCCATAGCTCTGTCTTCCCAGAGAAAGCATGCCATGTCTCTCCACAGAGCCCTATCTTTATAGAGAATGAAGGCTGTGTCTTTCTCCCCTCATCTCAGTCTTCCTAGAGTATGGAGGCTGTATCTCTGTCTCCTCACCACCGACTTCCAAAAGGATGGAGGCCATGTCTCTCTCCCTCCTAACTTCTGTCTTCTTAGAAAACAGAGGCTGTGTCTTTCTCCCCATAGTTCTGTATCCATAGAGAAAAGAGGCCGTGTCCCTCTCCCCATAGCTCTGTCTTCCTAGAGAATGGAGGCTGGGTTTTGCTTCCCTCACCATACTCTTTCTGTAGAATGGTGGCCATGTCTCTCTCCCTCACCTCCATCTTACAATGGAAAGGAGGCCATGTCTCTCTCCCCTAGACAAAGGAAGTCATTACTCTCTCCCCTCACCACTGTCTTCCTTGAGGAAGGAAATCATGTCTCTCTCCCTCACCATCATTTTCCTAGAGAAAGGGGGCTATGTCTCTCTCCCCTCAACCACTGTCTTCCTTGTGAAGGGAGGCCATGTCTCTCTTCCTTACCTTCATCTTCCTAGAGAAGAGAGGTTGTATCTCTCTCCCTTACCACCATCTTCCTAAAGAATGGAGGCTGTCTCCCCTCACCTCCTTTTTCTAAGAGAAAGGAGGCCATGTCTTTCCCCCTCATCTCTGTCTTCCAAGAATGGAGGCCATGTCTCTCTCCCTCACCTCCATCTCCCTAGAGAAAGGAGACAAATGTCTCTCCCCACATAGCTCTGTCTTCCTAGAGAAAGGAGATCATGTGTCTCTTCCCTCACCTCCATCTTCCTAGAGAAGAGAGGTGGTGTTTCTCTCTCTCCCCTCTGTCTTCCTAGAGAATGAGGCTGTGTATCTCTCCCTCACCTACATCTTCCTAGAGAAAGGAGGCCATGTCTTGCTCCCCATTACACAGTCTTCCTAGAGAATGGAGTGGAGGCCATGTCTCTCTCTCACCTCTGTCTTCCTAGAGAATGGAGGCCGTCTCTTTCTCTCTCTCTCTCTCATGTTCATCTTCCTAGACCATGAAGGCTGTGTCTCTTTCCTCTAACCTCTATCTTCCTAGGGAAAGGAGGCCATGTCTCTCTCCCTCACCTCTGTTTTCCGAGAGAATGAAGACAATGTCTCTCTCCCCACATTTGTCTCCTAAGCAAAAGGAAACCATGTCTTTCTCCATCATCTCTGTCTTCCTAAAGAAAGGAGTCCATGTCTCTCTTCCTTTACCACTATTTTCCTAGAGAAAGGAAACCATGTCTCTTCCCCTCACCATCATCTCCCTAGTGAAAATAGGCCATTACTGTCTCCCTCAGCTCCGTCTTCCTAGAGAAAGGAGGTCATGTCTCTCTCTCCATACCTCCATCTTCCTAGAGAATGGAGGCTATGTCTCTCTCCCCACACCTCCATCTTCCTAGAGAAAGGAGGCCATGATTCTCTTCCTTCACTGCCATTTTCCTAGAGAAAGAAAACCATGTCTCTTCCCCTCACCACTGTCTCTCTAGTGAAAGGAGGTCATGACTCTCCCTCAACTCAGTCTTCCTAGAGAAAGGAGGCCCTATCTCTCTTCCCTGACCTCCACCTTCTTAGAGAATAGAGGCCATGTCTCTCTCCCCTCATCTCTGTCTTCCTAGTGAAAGGAAGCTGTATCTCTCCACTCTCACCTGTCTTCCTAGAGAAAGGAGGCCATGTCTCTCTCCCTTGCCTCTGTCTTCCTTGATAAAGGAGGCCATGTTTCTCTCCCTTTATCTCTGTCTTCTTAGAGAAAGGAGGCTGTGTCTCTCTCCTCTCACCTCCATATTCCTAATAAGGAGACCACGTCTCTCTCTCTTATCTCTGTCTTCCTACAGAATGGAGGCAATGTCTCTTTCCCATCACCTCCATCTTCCTAGAAAGGATGCCATATCTCTCTCCCTCACCTCCTTGTTCCTAGAGAATGGTGGCCGTATCTCTCTCCCCTTACCATCATCTTTCTAGAAAAAGGAGGTTGTGTTTCTCTCCCCTCACCTCTGTCTTCCTAGAGAAAGGAGACTATGTCTGTCTAATTCTCCTCCATCTTTCTAGAGACTGGAAGCTGTGTCTCTCTCCCCTCTCCTCCATCTTCCTAGAGAAAGGAGGCCATATCTCTCTTTCTTCACCATCATCTTCCTGGAGAAAGGAGATTGTGTCTCTCTCTTCACAACTTCATTTGCCCAGGATGCTGATTCAGAGGATTTCAGGGATAATGCCCCAAACAAATATTTACTAGGGACATCTAAATGGTGGGACCTGCTGTAGTTTTCGGAAAACTGGAAAATGCATAAGATGGAGTTCCTTACCTTGAGAAACTGGGCCATTTAGGGAAACATCTGAAACATGTGGACTAAACTATTTAATAACAGAGCATGCACGATCAGCAATAGCATGTGAACAGAAGTGACAGATCCACTTTCAGCAGATGCGGGGACAAGGAAAGGTTAAGAAGAGGAGTGCATGCTAAGACCCAGAAAGAGGCCCCAGGGAGTCTCCAGGCATGGGGGGACCCTGGAGGCAAAGGCAATAGCTCAGAGGACAGCTTGGGATGGTGTAGCCGGGCCTGGAGTTGCTGCTGACCCTGAGACTTCAGAGTGGCTTTGAGCCCTGAGTGTGAGGTGGGTGTCTGAAAGGCAGAGAAGGTGGATGGGATTTGGGGTCCGTGTCCCTGGGGCTTTGGAGCACTCTGTTTGGTTGCTGACTTGCAGAATGTGTCACTTGGTACCTGGTCATCTCCTCAAGAGGTGTGGAGATGAAGGCCTGGTGGGCCGTTGATGCACCATCAACATTCCTTATCGGGAGGTGGGAGCCCATCTCCTGGGCATCAGAGTTCACTCTGTGCCCAGATATTTCTCTCAACCCCCTCCTTCATCTGCTCTGGGAGGGACCAGGACAGGAACAGTTCTGGGGGCAAGAGGAGCAGCATGTGTCTTTGGACTTTAACATGCTCTGCCTCATGTGACTTCTGTGTTCTGTCCATCCTCAGGAGCCCACATTGCAGCATGGCACATGGAAGGGCTTCTGGCCCCTGCTGCCTGTGGCCCCCTGGCGGCAGGCCTGACTAGCATGTTCTCTACCAGGAGGTTCTATACAGCAGAAAAAGAAGGAGGTTCCCACTCCTGACAGTCCAGCAGACACCTGGCAGCAACAAGGTTCTGCCTCCTTGTGCCTGCTCCTCTGGGCAATTGGGGAAGCATACAGGCACCGACGATGGAACTGCCCTGAGACCTGTGAGACCTGATACGACACAGAAGCATATGTGGAATCACTGTTCCTCCGACAGTGGCTTTCTCTTCTGGGTCAGGGTGTCTGGGCCAGCCACCGTGGGGAACCCAGGTCATGTTGAGCACCCCATGCCCCTGGGTCTTGAAGCAGAGGTGGGGGACCCAATTGCACCACACACACAGGTGGGCTGTGGGTGCTGGGGGAGATTGAGGTGGGAGGAACCTCTTCTCATGACAGCTCTTCTGTGCTCATGAGCCCTCCAAGAAGTGCCAAAGGGGTTTCTGCCTCTCACAGCCATGAATAGCACTGATTTAGCCAGTTTCAGAATGCTTATTTTCAGTTTTTTTTGTCCTGAGAGGGGCTGGGAGTAGGGGGCTGCTCCTCCTCGCCTTGCTTCACCTTGACTCTACCCAGCTGTGAATGTCAGTGGCCACACGGATTCCACGCTGCTGCAGGTGGAACTGGCGGGGGCCTTCATGGCCGGCGGGCCGAGTCGTCCTGGGAGAGAAGAGCATGTCGTGGTGGAGGTGACCCACACAGATGCATCGGGCTTCAGGCGGCGGCGGCCACAGCAGGTTACATTTATAATTCATTTGAAAGGAATTGTGAAATCTCATTTCATCTTGTTATAGGTTGAGTTTTCTCCTGAATGGGTTTGATGACATGGCTGTTAGTCAAGCCATTGACTCATCTTTTGTTTTACCTTTGAGATTCTTTCTCCCCTTTCGTTAAATCACTGTAAAACTCTTCCAATTCAGTGAGATTAGGCTTGTGAGTTCTTTATTCTGAGCTGTTGGACTGGGTCATTCAGGAAAAATATCTGTTTGCAAACAGTTTTTGGTGTTTGTCAAAGTGTAGTGAACACTGGGCCTTATGTCATGGTCCAAGGACACTCCAGCACCACAGCTCCTTGTGTTTGTGGCACTGTGGAAGCTGTGCATAGATCCTGAGCCTTTGCAGTGACATTGGTGGGTCCATGTCCAGCCCTGCCTCTGCACTTCCTAACAAGTTGACATCCCCAAAGTGCCCACATACAGACCCAGCTCTAGAGACACAAAGAACATGGACCTTTACTAAAGGATTTTAAAAAATACATTCTTTCCAAACACAAACATGCTTTAAAAGAATTTCTGTCATGCACGCATGTCTCTGCTTAGTCAGTTTCTTTGTGCTTTGTGAGTGAGGCTCATGTCTGTTGAGAGCTCCTTCTCTGGGGGCTCCCGTGAGTCTTCCTGCCCCTTCACCGCCCTCAGTTGAGGTCCTCCATTACTGCGAGGGGCAGGCCAGGCTTGCCTGCCACAGATGAAACTTCATCCTGGGCCTACCTTGCAGGGGCTTCCATGACACAAGGGTGTGGGGTGGAGAATGTTCTGGTGGGTTTGTGGTCCCAGGTTGCAAGCAGGAAGTAGTTCTTAGGACTCAGAGCTCAGAAGACTTCTCCAGGCTTTTAAGAACTTGCAGTGATTTATTTTTCGCATGGTAAATCAGTGTTTGCTTTTTGCCTTTTGTATCCTTGTGCATCAATACTGCATTTGCTCTTTTGTGTTCTTTTTTATTTATTTATTTATTTTGAGTTGGAGTCTCACTCTGTTGCCAGACTGGAGTGCAGTGGCCGCTCCCGGCCACCGCAGCCTCGACCTGCTGGGCTCCGGCGATCCTTCTGCCTCAGCCTTCCACGTAGCTGGAACTACAGGCACGTGCTACCACGTCTGGCAGATTTTTGATTTATTGTAGAGATGAGGTCTCGCTGCCCAGGTGGGTCTTGAACCCGCGGGCTCAGGCAATCCACTCACCTCAGCCCCCCAAAGGCACAGGATTACAGGCTGAGCCACCGAGCCCGGCTCTGTGTTCTTTTTTAAAACAAAACCCTCTGTATTCTGGAAATCTCTAGCTCCTTGACACCTGGGCCAGCTTCTCATGTGAGGGATGTGGGAGCCCAAATGAAATGCACCCCTGAACTGTTCTCCCTCTTGTTCTTACAGTAAGCAAACACCTGTATAGTGCCAGATCCCGGAATGTCTTGGGGGAAAGCCTTACCACAATTTATGCTTGGATTTTTGCAGGTCACTCACAATTGGACAATATATTTAAATCCCGGAAGCAGTGAGCGGGCAGTAGTGAGCAGAACCTTTGAGGTGCTGGGCAGGTGGGTTCTCAGGTGAACAACGCACTGGACAGATTCTCTGGGACACGCTTTCCTTTAGAGTCTGACCCATGGTACACTGAGTTTTGGCCCAGATAGTGCCAAATGTGGCTCGGACAAGGCACTCCTGTTGTGTAGACAGTGAGTTCACAGGCTGTGGAAGGGCATGGTAACCTTGCATGTCATAATGTAAGAGGATAGAGTGCAGGATCCACTATGAAGCAAATGTTGTTTTTTAGTTAATGTTCCTGTTTCACTGATATCATAGAGCTCAGAAGACTTCTCCAGGTTTTTAAGAACTTGCAGTGATTTATTTTTCCCATAGTAAATCAGTGTTTGCTTCTTTGCCTTTTGTATCTTTGTGCATCAATACTGCATTTGCTCTTTTGTGTTCTTTTTTATTTATTTATTTATTTTGAGTTGGAGTCTCACTCTGTCGCCCAGACTGGAGTGCAGTGGCCGCTCCCGGCCACCGCAGCCTCGACCTGCTGGGCTCCGACGATCCTTCCGCCTCAGCCTTCCATGTAGCTGGAACTATAGGCACACGCTACAATGGGGAATTCTAGGAAATTTCAGGACTCTCTCTTGCTCTGTTTTCTTTAGAAATAATGCCAGTTCACACTCAGTCTGCCTTGACTACAGGACTGGTCAGTTCAGGCTGCCATAATGCATCCCACAGACTGGGTGGCTTCAGCATCAGACACCCATTGTCTCACGGTTCTAGAGGCAGGGAGTCCAAGGTCAAGGTGTTGACAGGGTTCGTTTCTCCTGAAGCCTCTGTCCTTGGCTTGCTGATGGCTGTCCTTCCTTGTGTGTCTGTGTCCTGATGAATCCTATTGGTTTAGGGTCACCCTGATGGTCTCACTGAATTTCTGTCACCTCTTTAAAATCCCTGTCTCTAAATGCAGTCATTTTCTGAGGTGCTGGGATTTAGGTCTTCAACATATGACTTTTTTTTTTTTTTTGGCACGGGGAAACACAATTTAGCCCATAAGAGTTACTGGCTGGACTTTTAAAAAGTGCTTCAGTGTCACCATGCCACAAATGTGTGGGTTCTTGCATCCTCTGCATGTGGTGCTTCCACTCATGGGACTGACGTTTATGCTGCTGGTTTCTTGTCTGTGAGCGGGTGACACAGGCCCAGCGAGGGGGAGGAAGGTAGCAACAGGGCTCAAGTCTTCCTCACAGGCCTGCTCCTCAGTCATGATGGAGCGGTGCCTGTGAAGCCTGTGTAACCTGGCTGGCTGGGCCACAGGGGTCTTGCTCTGATCTCTTCTGTCTGGGTTCGGTATTGAGCTGAGTCGTCCTGGGATCCATTCAGGCTCTGTGTGGTTGTGGCTGATGGGGAGGGGCACCCTGATTGTTGACCTGACTTGGTCTCCCTTCCCGACTGTAAAGTCTTGGTTTTGTTCTGCAGAGAGGTGTACATCAGCGTCCGGGCCTCCCTCCAGCAGACTCAGGTCGTTCCTCTCCTAATGGCTCATCAGTACCTCCCTGCAAGTGTGGAAGCACAAGTGACCGTCGCTGCAGCCATCCTGGCGGGGGTCTATGTGCTGATCATATTTGAGGTAACCCTCCTGCCCGATCCCCTGATCTATCCGTGCCGCAGCAGGGTGTTCTAAAGCTGGTAGACATCCTGGATGGGCTCAGTCCTGACTACAGATCAAACTGAATCAATGTTCCTAAGAATTAACGTGGCCCTTGCTCTAGGTAAAGAGTGGAGCTGTTCTGGAATATTTGCTCAATCTTGGCAACTGATGTGAGCTAGATGAATTTTGGGAGGACCTGCAAGAATGCATGTGAGAAGATGGATGTGTATATGAGTCTCTACCCTTTTCCTGCTGCTTGCTCCAAGTGTGACCTTGAGCGGTGACTGTGCGGGGACACGTTGGAATCCTCTGAGACTTAGGGTCTGTATCTGCATAATGGGTGCATTATTATGCCGCCTGCATATGTGGAAGGCTTGTGCCCATGAAGGAGATGTTGAAGCCCTTGGGATATGTGCGGGAAGGATTCTTGTCTGTGACAATTATTGACTTGGCTGATGGGCACTTCCACAAATGTCTCCAGTCCCACCAGTTTGAAGTTTCTGGGGAGTTTTAAGTGTGACTGTAACTTCAACAGTAGGAAACAACATGCAAACACTTCCTGGGCTGGGCAGGCCCGTTGCTGATTTAACTGAGAAACCAAACTCCCAGCAGTGTGGACTGTTGATTCAGGAAACACAGCCTGGAAGGTCAGTGGATGGTATGTCTTTGAGGTGGGGGCTTCTTAGTGAGTGTGGGATAGGTCTGAGAAGTCTTTTGGAGTTGCTAAGGAGATGGTGGCAGGAAGTTCAGAACTTTGTCTGTGGTGGTTGTCTCATCTGCTTGATGAGGAGGGTTGTCCCTGGCAAGTGGAACCACAACTGCCTCACAAGGTCCACTCAGGGCTTAGTTGTCATGTTTCTGATGCCTCTCTTATGCCAGAACAGCTTGGCTCCCTCCATTCTTCATTATTTTCTTTTAAAAATCAATGTTATGATTGTTTGGGTGTTCCCACGACCATGCTGTGATTTGTTACAAGGACTCACAGACTCAGGCAGCTGTGCTGGGCTGTGGTTTGTTACTGTGACCAGCTGAGGAGACCTGCAGAGCCTGGAGGAAGGTCTTCTGAAGGTTCCCCATCTTGGGAGGGCCACACAGCCAAAGAAAGCCCGGGGCAGCCTCCTGGGAACTCCACGTTCTTGTGGGGGTAGGTCAGATAGGCACCCTTAGCTCACCCAAGTTCCAGACTCCCTGAAGAAAAACAGGGTTTATTTGATATAAATCCCATTTTTATATAATCTAGGCATGCTGTATCAGCAGAGTACACCGACCTAGGCCCACCAGTCAGCTTCGTCAGTCAGTAACAAGGGAATATTCCAGAAGCTGAGGACCCAGCAGCCAGCCCAGGGCTTACCTCAGAGCAAGCCCTTGCCAAGGGGGCATTCTCAGACCAGGCTAAGTCTTTCCTGCAGTTGGAAAGTCCTATTCTGTGATCCTGTAGAACATCCTACACCCTGGATGCAGCTGGCCCCTCATGGGGCCAAGTTATTACTCTGTTCCTTGTTCCCTATGGACTACAGTTAGACCTGAAGCCCTCAGGTTCAAGCTTAGGGCCTCTGTGTACGTCCCAGGTGTGCTGGGAGCCTGGGCTGCATTGAGGGGCAAGAGCAGTGTACGTGCCCTGCTGTTGAGGATGCTGAGCGCTCGGTGCATTTAGGTAGTATCTGTCCAGCTCCCTGTTACCTTTTCTCCTGATGGTTTTAGTATTCACTGGGGAATATTTGCATGTCTTTAAAGATGGTAATGTTGGACATTACCTCTTTGTGCATTTACTTGCCACCTGTATGTCTTCTTTGGTGTGATGGCTGTGCATGCCTTTTGTCTATTTCCTAACTGAATTGTTTGTTTTTTAAATATTGAGTTTTGAATGTTATTTATATATTCAACATATAAAAGCTTTGATGGCTATGTGGTTTGTGAATATTTCATCTCATTTAAGTTTATGATTTTTCCTTTTATAGATCATGCTTTGGATGTCAAGTTAAGAATTAATGGCTTAGTCTTAGACTCCAAAGATTTTTTTCTCTAAAATATTTAGTTTTACTTGTACATGTAAGACCAGAATCCATTTGAGTTAGTATTTTTATTTGTGTGAGTTTTAGGTTGGAAGCTCATTTGTAAACCTATGGATGTTCAATTGTCTCAGCACCATTTATTGAACAGACTATCCTTCCTCTATTGAATCGCTCTTGTTCTTTGGTTAAAAACAAATTGGGCATATTTGTGGGATGTGTACATGGTTCTGTATTCTGCTCCACTGACTATGTGTCTGTTCCTCCACCACTGCCATGCTATCTTGACTACTACAGGTATGTCGTAAGTCTTGACACTGGGAAGAGTGATTCCTCCCACTTATTCCCCCCCCCCAAATTATTTTGGCTATTCTGTAGGCTTTTTTCCCCCATATATATTTTAAAGTGACCTTTAAGTCCATGAATGTGGTTTTTATCTCCATTTATTTCAGGTTCTCTTTGATTTCTTTTACATTTTTCTCATATTGACCTGTATATCTGTTTTAAAACAATTTTTAATTTTAAAGAGGCGGGGTACAATTCAGGGTACCCTAATACCACAGTGTTGGGTGTACACATGCTCATTATGCAGGTAGCCTTGTTGATGAGGTGTGCCATCCCTCCCACTGGTAGATTCCCACTACTGCCAATCCTGCCTCCCACCCCCACCAGCAGTTTCCCACTACTGCCAATCCTTTTCTTACAATATTATGATAATTGTTCAGTATCTGCTTATGAGTGAGAACATGCGATATTCAGTTTTTTGTTTCTGTGATAGATCACTCAGTATTATAGACTCTAAGTCCATCCAAGTTGCTGTAAAGGTCATAATTTTGTCCTTTATGGCTGTGTAATATTCCATCATGGATATGAATTTTTTAAATTCAGTCCTCTTTCGATGGGCAGTTGGTTGGCTCCATGTTTTTGCTATTGTGAACAATACTGCAGTAAACATTCATGTGCAGTTATCTTTTTCATAGAGTGATTTGCGTTCCTTGGGTATATTCCCAGTAGGAGATTGCGGGGTCGGATGAAAGGTTGATTTTTAGATCTTTTAGGAGTCACCACACTGTTTTCCACAGAGGTTGCACTAGTTTACACTCTCACCAACAGTGTAGAAGTGTTCCCTTTTCGCCGCATCCTCTCTAGCATCTGTTGTTTTTTGAGTTATTGATGATGGCCATCCTGACTGGAGTTAGTTAGGTGGTATGGCTGTGTGGTTTTAATTTGCATTTCTTTGATGACTAGTGAGCATGAGCATTTTTTCATGTATCTGTTGGCTGTATGTCTTCTTTTGAGAAGTGTCTATTCATATCTTTTGCCCACTTTGTAATGGGGTTGTTTATTTTTTTCTTTTTGGATTGTTTGAGTTCCTGGTAGATCCCAGATGTTAGGCCTTTGTCAGACATACAGCTGGCAAATATTTTTCCCTACTCTCTTGCTGGTTTCTTTGACTTTGCAGAAGCTTGTCAGTTTGATGAGATCCCACTTGTCTATTTTATCTCTTATGGTGTGGGCGCTTGGGGTTTTGATCAGGAATTGGTTGCCAGTTCCAATTTCCATAAGGGTGTCTTCTGCATTTTCTAAGGTTCTTGTAGTTTGAGGTTTTATGTTTAGCTCTTTAATCCATTTAGAGTTGATTTTTGGGTATGGTGATACGTAGGGTTCTTGTTTTAATCTTCTGCATGTGGTCAGCAAGTTTTCCCAGCACTATTTACTGAATAGGTTCTCCTCTTCTCAGTGGCTGGTGGTGGAGGCTTTGTCAAAGATGAGTTGGTTGAGAAATTGAGGTCTTGCTTCTTGAATCTCTATCCTGCTCCATTGGTCTGCATGCCTGTTCTTGTACCAGTAACAGGCTGTTTTGATTATTGTAGCTTTATAATAAAGTTTAAAGTCTGGGAGTGTGATACCTCCCACATTGTTTTTTTTTTTTTTTTTTTTGCTGAGGATTGTTTTGGCTATTTGTGGTCATTTATGTTTCCATATGAATTCCTGTATTATTGTTTCCAGGTCTGACAAGAATGCTGCTGCTAATTTAATGGGTATTGCTTTAAATCTATAGATTTCCTTGGGTAGGATGGACATCTTAACAATGTTGACTCTTCCAATCCATGAGCATGGAATATTTTTCCATATGTTTGAGTCATCTTTGATTTCTTTGACAAGTGTTTTATAATTTTTAACATAAAGATTTTTCATGTCTCTGGTTAGGAAGATGCCAAGGTATTTCATTTTTTTGTGTGGCTATTGTGAATGGGATTGGGCTTTTTATTTGGATTTCTGTTTGTTTATTATTGGTATATAGAAATGCGACTGTCTTTTGCACATTGATTTTATACCCTGAAACTTTGCCAAAGTCCTTTGTCAGAGTAAGGAGGTTTTTGACAGATTCTTTTGGGTTTTCTTTCTCTTTTTAATGTACAAACGTTAACTTTTATTTTATTTTTTATTTTTTTAAATCAATATTTTTTATTATGATATTGTGGGGTACAGTTAAGGGTTAGGTATACAAATATGCTTCGTTCAGGCACCCTTGTTGATAAGAGGTGTCTCCCCGTCCCCAGACAGATGTTTACTACCATTAGTCCCATCTCCCTTCCCCTCCTCGCCATAGTTTCCCACCACTGTCAGTCACTTTCTTATGGTAGTACATTGGGTGATCAAGGTCCACTATATGAGTGAGAACATGTGATACTCAGATCTTTGTTTTTGTGAGAGGTCATCCAGTATTATAGACTCTAGTTCCATCCAGGTTGCTGCGAAATTCATGATTTTGTTCTTTTTGATGGCTGCATAGTATTCCATCGTGTATATGTACCACATTTTTAAAATCCAGTCCTCTTTTTATGGACAGCATGGTTGCTTCCAGGTTCTTGCTATTGTGAACAATGCTGCGATAAACATTCGTGTGCAGGTATCTTTTTGATAGAGTGATTTGACTTCTTCAGGGTATATTCCCAGTAGGGGGTTGCAGGGTCATATGGGAGGTTGATATTTAGGGCTTTTAGGAATTGCCACACTGCTTTCCACAGAGGTTGTACTAGTTTACACTCCCACCAACAGTGTAGAAGTGTTCCCTTTTCGTCACACCCTCTCCAGCAACCATTATTTTTTGACTTGACTTCCTCCTTTCCTATTTGGAAACCCCTGAGCTCCTTCTGTTGTCTGATTGCTTTAGCTAAGACTTTCATAACTGTGTTGAACAGGGGGGGTGAGAGTGGGCATCCTTGTCTTGTTCTGGTTTTCAGGGGAAATGGTTCCATTTTCTGTCTGTTTAGCAGTACGCTGGCTGTGGATTTCTCATAGATGGCTCTCACTATTTTGAGGTATGTTCCATCTATACCTAGATGTTCGAGGGTTTTTATCAAGAAGGGGTGCTGGATTTTATCAAAAGCTTTTTCCTCGTCTAATGATATAATCATGTGGTTTTTGTTTTTATATCTGTTGATGTATTTAATTATGTTTATGGTCTTGTGAATATTGAAATAGCCCTGCATCCAGGGGATAAAGCTACTTGGTCATAGTGGATGATTTTTTAGATGTGTTGTTGGATTCGGTTTGCTAGGATCTTGTTGAGAATTTTGGCATCTATGTTCATCAAGGATTTTGACCTGTAGTTCTCATTCTTTGTTGGATCTTTACATGGTTTGGGTATCAATGTGATATTAGCTCCATAAAATGATTTTGGGAGAGTTCTATCTTTCTCAATTGTTTGGAACACTTTCAATAGGATTGGTATTAGTTCTGCCTTGTATGTTTTTTAGAATTCTGCTGGAAAGTCATCTGGTCCAGAGTTTTTTTTGTAGGTAGTTTTCTTATGACATAGTCAATTTCCTGGATTGTTATTGGTCTATTTAGGGTCTCAGTTTCTTCTTGTTTCAATCTGGGGAGGTTGTGTGATGTCAGAAACTCCTCCTTTCATTTAGGTTTTCAAACTTGCTTCCATACAAGTGTGCATAGTGGTCTCTGATAATCTTTTGCATTTCTGCTGGGTCAGTTGTGACTTGATCTTTTGCATTTCTGATTGTGTTTATTTGGGCTTTCTCTCTCTTTTCTTGTTCAGTCTAGCTAGGGGTCCATCAATCTTGTTTATTCTTTCAAAGAACCAGTTTTTTGTTTGTTGATTTTTTTTGTATTATCTTTTTGTCTTCTATGTCCCAAATTTTGGCTTTTATTTTGGTGATCTGGATTTTTCTGCTGAAGTTAGGATTTGATGGTCTTCCTTTTCCAGTTCCCTTAGGTGATTTATTAGGCCTTTATCTTGTGAGCTTTCCATTTTCTTCATGTGTGTTCGTAGACATATGATTTACTCTCTTAGTACTACTTTCATGGCACCCCAAAGGTTTTGGTGAAATGTTTATTCATTTTCATTTATTTCCAGCTATCTTTTAATCTCTGTTTTGATTTCCATGTTGACCCAGGAGTTGTTTAGCAGCATGCTGGTAAATGTCCATGTCTTTGTGGGTTTTGGGGGAACTTTGTTGGTGTTGATATTTATTTTTATTCTACTGTGGTCTGAGAAGGTACATGGCAGAATTTCAATCTTATGGATTTTGTTTATGCTTTATTTATGGCTGAGAATGTGGTCAATTTTAGAGTACGTTCTGTGTGGTGATGAGTAAAATGCATATTCTGTGGTTGTTGGATGGAGTGTTCTGTAAGTATCTATAAGTCCATTTGGTCAAGCGTCACATTGAGGTTATGGATCTCCTTGTTGATTTTTTGTCTTGATGATCTGTCTAGGGTTTTGACTGGGGTATTTAAGTTCCCAGCTATGATGGTGTTAGAGTCAACATCTTTTTAAAGTTTGTCTAGAAGCTGCTATGCGAAAGTTGGTGCTCCTATGTTGGGTGCATTTATGTTCAGGATGGATATTTTTTGTTGATTGATTGAACCTTTTATCATTATGTAGTGACCTTCTGTATCTTTTAAACTTTTTGATAGCTTAAAGGGCATTTTGTCTGATATTAAGATCATGACTCCTGCTTTCTTTTGTGTTCCGTTCTCCTGAAATTTTGTTTCCCATTATCTTACTTTGAGTCTTTGAGTATACTTTCTGGTGAGATGAGTCTCTTGGAGACACTATATTATAGCTTCATGATATTTTATCCATTTTGCCATTCTATGTCTTTTCAGTGGTGCATTTAATCCATTCACATTCAGTCTATTATTGAGATGTGAGAGTGTATCCCTGTCATAAAGTTCTTATAGAGTTTGTTGTTGTTGCTGCTGTTTGTTTGTTGTCTTTCTTATGATATTTGGGTTGATTCATGTGTGTTTTCAGTCTTTTTCCTGCATTCTTCAGAAGGGTGTTGTTGTTCTTTTTTGCCTTTCTTCTGTTTTTAATACTTTCTTTTTTTCCTAATTAATTGATATATCTATTATAAAGATGTGGGGTACAATTCAGGGTTAGGTATATAAACATTGATCATGCAGGTACATTTGTTGATGAGGTATGCCCCTCCCTCCCATAGCAGTTTCCCTTAACTGCCAGTCCCACCCCCCCTCCCCTGACAGTTTTCATTACTGTCAATCACTTTCTTATAGCATTATAATTGTTCAAGGTCACCTTATGAGTGAGAACATATGGAACTCAGTTCTTTGTTTCTGTGATAAATCACTGAGTATGAGAGACTCCAAATCCATCCAAGTTTCTGCAAAGTCCATATATTTATCCTTCTTTATGGCTGCATAATATTCTATTGTGTATATGTACCACATTTTGTTTATCCAGTCCAGCATTGATGGGCAACATGGTTGGTTCCATGTTTTTGCTACTGTGAATAGAGCTGCAACAAACATACGTGTGCAGGTATCTTTTTTGTAGAATAATTTGGGTTTCTCCAGGTATATTCTCAATAGGAGAATTGCTGGGTCATATGGAAGGTCAATTTCTAATTCTTTCAGAAATTACCACACTGTCTTCCAAAGAGGTTGTACTAGTCTGCATTCCCACCAGCAGGGTAGAAGCATTCCTTTTTCATCACATCCTCACCAGCATCTATTGTTGTTTGTTTTATTATTGATGGCCGTTCTTACAGGGGTTAGGTGGTATCTCAGTGTGGTTTTGATTTGCATTTCTCTGATGATGAGTGAGGCTGAGCACTTTTTCATGTGTCTCTTGGCTGCCCATATATCTTCTTTTGAGAAGTGTCTGTTCATATCTTTTGCCCACTTTTTAAAGGGGTTGCTTGTTTTTTTCCTTTTGGCACATTTGAGTTCCTTTAGATCCTAGATGTTAGATCTTTGTTGGATAAATAGTTGGCAAATATTTTTTCCCATTCTGTGGGCTGTCTTCCTGCTTTCTTGATGGTTTCTTTTGCTTTGCAGAAGCTCATTAATTTAATGAGGTCCCAATTGTCTATTTTATTTCTTAAATTATTGGCCTTAGGGTTCTGAATAGGAATTGGTTCCCAGTTCCAATTTTCATAAGGGTGTCTCATGCACTTTCTAAGATTCTTATGGTTTGAGGTTTTACATTCAGGTCTTTCATCCATTTAGAGTTAATTTTTGTGTATGGTGATAGGTAGGGGTCCTGTTTCAATCTTCTGCATGTGGTCAGCCAGCTTTCCCAGCACCATTTACTGAATAGGTTCTCCTCTCCCTGGTGGATGTTGTTGGAGGCTTTATTGAAGATGAGTTGGCTGAAGAATTGAGGCTTTGCGTCCGGAATCTCTATCCTGTTCCATTGGTCTATGTGCCTGTTCTTGTACCAATACCAGGCTGTTTTGTTTACTGTAGCCTTATAGTAAAGTTTGAAGTCTGGAAGTGTGATACCTTTGTTTCTTTTGCTAAGGATTGTTTTAGCTATTCGTGGTCATTTATGTTTCCATATGAATTTCTGTATTGCCATTTCTAGGTCTGAGAAGAATGATGTTGGTAGCTTAATGGGTATAGCATTGAATCTGTAGATTGCCTTTGGTAGAATGGACATCTTAACAATGTTGATTCTTCCTATCAATGAGCATGGAATCTTTGTTCCTTTTTTTGTGTCTTCTTGGATTTCTTTAAGTAGTGTTTTGTAATTTTCATTGTAAAGGTCTTTCACTTCTCTGGTTAGGAAGATGCTGAGGTATTTAATTTTTTTGGTGGCTATTGTGAATGGGATTGTGCCTTTTTTTGGTTCTCTGCCTGTTTGTTGTTGGTGTAGAGAAATGCAACTGTCTTTTGCACATTAATTTTGTACCCTGAGAACTTCCCAAAGACCTTTATCAGTGCAAGCAGGTTTTTGACAGATTCTCTTGGATTTTCAAGGTATAGAATCATATCATCATCAAATATGATAAGAAATACTTTCTTAAGTATTTCTTGTAGAGCTTGTCTGGAGGTAGCATAAAGTCTTAGGGATTGTATGTCTGGGAAGGATTTTAATTCTCCATCACTGATGAAATTTAGCTTAGCTAGGTGGGTAATTATTGGTTAAAATTGTTTATCTTTGAGAACTTTGAAGATTGGGCTCCATGCTCTCCTAGCCTGAAGTGTTTCTGTAGATAATAAGTCTGCTGCTATTCTAATTGGTCTTTCCCCGTAGGTAGTCTGACCCTTTTCTTTTGCTGGCTTTAGGATTTTTTCTTTTATACCTACTTTGTGTAGACAAATTACTATGTGTCTAGGAGTTGGTCTTCTCATTTGTTGTCTTGCAGGGGTTCTCTGAATCTCTTGTGTTTGAATGGCCACATCACTGATGAGATGAGGGAAGTTTTCTTGGATAATTTTATGGAATATCTGTTCCACGGTAGTCTCTAATTCTCTATCTGCATCAGGAATTCTGATTAATCTTAGGTTTGGCCTCTTGGAATAATTGCTCATCTCTCAGAGGTTTTGTTCTGTTTTTTAATGCTTTCATTCTATGTTTTTAATAGTTTGGTCCTCAAGCTCTGAGATTCTTTCCTCTGCTGGTTAATTCTGCTTTCCATGCTTATCAGTTTGTTATTTATTTCATTCACTGTACTCTTTATTGTTGATATCTCAGTTATCAACTCCTTCATTCTTTCCTCTTGTCTCTTCTCAATTCTATTTATTCTTTCTGTTAATGTCTTGATATCTGGATTTGTGGTTTGAGACCAGTCATTTTTTGTTTTCTGAAGTTTGTATTCTCAGTGGCTGACCTCCCAGGGATCTGTGTGAGACCCATTTTCTCCCTTTGGTTTTTCTTCATTTGTGTAGATTTTCTCGCCACTTTTTCTTTTTACCTCTTCTTTAATTTTTTTTTCAGGAATGGGGGTAGCTTTTACTTCTGTTTGCTCAGTATCCTATTCTTCTTTTATGTGGATCCTTTAGCTTTCCTCATTTCTGAAGCTGGACTATGGGTGGGGGTTGTACCTTTTGCCATTTTGAGATTTAATTGGGGGGGAGATCTGTGATTCAGAAACTATCTGAAGATCCCAGTATCCACTTATAGGTGTGTGGGTCCCCTGAAACCCACTTCCCACTGGCTTACAATCTGTCCATGCAGTGTGGGTATAGGTTTTCCCCCTAAAAGCATAGTGAGATATGACAAAGGAAAAGAGTGGCAAAAGGAAGGAGGAGGATGAGAGGAAGGTGGAGAGAAAGAAGAAGAGGGAAAACAGACAGGCGTACCAACTAACAAATTAAAAGAGACATAAGAGAAAAGATTAAAAAAAATACAGACAGTCATACTAACACACAAACTGACAACCCCTCCATTGATGCACTCTTCCTCAAAAATACCCATACACAAACATGAAGTTTAAAAAAACAGCAATAGACTTCTGGCAAGATGGCAACGTGGCAGCCTGGTCTATGAGACCCTCTGCAAAGGAGAATACAGAGGGTCTCTGGCTCTCTCCCTGGGGGCTGTGGATCCTGTCAGCAGCCTGCTCTTCACACGGAGCTTGGCCATCGTCACCACTGGGACATCGCCGTGGTCTGGACAACCACTGCAGCCACAGACACAGCAACCACCGGCGCTGCTGCGGTCTCTGTGGCAGCCATAGTGCCTCACACCACCCGTGCCTGAGGCGTTCCACGACTTCAGTCCTTGAAGCCCCTGCTGGCAAGATCTGATGGGATCACTGCCACCTCTGCTGCCACCATGACATCCTGCTGGTCGTGCGTCTCATTCCATATGCCCTGAGGCAGGCTCTCATCTCCGGCCTCTGCCTGACTCCTGTCCAGCTCCACCCCCTCTGGGGATGTGAGATAGCACCACCTGCTGGCGATTCCAGGTAACAACACTGTAACAGGACAAATAAGATTGAAAAACAGACACAGGCCAGATTTGAGTGGTGAACTGAGTGGTGAGCTGAACTGTCTTCACAGCAGGCCCTAACTGTGAATTAATTTACCAGCTTGAGAAGACAGCTAGAAATCAGAGCTGAAAGAACATTGGACTTAAGCAAAAAGTCTCAGAGTGTGCTTGATTGGTTATGTTAGTTTAATGACTTGATTCTGTTCCTACTGTTTTGTTCCCTTTTTTCCTCTTCCTTTTCTTCTTTTTTTCTCCTCTCTGAAAACCATATGTTTGTATAGAGGAACAGCACACCAATAAGATGGTGGGTTAGTTTGTATGTTAACATCATTGTATGTTTTAGTTTTGTTTGCATGGGAGTTGGTTAGTCCGTAGCCATGGTCTATTGTTTTTATCTGTTTCAGTTTAGGTCTCTCTCCCCATTTGTTGGTACACTTGTCTGTTTCCCGCCTTACTCCTCTCTCTCTCTACCCCCCTCTACCCCCACTGTCTGCTCCATTCTCTTCCCTCTGCTAACCTCATTTTATTTCAGGGAGTAAACCTACAGCCCCAATGCACGAACAGATTCTAAGGCAGTGGGAAGTGGGTTTCAGATTGTCCATATACCTGTTGGTGGACACCAGGACCTGCAGATAGATTGTGAATCACAGCTGCCCCCTTCAGTAAATTTCAAAACTGCAAAAAGGACCACCCACAACCTACTTACAACTCCAGAATGAACAAAGTAGGAGGGCATACATAAAGAAGAATAGGAGAATGAACAAATAGAAGTAAAAGCAACCCTCACCCCTGAATAACAGAATTAAAAAGACAGTGACGTGGAAGGAAGGAAAAAGTAGGGAGGGAAAAAACCACACAAATGAAGAAAAACCAAAAGAAGAATATAGGTCTCACACAGACCCCTGGGAGGTCAGACATTGAGAAAACACACTCTGGAACACAAACAATGAAGAGCCCCCAGAATGACTGGTCACATGCAACAAACCCAGACATCAAGACATTAATAGAGAGGATTAAAAAGTTGAGGAGAGACAAGAGGAAAATAGGAAAGAGCTGATGTCAGAAATAACAGCAGTAAAGAATACTGTAATGGAAATAAATAACAAACTAATAAGCATGGAAAGCAGAATTAGTCAAGCAGAAGACAGAATCTCAGAGCTCAAGACCAAAACACAGAACTAACCCAAACTGTCAAAACATAGAAAAGAAGCTCAAAAAGACAGAACAAAACCTGCAAGAGATGAATGATCACTTCAAGAGACTGAACCTAAGAGTAATTGGCCTTCCTGAGGCAGAGAGAGAAATAGAGGCCACACTGGAACAAACATTTCATGGAATCATTCAAGAAAACTTCCCTCATCTCATTAGTGATGAAAAAATCCAAACACAAGAGATTCAGAGAACCCCTGCAAGACAACAAATGAGAAGACCAACTCCCAGACACATAATAATTCACCTAAACAAAGTAGGCATAAAAGAAAAAATCCTAAAGGCTGCAAGAGAAAAAGGTCAGACTACCTACCAGGGAAGACCAATTAGAATAGCAGCAGATTTATCTACACAGACCCTCCAGGCTAGGAGAGTGTGGAGCCCTATCTTCAAAGTTTGAAAAGATAAACAATTTCCTACCCATCCAAGGTAAGCTTCATCACTGAGGGAGAATTGAAATCTTTCCCAGATATCCAATCCCTAAGAATCTATGCTGCCACCAGACCACCTCTACAAGAAACACTTAAGAAAGTACTAAACACAGAAGAAAAGGAAAAAAGAACAACAACGTTCTTCACAAGAGTACAGATAAAAGATTAAAAACACACATGATCAACTCTAAAACTAAAAGAAAGACAACACACAAACAGGAAGATCTACAACTCTGTAAGAACATTATGATACAGATCAACTCTCACATTTCAATAATTAGGTTGAATGTGAATGGACTAAATGCACCATTGAAAACACATAGAATGGAAAAATGGATAAAATATCACCAGGCAATAATCTATTGCCCTCAAAAGACTCACCTCACTAGAAAGGACAATCACAGACTCAAAGTAAGAGGATGGGAAGCAAATTTTCAGGTGAATGGAACACAAAAGAAAGGAGGAGTCATGATCTTAATCTCAGAAAAAATACCCTTTAAGCTACCAAAAATTAAAAAAGATACAGAAGGCCACTACATAATGATAAAAGTTTCAATCCATCAACATGAAATATCCATCCTAAACATATATGCACCGAACGTAGGAGCACCAACTTTCATAAAGCAGCTCCTAGGTAAACTAAAAAAGATATGGACTCCAATACCATCATAACTGGTAACTTTAATACCCCACTCACAACCCTAGACAGATCATCGGGACAAAAAAATCAACAATGAGATCCAAAACCTCAATGTGACTCTTGATCAAATGAACTTAATCGATACCTACAGAACTTTCCACCCAAAGACCACAGAATACACATTCTACTCATCACCACATGGAATGTACTCTAAGATCGACCACATACTTGGCCATAAATTAAGCATAAGCAAATTTAAAAGGACTGAAATTTTACCTTGCATCTTCTCGGACCACAGTGGAATAAAAATAAACATTAACACCAACAAGGTCCCCCCAAAACCCACAAAAACATGGACACTAAACAGCATGATGCTAAACAACTCCTGGGTCAATGATGAAATCAAAACAGAGTTCAAAAGATACCTGGAAACAAATGAAAATTAAGAAACGTCTTACCAAATCTCTGGGACTCCATGAAAGCTGTAGTAAGAGGGGAATTTATATCCCTACAAACACACATGAAGAAAATGGAAGGATCACAAATTAACAGCCTAACAATCCACCTAAGGGAGCTGGAAAAGTAAGACCACTAACACCCTAATTTCAGCAGAAGAATCCAGATCACCCAAATAAAAGCCGAAATCCAGGGCATAGAGACAAAAACATAATACAAAAAATCAATGAAACAAAAAGCTGGTGCTTCAAAAGGATAAACAAGATCGATGGTCCCCTAGCTAGACTGACCAAGAAAAAGAAAGAAAAAGCCCAAATAAACACAATCAGAAACACAAAAGATGAAGTCATATCTGACCCTGAAGAAATACAAAAGATCATTAGAGACTACTATGTACACTTGTATGTAAACAAACTTGAAAACCTTAAGGAAATGGAGGACTTTCTGTCATCACACAACCTGTCTAAGTTGAAACAAGAAGAAATTGAGACCCCACTTAGATCAATAACAACCAAGGAAATTGACTATGTAATAAAAAAAACTACCCACAAAAAAAAAAAGCCCTGGACCAGATGGCTTTCTAGCAGAATTGTACAAGACATTTAAAGAGAAGCTGATATCAATCCTACTGAAGGTATTCCAGGTGATTGAGAAAGAAGGATCTCTCCTCAAATCATTTTACAAAGCTAACATCACATTGATACCCAAGCCAGGTAAAGACCCAACAAAGAAAGAGAACCACAGGCAAATATGTTTGAGGAACATAGATGCTAAAATTCTCAACAAGATCCTAGTGAACCGGATTCAACAACACATCTCAAAAATCATCCATCATGACCAAATAGACTTCATACCTGGGATACAAGGCTGGTTCAACATTTGTAAAACCATAAATATAATTAAATACATCAATAGATGTCAACACGAAAACCACATGATTATATCATTAGATGCAGAAAAAGCTTTTGATAAAATTCAGCATGACTTCTTGGTAAAAACCCTCGAACATCTAGACATATGGGGAACATATCTCAAAATAGCAAAAGCCATCTACAAGAACCCCACAGCCAGCATACTCCTAAATGGACAAAAATTGGAACCATTTCCCCTGAAAACTGGAACAAGACAAGGATGCCCACTCTCACCCTCTCCTGTTTAATATAGTATTGGAAGTCCTGGCTAGAGCAATCAGAGAAGAGAAGGCAATCAGGGGTATCCAAATAGGAAAAGAGGAAGTCAAGTTATCTCTCTTTGCAGATGACATGATCGTGTACCTTGGAAACCCAAGAGAATCTGTCAAAAACCTCCTTACACTGATAAAGGCCTTTGGCAAAGTCTTAGGATATAAAATAAATGTGCAAAAGACAATCACATTTCTTTACACCAATAGTAAACAAACAGAAACCCAAATAAAAAGCACAGTTCCCAAAACCATAATAAAAAATACTGATTAATGAAAAAAAAGCACAGTTCCATTCACAATAGTCATGAAAAAATGAGATACCTTGGCATCTTCCTAACCAGAGACGTGAAAGACCTTTACAATGAAAACTACAAAACACTGCTCAAAGAAATCAAAGATGACACAAACAAGTGGAAAAATATCCCACGCTCATGGATTGTAAGAATCAACATTGTGAAGATGTCCATCCTACCTAAAGCAATCTACAGATTTAATGCAATACTCATCAAATTACCAGCAACATTCTTCTCAGACCTGGAAAAGACAACACAGGAGTTCATATGGAAACACAAATGACCAAGAAGAGCCAGAACAATCCTCAGCAAAAAACCAAAGCAGGTACAAGACTTCAAACTTTACTATAAAGCTGCAATAATCAAAACAGCTTGGTATTGCTACAGGAACAGGCATACAGACCCATGGAATAGAATTGAGATTCTAGAAGCAAAACCTCAATTTCTCAACCAACTCATCTTCGACAAAGCCTCCACCACCTACCACTGGGGAGAGGAGAGGAGAACCTATTTCCCATAAATGGTGCTGGGGAAACTGGTTGACCACATGCAGAAGATTGAAACAGGATCCCTATCTATCCCCATGTACCAAGGTTAACTCCAAATGGATCAGAGACCTAAATGTAAAACTTCAAACCAGAAGAACCTTAGAAAATGAAGGACATACCCTCATGGAAATTGGAACTGGCATCCAATTCCTGAACAAAACCTGAAACCCACAGGCCATAAGAGATAAGATAGACAAATGGGACCTCATTAAACTGACAAGCTTCTGCAAAGCCAAAGAAACCATCAAGAGAGCAGGGACAGCCTACAGACTAGGAAAAAGTATTTGCCAACTCCAGGTCTGACAAAGGCTTAACATCTTGGACCTACAAGGAACTCAAATGTGCTGAAAAGAAAAAAATGAACAACCCCATTATAAAATGGGCAAAAGATATGAACAGACACTTCTCAAAGGAAGACATCCGAGCAGCCAACAGACACATGGAGAAATGTTCAACCTCACTAATCATCAGGGAGATGCAAATCAAAACCACACTGAGATACCACCTAACTCTAGTCAGAATGGCAATTATCAATAACAGAAAATAGCAGTTGCTGGAGAGGGTGTGGTGAAAAGGGAACACTTCTACACTGTTGGTGGGAGTGCAAACTAGTGTAACCTCGGTGGAAAACAGTATGGCGATTCCTAAAAGCTCTAAATATTGACCTCCCATACGACCCCACAATCCCCCTCCTGGGAATATACCCTGAAGAACTCAAATCACTCTATCAAAAAGATACCTGCACATGTATGTTTATCACAGCATTGTTCACAATAGCAAGAACCTGGAAGCAACCATGCTGTCCATCAAAAGAGGACTGGATTAAAAAATGTGGTACATATACACGATGGAATACTATGCAGTCATAAAAAATAACAAAATCATGAATTTCACAGCAACCTGGATGGAACTAGAGTCTATAATACTGAGTGACCTCTCACAGAAACAAAGATCTGAGTATCACATGTTCTCACTCATATAATGGACCTTGAACATCCAACGTAATACTATAAGAAAATGACTGACAGTGGTGGGAAACTATGGGGAGGAGGGGAAGGGAGATGAAATTAATGGTAGTAAATATCTGTCTGGGAACGGGGAGATACCTCTTATCAACAAGGGTGCCTGAACGAAACATATTTTTATACCTAACTCTTAACTGTACTCCACAATATCATAAAAAATATTGATTATAAAAAAATAAAAAATAAATAAAAAATAAAAAACAGCAATAAAATAATAGAAACAAAGCAAGTATAAAAAATTAATCAAAAACAGAAAGAGAGAAGATACAAAAAAGCAAAAACAAAAATAAACAGAACAAACAAGCTAAAAGACAAAAAAAACTTATTCTGAGGCTGTTTCTGTAACTTTGACTTCCTTTCAGCTCTGGTCTTCAGCCCCTCCCCTCTGCTCTCAGTGCAAACTATTAGGGTTGCTCTCATCATGGGTCAGATGCTCCACAGACTACTGTGGGAGGAGGGTAGATCAGATCTCAACTCATCTGGCTTACTGCTGCTGTCGTCAAGTGTCCCACTCAGATCTGATATGTCTGTTCCTGTTCCAGCACAGGGGAGGGGCATCTGTCTCTCTGAGTTTGATGAGATAACCTCTATGTCCCAGGTTGGAGGCTGGGTGGAGCTGAGCAGGGCAATGCAGGTCTCTGCCTGGTCCTGGGACAGAGAAAATGGCTCCGGTCAGCATTTCCTCTCCAGTGGTGGGGCTCCTCTCCAGCTTTCCTTGATCTGCTCTCTCCATGGATCCGGGGTTTATGCCATTCTGCTGTCACAGTGATGGTGTGGGCTGGGCACCAGGTGGTGAAGATCAGCTGTATTCCACATCCTTTTCTCAGGAGAGCCCTGAAAACAGCAGGTGATCCTGTGTGCCAGTGGCTCCAATCTCAGGGCGGTGGAGGGTTGCAGTCACCTCTGAAGGAGAACCCTGGCTGCATGAACCCGAGTCTCCCCCAGATGGACTTTCACTCACCCACAGGCACACACCCACTCAAGCAGAAAGTTTTGTGGATACTTGCTTTTGCAGAGACTCTCACAGTCTGATCCGTGCCATTGCTATCATGCTGGAAATCCATCCTGTACATCTTTTGTTAAACTTGTACCTAAGTATTTCCTTTTCTTTGGTGCAGTTGTAAGTGCTATTGAGTTTTTAGTTTGGTTTCTGTCTATTGTCTGTATATATAAATATAATTTTTGTGTGGGTAAATCTTATATACTGCTATTTTATTAAAGTTACCAATTAGTTCTTGAAGTTTTTAAAACATAGTGTCCTTGAGATTTTCTATGAAAACCATCATGTCATTTGCAATGAGGACAGTTTAATGTCTTCCTTTCCAATCTGTATGCCTATAAGTTTCTTTTCTTGCCTTACTGCAGTGAGTAGACTGGGAATGGTGGGAGGAGGCATTCTTGCCTTGCTTCCAGTCTTAAAGGGAAAGCTTCAGTCTTTCACCATTAAGCATGATATTAGCTGTAAGTTTTTGAAGATGATCTTTATAAGACTGAGGAAATTCCTCTCTTTTCCTAGTGTACCGAGAATTTTTTTAAAACCATAATTGGGTGTTCATTTAATGCCTTTTCTGTGTTAATTGGTATAATCTTATGATTTTTTTATTAACTGTTTGATATGATAGATTACATTGATTTATTGTAGAATATTGGACTAGACTTGCATACCTGGAAAAATATTCCTCTTTTCTGATGTGAATATTTATTACTGTAATTTCCCCTGTCAGCACTACTTTAGCTATAGCCATTTGACTTGTTGTGTTTTTAGTTTCATTTAGTTCTATTTTAAAATTTCCCCTGAAACTTAATCTTTGACCTATAGATTATTTATAAGTGTGTTGTTTCATTTCTTTTCTTTCTTTTTTTTTTTTTTTTTTTGAGTTGGAGTCTCACTCTGTCGCCCAGACTGGAGTGCAGTGGCCGCTCCTGGCCACCGCAGCCTCGACCTGCTAGACTCTGGCGATCCTTCCACCTCAGCCTTCCAAGCAGCCGGAATTACAGGCATGCGCTACCATGCCTGGCTGATTTTTTGATTTATTGTAGAGATGAGGTCTCACTGCCCAGGTGGGTCTTGAACCCGCGGGCTCAGGCAATCCACTCACCTCAGCCTCCCAAAGGTGCAGGATTACAGGCTGAGTCACCGAGCCTGGCTTGTTTCATTTCTTAATGTTAAGGACTTTCCAGTTGTCTTTCTGTTACTGAATTACAGTTGATTCACTTATGGTCAGACAGCTTACACTATATTCATTTCTTTAAGTTTGTTGATTTTTTGGTTCAGGTTTATGGTCTATTTTTGTGACTATTCTGTGGTCTTAAAGTAATCTGGTTTCCCCATTTAAAAAATAACACTAGTGTAACTCACAAATAGAAATTCTATACAATCAGGCCAAGAAACACTTGTGACATCCCAGCACTGTCCTTTTGTTGTGTTTGTAATTTGATGTAGAAGGCAGAAAGGTTACTGGGATGTGAGAAGGTTAGTATGTTCGACTTCTGTGCTTCCAGAACTCCCCAGGGATGCCCCCCAGGGAGGTCCCCGTTATGAGGGGAGGGCAGGATGCACTCATCAGCCCTGGCAGAGGCATCCACATTGCAGTTCCCAGGATGTAGCCTTGGCGTAGAACTTGCCTTGGGCAAGGACTCAGAAGTTGTCCTGTCACAGGCAGAGCGGTTTCCCCAGAACTCAAGCCTTCTACACTGCAGACAGATGTCCTTGCTGTGCCACTGCTGTGTGTACCCCACTCCACTCGGGAGCCAGGCTTAGGTGGCCTGCAAACTTGCATGCCCCAACCTGCTGCTGCCCCTGCTCCCCAGACATTGGTTTTCTGCCTCTGGCTGCATCCCCTCCCTGAGGCTACCTCATCGGCTCCATTGTCAGTGGCATGTCTTGCAAATTGTGTATGTTGTCTGTTGCTTTGGTTCAGTGTTGGTTCCCAGTGCCTTGGACAGTGGCTGGCACAGAGAAAGCACTCTCACAGAGAAATACTGAACAAAATGTTTCCAGAGCAACTTCAGATACTTGAGGCGGGAGATGAGGTCCTCCTGTGACTAACTCCTGGGCAAGGGGCTCTGTCTACCCCTGACTTTGTGCTCCACTGGCCCACGAGTGCCTGAGTGGGAATGAGGATCCCAGGGCTCTCTCAGGTCTTTTAATAGCTCAATGGGGTGAAATCATCCCAGGAAGTGCCTTGGATTATGTACATGTCTGATCCCATGGTTAATACTGATCAGCATTTTCCTGCCTGAGGATTTGGGGTTGTATCTCTCATTCTTATAAGGTGGTTGTTAGTAAAAGCCCTAGTGAACAAGATTGGAGCAATCCTCCTAACTTTTGCGCTTTGCATAATCATGCTCCAGGGGAGTTCCCAGTGCAGCATTTGAGAAACTCCATGGTCATAACGAAGGCTTCTGTGACCTTACACTGTATACAATCATCTTAGAACAGTTCTGACACCATCTTAAATAAAAATATTTCACAACATAAAGGGGATAAGACTTTTTCCCATGTGTCCCTCATCCAACCCCTGGAGTTAGGTTTTAGGAGTGGCTGCCATGGCTCCTGTCTGCTGGAAGCACACAGGTTGGTCCTTTCCCACCCACTTTACTTAATTGAAGCAAAATGATGCAGCTTTTGGGCAAGACTGTTTCAAAGCTCTGGATCCTTTCATATTGAATTTAGGAGTTCATGTATTGTCTGGTTAGAAAATTAACTGTGAAATTAAATTCACAGTGATGAACAGAGTACACCTTTAGTGTCCCAGGGAGTCTCTACTTTAATTTAGAGGAGTGGGAAGTGCATTCTGAAATGCAGCAATGAACATCCACAGTGCAGCTTTGCAGACCTCCAAGTTGGCTTTTCCAAATTCCAGTTCTGATTATATTTTGCAAAACTGCAGCTTAAATGACAGTGTGGCCAGTGGCTCTGCCCCCCACCCATTTCGTTCTCTTCTGTCTTCGAGTCTCTTGTTATTGATGATTCATGGAGCACACTGTTTCCCACAGCATCTGCAAACATGCTCCATTACCTTGTTCCAGAGGTATGGTTCTTTTTCTTCCTTGGAAAGTACTCTTCTTTGGAAAGGACTCCTCAGGACTGCAGGAAAACTGGTGGGTTATGTAATACACCCTTTGCTTAGCAGACACATATTGAATTACAAAGACATTTTTGCCATGAAGCAGTCGGGATGGGACACAGGTCTTCTGACCACTGGGCCATGCTGCCCATGGGTTTTTGTGACAAGCTCCGAATCCAGTGTTTCAAGGTTTCTCAAAGTGGGTAGCCACACAATTCCTGAGAAAAATGGCGAGTATTTTTGCCGAGTGGTCTTGAAGGGTGTGGTACCCATCTGGCCATGTCCTGGGTGGTTCTCCTTTGTGTGTCTTTGTTGTCCCCGCACATGCCGGCAGTGAGATGGGACACCCTTGCTGGAAGCCAGATCAAACGAGAGATGTGTGTGGGGTGAAGCCAGCACACGAGAATGACCACAGCAAGACTGAGGACTTTGGCTTTGAGGAAGATGTTGCTGCTGATTCCCAGAAGAGCTAATGTGCGGGGACAAGCCCCATCCTGAGAATTCTGCGTTCACACACAACTCACAGCCCCACGAGGTAGGCTTTGGTGTTGCCTTCACTTGCACATCAAGCACAGAGAAGTCAGATCGCTTGCCCAGAGTCTTCAAGCGGTAAAGGCTGGCACAGGTGGGCCTGCCAGAGGCTGCCTCGGGAGCCCACCTTCTATCCAGAGCGGGATGTCTCTTGAGGCACAGGAAGGTAGGAGGACTGGCCAGTGAATGTGTGTCTGTCCCACCCCAATGTGGCTCTGGCTTTGTGCTTCCACAAAATACTACTGAAAAGGTGCAGTAGGCTGTGTAATGTTCCCTATCCCCAAGAGGTCCACATCCTAACCCTGGCCCATCATCATGTGTGACCTCACAGAGCAAGAGGGTCTTGCAGGGTGCCTAAGGCCCTTGGGATGTGGAGATGATCTGGGAGAGCTCATCAACAACATAGAGGAGAACCGTCCCCGCTGGTCAGAGGAAGCCGTGACTGCAGAATAAGGGTTACGGTGGTGTGCAGTGAGGACTTGACTGGCCTCAGAAGGCTCTGAAGGTGGAAAGAAGGGTCCTGGTCCTGTAGCACAGGCAGTCTTTGTGGCAAGGTGGGAGATGGGTTCTCCTCTTGAGCCCTCAGAAGTATGGCCACCCTGTCCACACCTTGAATCTGCCCCTAGACCCACACTGGGCATCACCTCCAGAGCCGCAGAGGATGGAGTGTGGGAGTCCTACAGTAGCCCAGGGAAAGGAAGGCAGAGAGCCCACAGCAGGGTGGTGCTCCTGGTGTTCAGGTGAGAATCGAACGAGGAGGAGTGAGCCTTGTGGGTGTGGCCATGCCAGCCCAAGTTCTTCTGGCATTGGCCTCCTCCTGGGGAGGGAAGCAGAGAGCCCCAGGGATGTGTGGCTGAGCTGGGCTGCAGGGTGCTGTGACAGGAGGTACCCAAGCTGTCATCCTGCTCACGTGGTAGTGCCAGGTGAGGCTAACATGCGGGTTACTGTCACAGTCACGTTGCAAGGCATGGGGATGTCCCTTATCTTATGCAAGAAGTCTGGGGCTTAGGGAAAGGGGATTCCTTGTCCGCAGTTTGATGGTCATCAGGGGCTGTTTTTAATCATAAGATCTGGCTACTGTGAGCAGGAGGGGTCAGGGGAAGGACATTTGGGGCACGTGTGTGAGAGTACATGAGAGTTAGTGCACATGAGTATGAATGTGTGTTACTGTTTGCATATGAGAATGTGAGTGACTCAGTGTGGGAGTGTGTATGTGAGGCCACATATCTGTGTCTGACAATGACTGCATGTGTATGATTATATGTTGTGTCTACATGTGTTATGAATGTGTGTCTGTGTAAGTGAGCATGTGAGGGTATATGTGTTAAACTGTGTGTGCAAGTGTGTAAGTTAGGGTTAGTGTGTGAGGCGTGAGTATGTGGTTGAGTATGTGTGACTGTGTGTGTCTATGTGTGCCCATTAATGTATGTGAGTAGACGTGTAAGACTGTGAACTGGAATCTGTCAGTTTACGCGTCTGTGTGTAAGCTACTGTGTGAGTAGATATATGACACTGTGTGTGTTGGTGTTTATGTTAGTGTGTGTGTCAGTGTGTCTGTGTGTGGGTTAGTGTGAGTGTGTTAGTGTGTCTGTATGTGAGATAATGTAAATGTGTGAGTGGACATATGATACTGTTTGTGCACTAGTGTGTGTGTTTCTCTTGAGTGTGGGTATGAGAGTCAATGTATGTGTCTACATTAGTGTGTTTAGATGCATGACATTGTGAGTGTATTGTGTGTGTTTCTGTGTTAGTATGTCTGCGTGAATCTATGTCAATATGTGAGTCAGTGTGTCTATGTGTGAGTTAGTGTGTCAGTGTGAGTCAATGTGTGTCTGTGAATTAGTGTGTGTCAGTGTGAGTGTATATTTGTGTGTTAGTGTGTCAGTGATGTGTCTGTGCATGAGTTTGTGTGTGTGTGTGTGTGTGTGTGTGAGCATGAGACAATATGAGTGAGTCAGTGTGTGTCTCTGTGTGAGTGTGAATGTAAGAGGGGACCCCCAAAACCCCGGAATTTATTTATAAAAAATTGTGTATGCATTCCTACATGCTTAAACTTCAGTCACCTTCAAAGTACTCTCCATTTGATGCAATATGCCTATTGAGATGCTTTTTCCACTGCTCAGAACAGTTTTTGAACTTGTTATTTTTGATGTCTTTTAGTGCTTCTACCATTTTTTGTTTCACTGCTTCCACGTTGGCAAAACATTTCCCTTTAAGGCCCTTTTTCATCCGGGGAAACAAAAAAAAGTTGCTCAGGATGAGATTGCGTGAATAAGGAGGGCGGGGAACAGGGGGTCATGCTGGTTTTGGGCCAAAAACTGCTGAACATTCAACGTGGTATGAGCAGATGCACTTGTCCGTCACCCATCCTGAATTGGGCAAATGCATTAAGAGAATCTCCCTCCCAAAATTCACCAAAGCCGAACACAGCCTCTCACAACAACGCAAGCTGGTCCACTGATGCTGATGGGCTCCTACAACACTTACCTTGCAGGTAAATGAAGCCTGTATTGCAAGGGGCCTGCCCTCCAAAAGATAATTCTGGGGTTTTTTTGGGTCCCCCTTTGTATGTGTGTGTCAGTTAGTGAGTTAGTGTGAATGTGTGTGAGTCAGAATGTGAGTCAACATGAGTGTGTGTGTCATTGTGTTTCTCTGTGTATGTCAGTGTATGTTAGTGTGTCTGTGTGTATTAGTGTGAATGTTGTGAGTCAGTGTTGAGTTTGTGTGAGTCAGTGTGAATGTGTATGAGTCAGTAAGTCTGTGTGTGTCAGTGAGTGTGTGTGTCAGTTTGTGTGTGTCATTGTCAGTGTGTGCTAGTCCGTTAGTATGAATGTGTGTCAGTGTGTGTTGTAAGTCAGTGTGTGAGTATGTGTCAGTGTAGATCAGTGTGTGTGTGTTAGTGTGGATGTATGTGTGTTATTGTGTTAGTGTGAATCAGTATGTGTGTCAGTGTGTGTCCATTAGTGTGTTAGTGTGTGTGAATCAGAGTGTGTGTCAGTGTGCATGTGAGGGCTGTGCTCATGTATGTGTGAAAGTGTGTGTGTCAGTGTGAGTGTGTCATTGTGTTTCTGTGTGTGAATCAGTGAGTTAGTGCATGTCTATGTGTATTAGTGTGAATGTATGTGTGAGACTGTTGCTGAGTCAGTGTTGTTAGTGTGAGTGTGTGTCAGTGTAAGTGTGCATGTGAGTCAGTTGTCACTGTGAGTTTGAGCTTGCATGTGTGTGTGTGTCAGTATGGGTTTGTGTTTGTGTGTCTGTCATTGTGAGTGTGTGTCAGTGTGTGCTACCCTGTGTGTGAGTTAGTGTGAATGTGAGTCAGTGTTAGTGTATCAATAGAGTATGAGTTTGTGTGTCAGTGTGAATGTATATGTGTCAGTGTTAGTGTGAGTGTGTGTTAGTGTGTGATTGTGAATGTGTATAAGTCACTGTAAGTGTGTGAGTTACTGTGTGTCAGTGAGTCAGTGTCAGTGTATTTGTGAGTGCTGTGCTAGTGTGTATCACTGTGTGTGTCAGTGTGATTGTGCAAGAGTCGGTGTCAGTCAGCATATGCCATTGTGTGTGTCTGTGTGTGAGTCAGTGTGTTAGTGAGTCATGTGTCAGTGCATGTGAGTCAATGTTAGCGTGTCAGTGCACGTGTTTCTGAATGTGTCATTGTCAGTGTGACAGCATTAGGGAGTCAGTGTAAGTCAGTATGTGTGTGCCACTGTGTCAGTGTGTATATATGAGTCAGTGTGTGTATTTCTGTGTGCGTATGTCAGTGTGACAGTGTTAGTGAGTCAGTGTCAGTGTGGGTACTGCACTCTTGTGTGTGAGTCACTGTGTGTAAGTGTGAGTATGAGTCAGTGTGTCTGTGTGGGTCTGAGTGGGTGAGTCAGTGTGTCTGTGTGTGTCACTGTATGTGTCTGTGACCTTGTGTGTGTCAGTGTGTCTATGTGTGTCAGTGTGTGTGTCAGTGTGTGTGTGAGTCAGTGTGTGTGTGTCAGTGTATCTCTATGTGAGTCCGTGTGAGTGTGTGTGAATGCTGGCCCATGTTCCTGCTGAGTCCCACTCTGTGCCCACTGCTTGGGGCAGGAGCCTGCACTGGAGACTCATTGAGTGTCTGGCTGACTGTGGGTGGGGGGCGGGTGCCGGCCTCCTGCCGACTATCTGCCCTGCCTGACCTCCAGGGAGCAGGCCAAAGGGCAGGGCCAGGGCAGACGCAGGCAGTCAGGCACACCTGCTGGAGACAGGGCCACCCCTTCCCTCCACATCCTCGCCCGGCCACGGCAGCCTGTGGGCAGGTGTGCAGGATGCAGCTCATCATTCTCTCGGGTGGGGACCGCAGGCCAGGGGCTACTCACAGATGCCGCCATGGGCCACGCAGGGGCTCAAGGTGGGCGTGGGGCAGAGATGATGGGAGCGCAGGGTGTCCCCCACCACTAAAGTGACCCTGCCCATGTGGTCCACGTGGACAAGTCTTGACAGCGCAGGTTGGCTTCACACACTGGAGACGTAAGATGAGTGACTTGCATTCCTCCCTGGGCTGCTTTGGAGAATGAAAGTCAGGGGACCCATGCAGGGAAGAATGGCTGTCACAGACACCTGGGATTCTCGCTGCCCCGGGCACTCGCCCCCTCTGTGTGTAGTGGCAGTGGGACAGCGTCTCCGTCTCCACAGTACTGATCTCCACTTAGGCACTGTGGGCCACGTGGGCTTCTCTGGTGCCGGCAGGCTTGTCTGAGGTCCTGGGCCAGCGCTTCTAGCCCTGGGTGCCTGGAAGGGGAGGGGCAGTTGCCTGTGCCTTCCGGAACGAGGACAGGAGCATTGGGTGAAATGTTGGCCACAGCGTGGGTAGGAGGGCAGTCTCCTACCAGTCGCAAACTGGGAGGTCCCTTGTTTTTTCTAGAAACCCCCAAAGAGTGTATGAAGGGTGACTTGCAGCAGTGGGCCTGGGTCCCTCTGTCCTGCATGTGAGGGCACTCTGGTCCACCTGTGACTCTGGGTCTGTGGGACCTTCGCCCTTTCACTGGTCAGGTGGGGCCACATGCATCCTTCAGGCCCCAGTGTGGCAGGTGCCCTTGTGGGGCTGGATCAAGGACCCCCCAGTTTTGCCCCACTGTGCTCCCCATTTTGGAATTTGTTCCTTGCTTACATAATTTCAACCTTTAGGGATACAGTCGCATGAAAACATCACTTTTGGATATACCCTGACATGTATTGGTGCATTTGTGGTGGTGTGGCTAGCGTCTGTGACTGCCCAAACCTGGAAGGGCTCATGTGCTCCCTGCTTTGCTGCTGTACCTGAGCGTTGCCATTTCTTAGCAGAAAACTTCCATACATAATAATAGGAATGTACACCTTAGGGATACAGTCATCCTTATTTTGGAAAGAGATCCCAGCTCTCCTCCCAGGCAGGGTCATGTGGGGGAGAAGCGTTACTTATGAAGGGCTGATATGGGCATGGCCGCGTGGCCACATGGCCCCAGCCCACAGGTGTGTGACCTTGTTCAAGTGACTTCACTGCTTCCATACTAAAATCACAGCTAGGAGGTGGCATATGCCTGCGGACTGTGCCTGTTGACTTCCTGTGGTGCCTTCGGGGGCCTGCGATTCTGCACGATAGAAGTCAGTCCAGAAAATTAAATCAATCCAGTCCAGAAAATTAAATCAATTAAGAAAATATTTGAATTTGTGGATATGCACTCTTGGGTCACACAGTGTCTACGGGGCTTTGCAATGGGAACTCTTCACAAAAACACAATCATGGCAAAACATCAACTAGAGCTGGGATCTCGCAACACCTAGGTGAGAGCAGGAAGAGTCGCGCTGGGGGCAAAGTGAGGGACACAGCAGTGTGAGGCATCCCCGTGGCTATGGGCCTGTGTTGTGGACCCCACCACGGCAAGTTCCAGAGATGACTGGAACACAATGACACCGCCTCTCCCAGTCCACCCACGGCCATGTTTGGTCCTCATGCCAGGTACATAAGCTCCTCTCCCTATCTTCATCCTTTTAAAGCCCTCTGCCCCTGCAGGAGCTGGTGACAGGATGAGGACCAGAGGCTGCCACCTCTGAGTTGAAGACATCCTCTCCCTCATTCACCCCATGGACCACAGTGACGTGGAAGCCACTGACCACAATGCAACTGCACCATGGGAAGAGGAAAGGAGGCAGAGCAGGCCCTACAGAAAGAAGTCATGGGGACGCCTAGTACCCCACAGCCCTCGTGTTCTAACTTTTGTCTCACACCTCAGTGCCTCCACATTCTAGCTTCTACCCCACACCTCACAGCCCCCATGTTCTAGCTTCTGCCTCACACCCCACAGTGCCCACATTCTAGCTTCTGCCTCATATCTCAGAGTCCCCATGTGTCAGCCTCTTCCTCACCCCTCATACTCTCCCATGTTCCAGCATCCACTCAGGCCTCTGTGTTCTAAGACCCAAACTTTTAAGTATATTTTCTGTCTTCCTTGGTAACACAGGTGACACATACATTAGATGTTTTTCTACTTTCCTGGCCGCTTGTATCAGTTTTTTTGGGTGCCTTCTATTGACCTTGAAGCTGTTGGCACATATTTTAGGGTTTGTCTCTTGAAGTTCCTACTTCTGACCAATTTCTGTGTTAATCAGCATTTGTTTTCTCAATAACCCACCCATACAACCCCTCTCTCATGTTCACGGGGCAGGAATGCCATGGCCCCAGCCAGCTCTTGGCCTCTCCGGGCGGATCTGTGGCTGTTCTTGCACAGAGGTCATGCTGTGGAGAACCAGGGGTTTGGCATTTGTGGGGCTGCTTGCAGGGCCTTGGGGGCATCACTGGGGCGGATGTTGCCCCCTGGGCACCTCTAGGTGAGGGGCAGTGCTGTGAGTTAACCATCCTGTAGCATGCATACCTTCATTTGTTCCTCCTGATGTGCCCCATGTTGTTTTGATGTTTGTTGCTCTGTAACATTTTCCCTTCACCCTTTTGCATTGTTCTTTATTTTTTTCTCCTCCACATACTCAAGAAAGAAGAACATGTATATTTTGGCAAGCAGATGACTATGTTTCAAATGTGAAATGATAAAATTCAATCAAACGCCTCCTTGACTGTGTTGCTGAACTCCAGTTCAATCAAGGTCCAGTTGTTTGCCACACAGAAAGCCGATCACTGAGATGAAGATTGCCAGGGAAGAAGGCTCTTTAATATGAGTGACATCAGCCAGGAGATGGGAAACAAATCTCAAATCCATCACCCCAATGGACTGAAACTAGAGGTTTACATAGCAGGGAAGAAATGTAACTATGTGCAGGAAAACATGAATTAGAGAGGAGTAAGGAGGAGTTGGTCAACAGGTAGCAGGTGATCGATTCTGACAGAAGAGGAGTCTTGTGTCTCCTTGTCTAGATGCAGTGATATGGTGATCTGGTAATTTTCAGTTTCTTCTGGGAGGTCTGATGGTTACTTTTCTGAGAAAAGAACTCAGGACAAATGCAAGTTTCTCAGGATGGGCAATTTCCATGTTTATTCAAGACCCATACATATCAGTCCTGTGGACAGTTTGTCTGGTTTCAACCACATGGTCCCAGGGCCCAGCTTTCGTAGCCAGCACCTCATCTCTCATACCTCTCTTCTCCTTCTGCCCCAGGTTGCACAGCCCTGTTTGGCCTACTAGAAGTGAGATTATGCAGTATTTGTTATTCTGTTTCTGCCTTATTTCATTAGCATCCGAACTCATCTGTAATGCGGCAAAAGGCAGGGTTTTTTTCTTTTTAGAGGCTGAATGATATTCCATTGTATAAATGACTTGTTTTCTTGACCTATTCACCCACTTAGGTTGTTTCTATATCTTGGCTATTGTGAATGATGTTTCAATGAACATAAGAACACAGATATCTCTTTGAGATTCTTGTTTCATTTCCTTTGAATGTCTACTCAGAAGTGGGATGGCTGAATTATATGGTGGTTTCATGTTTAATTTTTTGAGAATGTTGCATACTGTTTTCCATAATAGCTGTACCAATTTGTATCCCCACAGTGTACAAAAGTTCTCTTTTCTTCACATGCTTTCTGACACTTGATATTTATTGTCTTTCTTATGATAGCCATTCTAACAGGCATAATGAGCTAGCTATCTCATTGTGGTTTTGTCTTGCATTTCTCTGACAATTAGTGATTCTGAGAACCTTTTCATATACTTGGTGGCCATTCATATATCTTCTTTGGAAAAAAATATCTGTTCAAGTTCTTTTGCCCATTTTTTGGATCAGGTAATTTATTTATTTATTTTTGCTATTGAGTTATATGAGTTTTATATATTAACCTTTTATCACATGTGTAATTTGCAAATGTTTCTTTCATTCTGTAAGTTGTCTTTCATTTTGTAACAACAAAATGTTTGCTATGCAGACATTTTTAGCTTGTTATAGTCTTAGTTGTTTATTTTTACTTTTGTTGTCTGTGCTTTTAATGTCATATCCAAAAAAATCATTGCCAAAAACAGCATCAGGCAGATTTTCCCCTATGTTTTCTTCTAGAAGTTTTGCAGTTTCAGATCTAACATTTAATCTTTAATCAGCTTCAAGTTAATTTTTGTATATAGTATAAGAGCTAATTTCATTCATTTGCAAATGCACATTCATTTTTCTCAACACTGTTATTGAAGAGACTATCCTTTCCCCATTGTGTATTCTTGGCATTCTTGTCAAGTATTAGTTGACTGTAACATATATGAGTTTATTTCTGGCTCTTGATTCTGTTCTATTGGTCTATGTGTCTGTTTTAATGACAGTCATCTTGTTATTGCTATAGTTTTATAATATAGTTTGAAATGAGGAAGTATAATGCTGTCAGATTTTTTTCTTCTTACTTAAGATTACTTTGACTATTCAGGGTCATTTGTGGTTCCACAAAAGTTTTAGAATTTTTTTTCTATTTCCATGAAAAATGCCATTGAACTTTTGATAGGAATTGCACTGAACTGTAGATTGTTTTGCATAAAATGAACCTTTTAACAATATCAATTTTTCCAATACATGAGCATGGAATATATGTTCATTTATTTATGTCTCCTTTGATTTCTTTCATTAATGTCTTATTTAGTTTAGCATAGAGAATTTTTTACCTCCTTGGTTAAATTTATTCCTAAATATTTTATTATTTTCTGATGTTATTGTGAATGACATTGTTTTCTTAATTTCTTTTTCAGGTAGTTAATTTTTAGTGCACAGAAACACAACTGATCTTTGTATGTTGATTTTTTAATCCCTTGATTTTATTATTTATTCATTTTAACAGGTTTTCAGTGGAGTCTTTAGGGGTTTTTCTATATTTAAGAGCATGTCACCTAAAGAGACACTTTAACTTCTTCCTTTTCACTTTGTGTGAATTTCATATCTTTTTCTTGTTTAATTGTTCTAGTTAGGACTTTCAGTAATATGTTGAATTGAAGTAGTGAGAGTGGGCATCATTGTCTTGTTCTTGATCTTAGAGGAAAAGCTTTCAACTTTTCACCATTAAGTATGATGTTAGCTGTGGGCTTGTAAAATATGGTGTTTATTTTTATTTATTTATTTTGAGTTGGAGTCTCACTCTGTCACCCAGACTGGAGTGCAGTGGCACGCTCCCAGCCACCGCAGCCTCGACCTGGTGGGCTCAGGTGATCCTTCCGCCTCAGCCTTCTAATTTTTTTTTTTGATTTATTGTAGAGATGAGCTCTCACCAAGTTGCCCAGGTGGCTCTTGAACCCACGGATTCAAGCAATCCACTCACCTCAGCCTCACAAAGCGCGGGATTACAGGCTGAGCCACTGAGCCTGGCTATGGTGTTTATTTTATTGTAGTACATTTTTTCTGTACCTAAATTGTTGAGAATTTTATTATCATAAAATGATGTTCTATTTTGTCAAATGTTTTCCCTGCATTTATTGAAATTATCATATGACGTTTCATTCTATTAATGTGATGTATCATGTTTATTGATTTGTATGTGTTGAACCATCTTTACATCCAGGTAGAAATTCCACTAATCATGATATATGACCCCTTTGATGTGCTGTTGATTTCAGTTTGCTACTGTTTTGCTGAGGTTTTTTGCATCTATGTTCATCAGGGATGTTGTCCTGTAGTTTTATTTTTTTGAGGTGTCCATATGAGAGTAATGTAGGTCTCATAAAATTTGTTTGAAAGTGTCCCCTTCTCTTTCTTTTTTTGGAAAATTTGAGAAGGATTGGTATTAGTTATTCTTTAAATGTTTGATAGAATTCACCTGTGAAGCCATCTGGTCCTGAGTTTGTTTTTGTTGGAAGGTTTTTGATTACTTCTTCAATTTCCTTACTCATTAATTGTCTGTTCTGATTTAAAAATTCCTTTTTGATGTTATTGTAAATGATTCAGTCTTGGAAGGTTGTATGTTTCAAGGAATTAACCTACTTCTTCTAGATTATCAATTTTGAATATATAATTGTAGTAGTCTCTTATGATCCTTTGTATTTTTGTGATATCAGCTGTACAGCCTCCTTTTTCATTTATAATTTTATTTGAGTCCTTGTTCCTTTTTATTTGGTTAGTCTAAAGAAAGACTAAATTGTTTATCTATTAAAAAACTCTTAGTTTTGTTGATCTTTTCAATTGTCTTTGTAGTCTCTATTTCATTTATTTCTGCTTTCATCTTTATTTCTTGTGCTAACTTTGGACTTTGTTTCAATATTCTTTTTTTAATAATCAATATTTTTTATTATGATATTGTGGGGTATAGTTAAGGATTAGGTATACAAATATGCTTCATTGAGGCACACTTATTGATAAGAGGTGTCTCCCCGTCCCCAGATATTTACTACTGTTAATCCCATCTCCCTTCCCCTCCCCCCCATAGTTTCCCACCACTGTCAGTCATTTTCTTATAGTATTACGTTGGATGTTCAAGGTCTACTATATGGGTGAGAACATGTAATACTCAGCTCTTTGTTTCTGTGAGAGGTCACTCAGAATTATAGACTCTAGTTCCATTCAGGTTGCTGTAAAATTCATGATTTTGTTCTTTTTGATGGCTGCATAGTATTCCATAGTGTATATGTACCACACATATTTACTATATTGAACAGGAGGGGTGAGAGTGGGCATCCTTGTCTTGTTCCAGTTTTCATGGGAAATGGTTCCAATTTTTGTCTGTTTAGGAGTATGCTGGCTGTGGGTTTGTTGTAGATAGGTTTTACTATTTTGAGAATTGTTCCCCCTATGCCTAGATGTTTGAGGGTTTTTATCAAGAAGGGGTGTGGATTTTATCAAAAGCTTTTTCTGCATCTAATGATATAATCATGTGGTTTTTGTATTGACATCTGTTGATGTATTTAATTACATTTATTGTTTTATGAATGTTGAACAAGCCTTGCATCCCAGGGATGAAGCCTAGTTGGTCACGATGGATGATTTTTGAGATGTGTTGTTGAATCCTGTTTGCTAGGATCTTGTTGGAATTTTAGCATCTATGTTCATCAAAGATATTGGCCTGTAGTTCTCTTTCTTTGTTGGGTCTTAACCTGACTTGGGTATCAATGTGATGTTAGCTTCATAAAATGATTTGGGGAGAATTCCATCTTTCTCAATCGCCTAGAATACCTTCAGTAGGATTGCTATCAGCTCCTCTTTAAATGTCTTGTAGAATTCTGCTGGAAAGCCATCTGGTCCAGGACTTTTTTTTTTTAGGTAGTTTTCTTATGACATAGTCAATTTCCTTGATTGTTATTGGTCTATTTAGGGTCTTAATTTCTTCTTGTTTCAATCTAGGCAGGTTGTGTGATGACAGATAGTCCTCCATTTCTGAAAGCTTTTCAAGTTTGTTTCCATACAAATGTACATAGTAGTCTCTGATGATCTTTTGTATTTCTTCATGGTCAGATGTGACTTCATCTTTTGTGTTTCTGTTTGTGTTTATTTGGGCTTTTTCTCTCTTTTTCTTGGTCACTCTAGCTAGGGGACCATCGATCTTGTTTATCCTTTCGAAGAACCAGCTTTTGACTTTTTGTATTATGTTTTTGTCTTCTATGTCCTGGATTTGGGATTTTATTTTGGTGATCTGGATTCTTGTGCTGAAATTAGGGTTTTTGTGATCTTGCTTTTCCAGCTTCCTTAGGTGGCTTGTTAGGTTGTTAATTGGTGATCCTTTCATTTTCTTCATGTGCATTTGTAGGGATATAAATTCCCTTCTTACTACAGCTTTCATGGCTTCCTAGAGATTTTGCTAAGATGTTTCTTCATTTTCATTTGTTTCCAGGTATCTTTTAATCTCTGTTTTGATTTCATCATTGACCCAGGAGTTGTTTAGCATCATGCTGTTTAGTGTCCATGTCTTTGTGGGTTTTCGGTGACCTTGTTGGTGTTAATGTTTATTTTTATTCCACTGTGGTCCCAGAAGGTGCATGGTAATACTTTGGTCCTTTTAAATTTGCTTATGCTTGCTTTATGACCAGGTATGTGGTTGATCTTAGAATACATTCCATGCAGTGATGCATAGAATGTGTATTGTGTGGTCTTTGGATGGAGGGTTCTATAGGTGTCAATTAAGTCCATTTGATCAAGGGTCACATTGAGGTTTCTCATCTCATTGCTGATTTTTTGTCCTGATGATCTGTCTAGAGTTGTGAGTGGGGTATTAAAGTCCCCAGCTATGATGGTATTGGAGTCAATATCTTTTTTAGTTTACCTAGGAGCTGCTTTATGAGAGTTGGTGCTCCTATGTTTGGTGCATGTATATTTATGATGGATATTTGTTGTTGATGGATTGAACCTTTTATCATTATGTAGTGGCCTTCTGTATCTTTTTAAATTTTTGATAAATAAAGGGTATTTTGTCTGAGATTAAGATTGTAACTCCTCCTTTCTTTGGGGTTCTATTTGCCTGAAAATTTGTTTCCCATCTTCTTACTTTGAGTCTGTAAGTGTCCTTTCTAGTGAGGTGAGTCTCTTGAAGGCAATAGATTGTTGCCTCGTGGTATTTTATCTATTTTGCCATTCTGTGTCTTTTCAGTGGTGCATTTAGTCCATTCACATTCAAACTAATTATTGAAATGTGAGAGTTGATCTGTGTCATAATGTTCTTACAGAGTTGTTGTTGTTCTTCCTGTTTGTGTGTTGTCTTTCTTTTGGTTTTAGAGTTGGATAATGTGTGTTTTTATTCTTTTGCCTGTACTCTTATGAAGAATGTTGTTGTTCTTTTTTCCTTTTCTTCTGTGTTCAATACTTTCTTAAGTGTTTCTTGTAGAGGTGGTCTGGTGGCAGTGTAGGTTCTTAGGGATTGGATATCTGGGAAAGATTTCAATTCTCCCTCACTGATGAAGCTTAGCTTGGCTGGGTAGGTTATTCTCAGTTGAAATTGTTTATCTTTTAGAACTTTGAAGATAGGGCTCCAAGCTCTCCTAACCTGGAGGATTTCTGTAGATAAATCTGCTGCTATTCTAATTGGTCTTTCCTGGTAGTAGTCTGACTTTTTTCTCTTGCAGCCTTTAGGATTTTTTCTCTTATACCTACTTTGTTTAGGCGAATTATTATGTGTCTGGGAGTTGGTCTTCTCATTTGTTGTCTTGCAGGGTTCTCTGAATCCCTTGTGTTTGAATTTTTTCTTCCTTGATGAGATGAGGGAACTTTTCTTGAATGAGTTCATGAAACGTTTGTTCCAGTGTGGCGTCTGTTTCTCTCTCTGCCTCAGCAAGGCCAATTACTCTTAGGTTCGGTATCTTGAAGTGATCATTCATCTCTTGCAGGTTTTGTTCTGTCTTTTTGAGCTTCTTTTCTATGTTTTTGACAGTTTGGGTTTGTTCTGTGTTTTGGTCTTTGAGCTCTGAGATTCTTTCTTCTGCTTGGCTAATTCTGCTTTCCATGCTTATTAGTTCGTTATTTATTTCCATCACAGTATTCTTTATTGCTGTTATTTCTGACATCAGCTCCTTCCTATTTTCCTCTTGTCTTTCCTCAATTTTTAAAATTCTCTCTATTAATGTCTTGATGTCTGGGTTTGTTGCATGTGACCAGTCATTCTGGGGGCTCTTCCTTGTTTGTGTTCCAGAGTCTGTTTTCTCAGTGTCTGACCTCCCAGGGGTCTGTGTGAGACCTATATTCTTTTTCTGGTTTTTCTTCTTTTGTGCGGTTTTTTTCCTCCCTACTTTTCCCTTCCCTCCATGTCGCTGTCTTCTTTAATTCTGTTATTCAGGGGTGAGGGGTTGCTTTTCCTTCTCTTTGTTCAATCTCCTATTCTTCTTTATTTATGCCCTCTTACTTTGTTCAATTCTGGAGTTGCACTGTAGGTTGGGGGTGGCCCTTTTTTCTGTTTTGAGATTTAATTCAGGGGGAAGCTGTGATTCAAAATCTATCTGCAGGTCCTGGTATCCACCGACAGGTGTATGGATAATCTGAAACCCACTTCCCACTGCCTTGGAATCTGTCCGTGCAGTGGGGCTGTAGGTTTACTCCCTGAAATAAAATGAGGTTAGCAGAGGGAAGAGAATGGAACAGACAGTGAGGGGAAGAATGGGGTGGAGAGAGAGAGGAGTAAAGGGGAAAACAGATGTGTGTACCAACAAATGGAGAGAGAGACCTAAACTGAAACAGATAAAAACAATAGACCATAGCTACAGACTAACCAACTCCCTTACAAAAACAACTGAAACATAAAATGGTGCTAACATACAAGCTAACCAACCACCTTTGTGGTGTGCTGTTCCTCTATACAAAGATATGGTTTACAGAGAGGAGAAAAGAGAAGAAAAGGAAGAGAAAAAAGAAAAGGAACATAACAGTAGGAATAGAATCAAGTCATTAAACTAACAGAACCAATTGAGCACACTCTGAGACTTTTTGTTTAAGTCCAATGTCCTTTCAGCTCTGATTTATAGCTGTCTTCTCAGGCTGGTAAATTTGTTCACAGTTAGGGTCAGTTGCCCCTGGCCTGCTGTGATGGGCTGTTCAGATCACCACTCAAATCTGGCCTTTGTTGTTTTTCAAGCTTGTTTTTCCTGTTTCGGTGTTGTTACCTTGAATTGCCATCAGGTGTGCTAACTCACCACTCCTGATGGTCTTTTTCTCAGCTGCTTGCCCCAGATGGGGTGGAGCTGGACAGGAGCCAGGCAGAGGCTGGAGATGGGAGCCTGCCTCAGGGCACACAGGAGGAGACCCACGGCTGGCAGAACATCATGGTGGCAGCAGAGGTGGCAGCAATCCCAGCAGATCTTACTTGCAGGGGCTTCAAGGTCTGAAGTCGTGGATTGCCTCAGGCATGGGTGGTGCGATGTGCTATGGCTGCCACGGAGGCCGTGGCAATGCTGGCGGCTGCTGCATCTGTGGCTGCGTGGTCATCCAGACCGCCGTGATGCCCCAGCAGTGGCGACGGCTGTGCTCTGTGTGAGAAGCAGGCTGCCGATGATGGGATCCGCAGCCCCCAGGGAGAGAGCCAGAGACCCTCTTCTTTTCCTTTGCAGAGGGTTTCATAGACCAGGCTGTCCATTGCTATCTTGCCGGAAGTCGTGTTTCAATATTCTTGAGGTGCAAAGTTAGATGATTTGCTTGGGATCTTCTTTTTAAAGCAATGTTATTTAATTTACAAATAATGATTGTATATAGTACAGGGTTCAATCTGATGTTTTAATCCTTGTATACATTGTGGAATGATCAATTAAGGCTAATTATTTTTATGCAGATATTTATCACTATAAACTTTCCTCTTAGAACTGATTTTTCTGTAATCTGTAGGTTTTTTCATGTTGTGTTTCCATGTTTGTCTACTTGAGATATTTTTTATTTCACTTTTGATTTTCCTTTTGATTTCTTTTTTTGACCCATTGCTTTTTCAAGAGTGTGTTGTCAAATTTTCATATATTTGTCAATTTTCCTACTATTATACTATTAAGTTTGAAAATAATACTGGATACAATTTTCATCTTCTAAAATTTGTTAGGACTTGTTTTGTGACCTAACGTGGTTCATCTTGGAGAAGGCTCTATGTACACTTTGGAAAAATATATAATTTTCTGCTATTGAGTGGAAAGTTCTAAGTCTGTTCGGTCTACTTGGTTTGTGGTGTTGCTTAAGTCTGCTGTTTCTTTATTGATTTTCTATCAGTGTGTTCTATCTGTTATTGTAAATGGGGTATTAAAGTCCCCTACTATTATTGCATTGCTCTCAATTTCTCCCTTTAGGCCTATCAATATTTAAGTGCTTTGATGTTGGGTATATACATATTTATGATTGTTTTACCTTCCTGTTGAGTTGACCCTTTTATCGTTATGTAATGACCCTCTTTGTCTCTAGAGTCAGTTTCTGACTTAGAGTCTACTTTGTCTGATATAACTTTGGCTAGCTCTGCTCTCTTGGTTACCATTTGCATGAAATATATTTTTCCATCTCCTCAGTATCCATCTATCTGGATTTTATGAGGTGACTGGCCTTGTCTGAAACCTTGTGTGACTATGGAGAGGCATATGCATGAAGATCAGTGAAGTTCTAGACAACTTCAAAGAGGACTAGCCCTTGTGTTTGAATTTTTCAAAAAAAAAAAGAAATTTAGGCATGTCCATAAAATTTTATCTAAATTAGTGAATTCATCTTTGTATAGAGCCATTTATTTTTAAAAACTTGACTCCATGTACTAAGGCTGATCTCCAGTGGTCTTTTCCATTTTTTTTTTTTTTTTTGAGTTGGAGTCTCACTCTGTCGCCCAGACTGGAGTGCAGTGGCTGCTGCCAGTTACTGCAGCCTCGACCTTCTGGGCTCCAGCGATCCTTCTGTCTCAGCCTTCCAAGTAGCCAGAATTACAGGCATGCACTACCATGCCCGGCTGATTTTTTGATTTATTATAGAGATGAGGTCTTGCTGCCCAGGTGGGTCTTGAACCCGCGGGCTCAGGCAATCCACTCACCTCAGCCTCCCAAAGGCACGGGATTACAGGCTGAGCCACTGAGCCCAGCTTCCATTTTTTTTTAATGAGAAGAGATGGTTTCTCCTCTCACATGGTGTGTGGGGCTCCTCAGCTGGTGGAAGCGCTTCTGAGTGCAGTGAAGCCACCTCCGTGTGTGCTGAACACTCCCTGTGGATCACAGAGATATCCCGTGTGAGTGGAAGAGTTGGCTCCACAGAGGAGAAAAGTGCCAGTGGTGGCAGTGGCCCAGGTGACCTTGTGGTGGTACTCAGGATATCAGAGGGACCACAACCAGCCCGGCTCACCTGAGGGCTGCATGGATACATGCTGTAGCCATGGTCCTCTGCCTTCCTATTTGTTCATTCATGTGTGAATCCGCCAGGACCTTACTTCATGATTTCCACTGACCTCCCCCAGAGCCAAGGGGACCTTGAGATGTGCAGTACAGTTTTCTGATTTTACAGATAAGCAAAGAAGGAGGTGCTTGGAGTAAAAAGATGCTGGGTTTGGGCCTGACTCTGCATCTCTTTTGCTTTCTGACCTGGGAAAAGTTAGTGTCATGAGGCTGCTTTCTCATCTGCAAGCCAGGATCATGTAGCTCTGCCTCCTGGGGTTGTTGGTGAAAGTGAGTGGGGTGATGTATGTAAAGCATTTAATCCAGTGCTAGGTACACAGTAGGTGTTCAATCAGTTATTTCTGCCACTGTCTGATATGGCTGCCCTGTGGCTAGCAGCCAAGTCTCCTGGCTCTCTTCTGAGGGCCTCTTTTCCCTCCAGGAAAAATTAACCAAAGGTTAAACAAGAAGAAAGGATCGTGACCCAGACTGAGATTGCAGGGACAGCATGAGGTGGACTTTTCCTCCATCTTGTCTCTCTCTGCAGTGCCTTTACCTCCTCTCTTCTATGGGACAGATTTCCAAAGTGCAAGCAACTTTTCCCCCCCTAAATTTGAAGAGTTTGCAACCATCACCACAGTCCAGTTTTAGAACACTTCATCACCCCATAAAGACCCTTAGGACCGATTTTCAGTCATTCCTTTTGCTACCGCCAACCTTTGGCAACTCTGATCTTTCTATTTCCCTAAATTTACTCTTTTTGGGCAGTTTTTATAAATGGAATAGTGCAATATACATGTTATACTCATTAAAGTGTTGATCAAATGCAACAAAAGGACTCATCAAAGCTGGACCTTTCTCCACCTTACACGGAACAAAACCTGCCTGGCTTTAACTTTCGCTCCTTCACTTGAGTGGATTAACTTCTGCTTCCGGCTCCAGAGCTGGGAAACTGGGAGTGAATTCCTGCCCTATGAACTACCTGGGGCCACTCTGAGCATCAAATATGGAAGTACTGTGAAAATGTGTTGTAAACTGAAAATGAGGAGCAGAACAGGAAATGAATTATTAGAGTTTAGTAGCAATTTATTAGATTTCAGGCATTTTTATTTAAAAAAAATACGCCAACTCTTAGAAACCATGAAAAACTGACTACTTGATATAAAATAACCTGAAAGCTAGCTTTGAATCTAGTAGTACAAATTAGAAATGAAATAATTTAAATCAGAATTTGAGTCTCAAGTAATTACTGGTGGAGTCAGTTTCTGTGAGATGGAAGCTGTAAAGTAATTGAGTGAAAATCACTTTGGGGTATTAAGAAATGATAAATGTCTGCTAGTGTTTAATTTTTTACTTGGTTTTGCCATGTTCTTTTTGTATCTTCAAGAGCTCTGTCGTGGCACAATTTAAAGATCATAATTTCACTCTTTGGAAGTGTGCAATTAATTTTTTTCCCCTAAATTTGAAGAGTTTGCAACCATCACCACAGTCTAGTTTTAGAACACTCCATCACCCCATAAAGACACTCAGGACCCATTCAGTCATTCCTTTTGCTACCTCCAGCTTTTAGCAACTCTGATCTTTTTGTTTTCCTAAATTTACTGATTCTGGACATTTTCTATAAATGGAATAGTGCAATATACAGTCTTTTATGTTCAGTCTCTTTCATTTAGCCTAATAGTTTTGGGATTTATCCATTACATAGCATGCATATGTTCCACACTGTACGATGTCCTGTGTTTGTTGATCCATTCACTGTGAATGGATATTTGGAGTGTTTCCATCTTTTGTCTACTTTGAATAATGTTGCTATGAACATCCATGCATTATGTGGATGTCTGTTTTCATTCTGTTGGGTAGATTCCTGGTAGAATTGCTGGGTCATGTGACAACTTTATGTTTAGCTTCTTAAACAAACTGCCAAGCTGGGCTCAGTGGCTCAGCCTGTAATCTCGTGCTTTGGGAGGCCGAGGTGAGTGGATTGCCTGAGCCCGCGGGTTCGAGACCCACCTGGGCAACTTGGTGAGACCTCGTCTCTACAATAAGTCAAAAAATTAGCTGGGCATGGTAGTGCGTGCCTGTAGTTTCAGCTACTTGGAAGGCTGAGGTGGAAGGATTGCCGGAGCCCAGCAGGTTGAGGCTGCAGTGACTGGGAGTGGCCACTGCACTCCAGTCTGGGTGACAGAGTGAGTCTCCAACTCAAAACAACAACAACAACAACAAAAAAAACTGCCAAATTGTTTTCCACAGTGGCTGGACCATTTTACATTCCCACTAGCGTTGTACACAGGTTCCAACTTTGTCTTTTCTTATATTTTGTCTTAGAAATTCCACATCATCTGAATTATAAGTAAACAGAAAAGATGTTTTCATGGTAACATTAAAGTCTTGATTAGATTAAGCATTGGCTGTGTATCATTGGTTTAATAACAATCTCATTGATTGGGAAGAATTGATTTATGTGGTTGAACTAATGACCCACTTGCCTAGGGAGCATATTATAAATAATTAAAGACAATTTGCTGCAAGCTTTCTTGTGCAACATACTTTATTCGGTCTTCCACTGTTTTATCAGGGTCATATAATTATTTAGGACATGAAAGCAGCTTCCTTTGGAAGGCAGTCGGGTGATAGCTGCAGGTGCCTGTGGGGTGCCAGACCCTGGAACATCAGGACCCATGACTTATTTCTCATTTTATTAGATATGGTATACAATGGCAGATATAGACAGACACACATGTCCACACAGGCTTTGATGTGTGTTCAGTCCCTCCTGGGCTAGAATGCAGTAATCTCTTGTTTCTTTCCAGATCGTTCACAGGACTTTGGCAGCCATGTTGGGCTCCCTTGCAGCATTATCAGCGCTGGCCGTGATTGGTGATGTGAGTTGTAACTTCTGAATATAGACTTTCTACTTGATGGAGTGTCAGACTTCAAGACATTCTAGGGGTTAGGTCTCAGCTGGTGTTTTTCCCTGTTATATGCCACTTCCATATTTTTGCCCAAGAACCGTGATAAAGGTGGGAACCAAAAAGCTTCAACCTTGAGAAATCTTTTTATTGGATTTTTTTTGAGGCTGTTGTTCTCCATTGCAGCTGAAGATATCCTCCTCACGGTCATACATTTGCCTGGGCTGTGTGGCTGAGTGGTATTGGGTTGGATCTGGGTATTGTCAGCCCTTGGGAACTAGGAGAGACCATCCCAGCTAAGGCAGAGAGTGGGGAGGGAGTGCTCAGTCCTGCAGAGATTAGGAGACCCTGGAGATGCATATATGGGCGATGGCAGTCTATCAGGGCCTGAGTATGGCCCATTCCAGCAAGGATGTGGAAAATAAAAAGCCAAATGTTCACGGGGAATGGAGGCCCAGAGTTTGGGGGGCAGTGCTGGAACCAAACTAAGAACCCACCCAAAGGTGGCCACACACACAACTGGATTTGAAAACACCCTCAAGGAATTCAATAGATTGTTCTGAAAACTGCTACTAGAGGCCATTCAATCAACCAAAAAATAATAACTAGTTTAAAAAAATGTATTGGTGTGTGTGTTGAGTTATTTATTTATTTGTTATTATTATTATTTAAAATTTAAGTTTGAAATGTAGGCTCAACCTGAAAGCAGTAGTAAGAACTTGAACTTTTTCTTGGCTAGCGTTGGCTAACCTGAAAGGCAAAATGTCTCCAAACCCTAACATACAGGCATAAAGCCACTATTATTTTTATTAAGGGAAGTGTAGTAGTAGTCTATTTCATTTTGAAGACCATGAATGTGGCACACAGCAGAAGCATGCTGCGGGAGCCCATGGACCATTCACTGTGCAGCCCTTCCCAACAGCCAGATTGTGGTAGGACTGTCACATTGCATTCCCTGTGACCCATGAGGGTGGGAGGCAAATGGGTAGTGAGACAGATGGTATCCAATATACTGTCATCTGACCTCATGCCACTACACTGAAGAAGGCATTTATGGATTCCACTGAGAACGTAGCCTCAAGGGCCAGTCCTGTCATTCAGGCTACAGTTCTTCATACAGTTGCCAGGGTCTACAATTTAAAAAATTACTAAATACATAGGTTTGACACGACAGATGCCTTGAGTCACAAGTGTTTTTTTTAGTAACGGCATATACCAATTTCCAAGGCAAGTGGATAGTGTGATTTCTAGCCCTGCCCTGGAAGTAGGTTTGCAATGAAGGGCAGCATGTTTTTCAGGCTCAACGCAGGAAGGGTGATGTGCAGGATTAATTGGCAAATGTATGCTTTGATTGCAGAGACCCAGCCTGACTCATGTGGTGGAGTGGATTGATTTTGAAACCCTGGCCCTGCTGTTCGGCATGGTAATTACAGCCTTCCCTGTGGGACGTGGCTCATGTCCTCTGCATTCCAAGTCCTTCTCTTTGGCCACTGCTGGGGCTAATCCATCATTGTGTGAAAGCCATGGTGCCACCTGACACTGAAGGCTTGATTGAGAATTAGTGCAGGGCTAGTGCATGTCTCCCAGGAGAAGACCCCAGTGCGGAGATAGCTGGAGAATTTCAGTCTAAGGCCAGTCTGATGAGGTAACATTGCCAGTTACAAAAGTTACCAATTTTTTGAACGATTGTCTTTAAAATGAAAACTGGAATATCCCAAAGAAATGAACCATACAAGAGTTTTAGTGACTGAAAAAGTACCTTTTCTTATATGAATAAAGGAAGATATTATCCCTAAGTAATAGTTTGGGCATTTGCTAATTTTTCATATTGTCAGGTGACCATTCTGTGCTGTGTGCACTGAGTGTCTTCAAGTCAACTTATAGGAAGTTTTACATACAAGTGTGAGCTAGTGTGGGACGTGTGTTACTCGAATCAGTGAAACATGGCAAGGGCCTAGACAGCAGTGGGGACAGTCTGTATGTTCTTGAGCAGACCCCCAATAGTCAGGTGATCTGAAAGAGGGCTCATCCTCTTTGGGCTCGAGAACTACCCCGTGTAAAACAGGTCACTATACAGCCTCATTTTCCTTGCTAATGTTTTATTCCTCCCAAGGTTGACTGGCCTAATAGGGGGCCCTGGTACTCAAGACTTTAATGGGACCCAGAGTAGTGCTGCCATCCTCAGGATTCACAGAGGAGCTAATATTAGTGTTGAGTCCTGATAAGTATGTTGGGTTTGGGCATCTGAGTAGAAAAAAGGAGGCATACCAGATATCCAAAAGATAAGCTTTCAAAAAATTTTAAATGAGTGATGTGTTAGTTTGCTTGAACTGCCGTAGCAAAGTACCACAGACTGGGTGGCTTAAACAAGAAATGTATTTCCTCACAGTTCTGAAGGCTGGAAGTTCCAGATCAAAGTGCCAGCAGGCTGATTTCTCCTGAGATCGCTCTCCTTAGCTTGTAGATGCCTTCTCCTCCCTGTGTCCTCACGTGTGTTCCTATGTCCTAATTCCTCCTCTTGGAAGGATACCAGTCCTATTGGATGAGGGCCCACCCTGATGACCTCATTTTAACTTAATCAACCACCTCCTTAAAAGCCCTAACTGCAAATACATCCACATTCTGAGATATTGTGAGTTAGGAATTTAACAAGTGAGTTTTGAGGGGATACAATTTGGCTCATAACAAATGGCTTAAATTGTTTTTCCTCAGTTGAATTGGTTTGACGTGCACTTGTAGCTTCTATGATTCTGGAATTACATGGGTGCAAGAGAGTCTGTATAATGAGCTTCCTGCCTTTTCTGACCCACATCCTGGCAGCTGACCACCTATGGGGCCATTTACCCCAGTCCTGAGTCCAGTCTCTCTTGGGTGATTGTCAGCAAAAGTGTGAAACAGCTCCCATGACAGTGTAAGACCACACAGGTCTCCACGCACATCTGTTTACTCATTCACATCTGTGTGAAGCTTCCACTGGGTTGTCAAACCCCATGTTCTACTACTGTGGCCTTTTGGGTGAGGATGAACATCGATGGCCACTTTAGACAGGGTAGCTATTTGTACCAAGTCTGAACTAATTTTGGCACATTTTTGTTTTGTGCAGTTCATTTGAAAGACAATATTGGATCTGCTATTTACCAAGTATTTTGATTTACATAATTATATTGAATTTTCACAGCAAACTACAAGGTACAGAACATTCAGAGGTAAGGTGAGAAAACTGATAGATTGAAGGGGTAACTCATTTTTTTACTCCAGGTTGAGCTACTCCTAAATGGCAGAATCAGTATTTGAACCTGCATCTTCTCACCCCAAGTTCAACACATGGTTATTGCCAGCTTAGAAGGTGCAATAGAGACTCTTGCAGAAAGTTTAGGCTGGTTGATTGAATTTGGAATAAATAAGACATTCCTTTTCATTGGTGTCAAGGATGGTTGTTTTCATCAACATAAGTGAGTAGGCATTCTAGGCTCACACAGAGCCTAGGATTCACCATTTTGATACAGCTGCTCTTGTCTGCATGTGTTGATCCAGTCTGTGACAAAAATCAGTTTAATTATTTTAGGAAACAAAGTTTAACCCAGTTTTAACATCTTAAAACTTTTGTGTGTTGCATGTGTGGACCTTCTGGTGCAGAAGGTCATACGTGGGTCTGTCTATCCCTGATCCTAGCTCTGTGGCTGTGAGCAAGCCACTTTCCTCATCTATAAAACAGTGTAACAGTGACTCCTGATATTGTTGTGAGGGTCAGATGGGATTATACTGCACCTTGTGGGGAAATCCCTGGACAAAAATATAGTTGCAGAACTGCTAGCTAGTGTCTCCATTCTGATGTTAGTACATGCAGAATGCTAAGAACAATGATCTTTCAGCAGGAGAGTGAGGACCTGAGGGTGCAGTGGCCTTCAGAGGCCTGAGCAAATCTGTAACTGATAACACTGATCTGTTTCCATACTGTATTCTGCTGAAGATTCTCCTTGTGTTCTTTTTCTCTTTTTCCCATAGATGATCTTAGTAGCCATATTTTCGGAAACTGGATTTTTTGATTATTGTGCTGTAAAGGTAGGTGTAATATTGCATTTAATAGTTAGTGCTAATGAGTTGTTATATTTGTTTTTCTGACATTATATATTTGGGAAATTAAACGATCCATTAAAGAAATATTTTAAAATTCCATCTTCCTTTTCAAAATTGTTTCTTCAAGGCAGATGTGCTAAGTTATCAGAATTTGAGCAGCACGTTCAGCTTCTCAGTAAAGCAATGACAAAGAATCAAGGATGACTGTGCTCAGGTTGAATGTCTGTGTGTTACCTAAGCTGGCTGGTTAGAACTATGTATCAGAAAGTGTTTTGCATACTAGAGTACCTAAATAGTTCAAGCCACCAGCTTCTGATTACTTTTTGGTGAAATAATTTTAAGAACAATTTTCTAAATATTGAACATACACATTTACTTTGTAGCTGGAGCCCTGGGGAAACCCTCTAGCAAGTCTAGACTCCAGATTTGTCCTGGTCCTATCATTAAGGGCTGGCAAGAGGAGCTCATGTCATATCCTGCCAACACAAAGGCTAGTGCCTTTGAGTGGGGGAGGGACTGAGAAGTTCTTTTTAAAAATTATTCGGCAAAGCCCTTTATACACCTGAATGATAGAACCATGCTGTAATTTTTGCCATCTTTGTGCCCCATCTTGTACATTGCAGATGGATATCTGGCCTCTTTATCCTAATGCTGTAGTATTAAAAGTATCCCTTCAGTCTCCAAAGATCAGCAGACGCTAGGGTTGTATGGATCCCAAATGCCACAAGCCTGGCTGCCCAACCGAAATCCTAGATGACATTAGAGAGATTGAGGGCCTTTACCTTGTGACAAATTAATCATTACCAGGGCACTATAATGAGAAGCAGAGAAGAGACGGTGTATGCCAAGGCAGAGTAAAGATGTCCAGGAGCTAAAGGGCAGTGTTTGTTTGGACCCCTATTCCTTGGAGTCGGTAATTAAAAGTAGCCTCTATTCCATGAACCCACTGACGTGGCTTGTTTGTCCTGTGTGTGTGTCTGTGTGTGTGTGTCCCAGGCATACCGACTGTCCCGGGGAAGAGTGTGGGCCATGATCATCATGCTGTGTCTCATCGCAGCCGTTCTTTCTGCCTTCTTGGACAATGTCACCACGATGCTCCTCTTCACACCTGTGACCATAAGGTATGCAGAGCACCTCTGCCATCAGTGTCACGGCCTGGCTCCAGACTCCCTCCTCACATCTGTGGCAAGGTGGGCAGCCGTGCCCACAGCTCACTGTGCTCCAGTCCAATGTGTGTGCTATCTGTAGCTCCACACACAGGCTGTGGGGCAGGGTGGCACACACACCTGTGGGGGAGCGAAAGACATAAGCCTGGCTTTTTGGAGACTGGGATCTCATGGAAGGATGTCCCAAGCCTCAGGGTCCAGGAGTCCTTGTCCATGTGCTCCCCCATCACCATCTGCCGCCTGGATCAGCTCAGCAGGTCACACAGACCCAGGCTCAGAAGGCTCATGGCGGGGGTCATCATCAGAGGCGTGGAGGGTTGCAGGCCCAGCTGGGCTCACCAGAGTCAGGGACAGGCCTGGGAAGCCTTTACAGGTTAACTCTGGGAAAGAGCAACTTGGTTCAATGCAGTTCTGTGTCTCTTAGTTCTGGCCACGTCAATCGTTCGACGTCTATTGAGAGCTACCACATGCTGTTTTCCCAGAATCTTCTGACACTTGTGCTTCAGTCCCAGCCCTTGCACAGGCCTTTCTAAGGGTGTGGCCCTGTGCTTTTTTCCATCCTGTGTTTTAAAGATAGTTCCCCAGCACATCACCCTCAAGCTCCCAAGCCTGGGTGCTCTCCTGCTTAGACCCATTGTGAGCTAGTCCTAGGGATTAAGAGGGTGAGACAGGTGCCCACTGAGGGCTCATGTGGGCCTGGAGCATGACACTTCAGCTGCACAGGTATGAGTTGTGCCTCCAAAAATATAAGCCTGAGCTGGTGACCTGAGGATTCTGTGAGACGAGAGACCTGCCTGGATGCAAGGCATGAGACACAGAACAAGTTCAGAAGCACCAACAAAGGGCTACTTCCAGGGCTCAGAAGTAATTCAGGAGGGTGCCCATGGTATTTGAAGAGTGGTGACTCAGAAGAGTGAGTTGGGGTGTGGGTGGGGAGCAGCAGGTTGCAGCCAGTACCCGGTAGCCTGTCTGCTCCTCACTCCAGTGGACAGAAAGTATGTGGCTGGCTGCACTCTGAGCTGAGGGCCGGGAGATGGTGGAAAGGCCTTGCGCGTGGACAGGTCCTCACCTAAGAAGTGAGCCCAAGGCCTGGTGCTTATGTAGGAGTGGGCACTACAGATGAGCAGATGTGGAGATTATGCACTTTCCTTAGGACAGTGTATCTCAGCTGTGTGCACTGCGTCTATGCATGGGTGCTGCCACCTGGGGTCCACTTCCAGGGATGGGTCTTCTGTGGGCCAGACTGTAGGACTTTCAAAGATTCTAAGATAATCTAGTGTGCAGTTATGGCAGAGAACCATGGCTGTGGTGAGTGTGCCCATTCCTGAAGGAAGAAGCCAGGAGTTAGTAGTTAAGGGACGTGCATGGGCATGAATAGACCCTAAGACAGAAGAAATAAGACCTAGTTTTCCTTAGATTAATAGAGTGACCATAGTTAATGTTAATCAGTTGTACATTTCAGAATAACTGAAGAGTATAATTTGAATGTTCCTAGCATAAAGAAGATAAATATTAAATATGTTGTCTATCCAGTTATCCCGGTTTGATTATATGAATGTATCACATTATTTCATGTCCCCTGAAAATATATATCTAGTATTTATCAGGAAAAAATAAATAAACAGAAGAGATGACAATGTGTTTAGGGTCTTGGCACCTGAGAAGGGGAAGACAGGTAAGGGTCCAAGCCCGCAGGCTTGGGTCAGCTTTCTGTGCTGCCCCAACCACTAGCTAGGAGGGAGTCTGGTGGTTGGTGTCCATTCACCTGGGCTAAGGCTTGCCCTTCCCTGGGGTGACTGTGCTACCTCCAGACCTGGGGGTGGGGAGGGGAAGGGGTACATGACTACATCAGTGGTTCAGAGGGTGTGGGTTTACTTTCAGAAGAAGTGCAACTCAGCATCAACTCTAGTTTGAGCATTGTTGCCATGTTCGTGCTTCATCACTGCCCTTCTCACAGTTGTATGTTCATGTACCTCCCTTGTAGAAGAAAGTGCCTTAAAGATATTTGGATTGCACATGGGCTTTTTATGATCTGAATAGTGGGACTGCTTTCATTTTACTCCTTTTATGGCAGATTATGTGAGGTGCTCAACCTCGATCCAAGACAAGTCCTGATTGCAGAAGTGATATTCACAAACATCGGAGGAGCTGCCACTGCCATCGGCGACCCACCAAATGTCATTATTGTTTCCAACCAGGAGTTGAGGAAGATGGTATGTGCTAGTATACTAGGGTTGCTTCCAATAAAAGCAGACCTCAATTTACTTAATTCTTTACCCAACGTGGATGCTTTTGTCAAGATCTCTTATGTCACCTATTCATAGTGAGTGCTATTGGTCATCTCAAGAGTAGGATGTTAGGTGATTGATATTCCAGTTAAGAGTTAACTGACTTGAATTGACTTCATTCTCATTCTGATAATTTTTTAAAGAAATTATTGGATAACATGATATATTCTGTCATAGTATATTAATTATACTAATAGGAACCAAGATAGGAAGAGATATGAGAGTCTCTTCTCAACTATAATAGACAAATTTACTGATGAAAATCTTAAAACTTATTTTTTTGAGGATCAGAAAATGAATGTCTTTAGAACTTTTGAAAGCCCCTATAAATATTAATACATAATTTATTTACACTATAATATATAAAAAGTATTAGAGGTGCAAATGGTATTCTACATGTCTTAAAGGGTTAAAATGAGAACTGTATCGTTAGTTTTCATTTATTATTCTTTGGTCATTAGAACTTTCTCAAACTCCCTTCTCTGAGGTGTCAGGGAAAATGCTTCCACATTGGGGTTATTTACTGTAGATGATATGCTTATGTGTGTACATGTCTGTGAAGTGTCTGTTTGTGTATGGAAGCTGTCTTCCATAAAAATATTGAAACCTTTGAGAATTCATGACTTTAAGGTGTTTATGGTCACTTCATGGGACCACCATGTTCTAGAGATTCTCAGTATAACTTGAATGCTTTGGTGAAATTTACATTGCTGGGTTTCCCTGGGAAACCACCTGGGAGTGTTTTCCCGGTCTTACTGTGTGAGCTGAGTTGTTATGCAGCCATGAGCATGTCACCCTAGAGCACATCAGACGGTAACAGAGCTGGGGACCTGTTCTAGGGACACCTGTCTCCCAGAATGTACCCCATACACATGGGAAAGAATTATTTTTGAAAAAAATCCTGAATTATTATTTTTATTCTACAGTAGCATATTTATTATAGAAAATAGAAATTACACACATATACAGATAAAAACTGTCATAATCCATCATCCATAGATAAATCTTCTACTATTTTGGTGCAAATAGTATCCCACAATGTTTGTAGGTGAATATATATGAATAAAAAGATAGCATAGCTTCAGCTTTTGGCCAAGATGGAGTAACAGGGCCTGGATTCACTGTCTTGCCTATGACACTCAAACAAACACAAACAAAACAAACAAAAGATAGCAACAAATCAAAACCAGATAAAATATATGTAACAATATTAATAAAGACATTGGTCATAAGACAAAAAGGACAGTGATCCCTGTGAGCTGGGAAAGAACTGAGACAAACTCTTTGGTTGCTCCAGCCCACTGCCTTCAGAGAACATTTAGGATGTGGTGCAGAGAGAAGAAACAAGTCAGGTGGATCCAACTGGACCTCTGAATTGAGAAGATGAAATTGAGAGTCTGGGGAGACCAAGGCAGCTAGAGTTTGTAGGACAGAGTCCCAGAGAGGACAGAGTTGATTGGAGAGAAAACCAGAGATCTTCAGAGTCCCATTGATTATTCAGTGCAGAATGTTCAGATCAGATCAGAGCATGAATGTAAGAAAACTACTTGAGACGAGGGGAAGAACAACCCAAAATTATTAGAGCGAAGAAAGTGCATGATACATGCAGGGACAAGAAAAATGACTGTTTCTACCAGGGAGACTGGAACTTCTTGATTGATAGAGTATGTCAGTAGTACAGGCAGTTATCTCTAAAACTGAACACTGATCTGGTTCTACTTAATGTATCTTAAAATCAAGGCCTCAAAGAATTAAACTTTTTCTAAGTAGTTTATTGCATCTCAGAACAAAACTCAAGAATATTTGTAAGAATATCTAACAACACATGGGACAAAATTCAAAATGTCTGACCTTCAATCAATGATTACCAGGCATGTGAAGAAGCAAAAACAAACCTATGACAAGGAGAATATGAACCATTTGAAACCAACCTAGAATAGACTCAGATGACAAGATGTAAAAAGTATTAGTGTGCTATGGGAAAATTTTGAGTGACCTAGCATGTATGTAATTCTAGTCTCTGAAGGAGATAAGGGGATTAAAAGAAAGACATCTGAAAAAATGATCTTAAATTCCAACTTTTATAAATAGCAAAAACCTAACAGATTCAATAAATTCAATAAAGCCAGAGCACAAGAAACATGAAGAATAGTACACTAAGTTATGTCATGATCAAATTGTTTGAAAGCAATGATAAGAGAAAATCAACAACAAAAAAGACATGCTACATGCAAGGGAAGAAAGAGTGATAATATATTTCTCTTCAAAAACAATGCAAATGTGAAGTTAATGGAGCTTTAAAGTACTGAAAGAAAAAAAGTCAACTCAGAATACTACATTCAGTGAAAATATCTTTTTCTTATATGCAAAAATAGACTTTTCCTGATAAGGAAAAGCTAAAATTATTCATCAGTATCAGAGTTACACGGTAAGACATACTAAGGAAATCCTTAAAGGCAGAAGGATGATGATACCAAATAGAAACCTGGATCTCCACAAGGGAATAAAGAATACTGGGAAGGATAGCTACATGAACAGATTCACATAATTTTTTTCTTATTACTTAAATCACTTCAAGAGATAATTGTTTAAACAGAATTATAATGTATTAAGTAGATTATAACACATAAGTAAGATGTATGACACCAATAACACAAAGGCTGGAAGAGGAGAAATTATAGTACATCAATGTAAGGTTCTTATACTACGTGTCAATTGGAATAATATCATTTGAAAGTAATCCATGACAAGTTAAAAATGTATACAATAAACCCTAAAGCAATCAATAAAAGGAAAAAAAGAGTAGAGTAATAGCTAATTGCCAATGAAGAATCTAAAATGGAATCATAAATAATATTCACTTAATTTAATGAAATACAGGAAAAGTAGGAAAGGGAACAAGGAAATGACAGACCAAATATAAGCACCATAGCTTAGCTTAGCCTACCTTAAATGTGCTCAGAACGCTTACATTAGCCTACAGTCAGGTAAAAGCATCTAACACAAAGCCCATTTTCTAATAAAGTTTTTAATAACCCATTGCTGTGATCTCACACCATTGTAAAGTTGAAACTCCTAAGTTGAACCATAGTAAGTTGGGGACTTTCTGTATACTTTGCTCACAAGACACACACTTAAAAATACAAATATATTAAAAGTAAAGGAAGGACAAAAGACTCATCAGAAGAAAGCTAGACTGGCTCTATTAATGTCTGACAAAGTAGAGTGCAGAACACAGACTATTACCAAGATCAAAGAACATTTCATAATGACTGACGGTACTGGGAAATTATGGGGGGGAGGGGTATGGAATTAACAGTAGCTAATATCTATCTGGGACTGGGAAAACACCTCTTATCAATAGGATGCCTGAATGAAACGTAATTGTACACCTAACCCTTAACTGTACCCACAAAATGATAATAAAAAATACTGATTAATTATAAAAAAAAGAATTGTCTTAGATTAATAGCAATGAAGACTAGTAAACATTTTACTTAGCAAAGTAAAAAAAAACACAAAAAGAACATTTCATAATAATAAATGAGTCAATTCATAAAGAGGACATAGTGACAACATTTATGCAACTAATGACAGAGCTTCAAAATGCATGAAACTTAAACTGATAGTACTGCAAGGAGCAATAGATAAATATCAGTTATAGTCCAAGAGTTCAGTACATTTTTCACAATAATTGATAGAACAAGTCGACAGAAAATCAGCAAGGATATCGAAAACGTCATCATTATTACCTAACATGGCCTAATGGACATTTATAGAAAACTCTATGCAGTAATAGAAGAATGTGTATTTTTTCCAAGGACACACAAAACACTGACCAAAATGGATTCTAAGTTATAAGAAAAATCTCAATACATATAAAAAGGGTCAAGTAATACAAAATATTTTCTCTGGCCATAGTTGTATTAAATTAGGAATTAATAGCCAGGAGATTTGGAAAATTCTCCAATATCTGGAAACAAAATAACACACTTAAAAATAATCCAAGGGTCACAGAAGAAAATGAAATTGAGATTATAAAGTATTTTTGTATTGGTCAACTCAGGCTGCCAGAACAACATCACAAATGGGGTGGTTTAAACAACAGCAATTTATTTCTCACCGTTTTGGAGGTTGGGAAGTCCGAGATTAAGGTCCCACTGGACTTAATTCTCTGGTGAGGGCCCTCTTCCAGGCTTGCAGATGGACATCCTCTCGTTGTATTCTCTTATGGCAGGGAAGCGGGAAGGAAAAGGAGAAGAAGCAGCTCTCTGGGGGTCTCTTCTTTTATAAGGGAATTAATCTCAGCCTGAGGGCCTTTCCCTCTTGACGGCATTAAAACTCAGTCACCTCCCACAGACCTCATCTCCAAATACCACAATATGGGGGGATAGAGCTTTGACATAAAAATTTTGGGGGGACACAGTTAATTCCAGAGCAATTTTGAACTGAATTATAGTGCAAACAGAACATATCAAAATCTGTGGGATTCCTCTAAAGCAGGAGTCAGCAAACTTTTTCTAAAATATCATGTAGTTAATTTTGTAGGCTTGTGTGCCAAGTGGTCTCCATTGCCAAGACTCAACTCTACCACTACTGCATGAAAGCAGCCACAGACAACTCATAAATGAGGGAACATGCCTGCAAGTGTTACTTCAGGTGAGGGATGTGGCTACTGTATTACATTTAGAGCTGGTCCCTGCTCTAAAGCAATATTTAGGGGGAAATTTATACCACTAAACACCATATTAGAAAAGAATTGTCTCAAATCCATGAGCTCAGCTTTCATTCTAAGGAGTTAAAAAATGTAAATTCAACTAAAAGTAAGCAGAAGAAAGAAAATTATACAGTCCAAATTGATGAACAGAACAATAGAGAAAAATTAATGAAAGCTAAAGCTAGTTCTTTGACAAGACCAATAATATTGATAAGCCTCTGGCCAAGCTGTTGAGAAAAATAACACAGAAGACACAAATGACTAGTATCAAGAATAAGAGTGGTTACATCACTGCAAAGCATACAGACATTAAAAATGTTCTTAGGGAATATTATGAACAACTATGTCCATAAATTTGACAACTTGTATTAAAATGAACACTTTTCTTGAAAGACTTGTTCTACTATAAACTTCACTTAAGAAGAACTAGATAACCTGAGTAGCCCTTTATCTATTAAATAAATTAAATTTGTAGCTTGAAAACATTCCCTCAAAGAACAGAACGGCATAAACAAACAAACAACTCAGGCTAAGACAGCATCTTTGGTGATTTCTACCAAATATTTAAGAAAGAAATAATGTCATAACACCAATTCTATACAAAGCTTTGTAGTAAATTGAGGAGAGACTACATCCCAACTCATTCTATGAGGGCTTGATATCTAAACCAGACAAGAAAAGGAAATTACAAGAAATATTTCTTATGAATATAGATATTTTAAAAAATTAGCAAATCAAATTTAACAGTATATAAAATAGATAATACATTATAACCAAGTAGAATTGATCCAGGAATGAAAGATGGGTATAATGTTTTAAATATCAATGACTGTAACTTACTATACTGCCAAATTAAATGAGAAAACCATATGATCATCTCAATAGATGCAGACAAAAGATTTGGTAAGAAGGTTTTTGAGTTATATATGTAGAAGAGCTTAATAAATCACTTTGGTTTGAACCACTGCCTTTCAAGTGGGTTGGCCATCCCTGGAAAATTACACCATGGGCCAGGAGTCCCCCAGCCACATCCCATAAATATAAGTTGCTTAGGAAGCGAGCCATGTTCTGATCAGATGAGGGGGTTCTCTTTTGGCTGTTTTGTGTGCCTAAACACTTGGCCACTTAATCCATCCAATAAAGACAAGGTGGAAAATTAAGCAGACAATGGCTGAGTGAAGCCAAGAACAAACTATAGGAAGCAAGGCCTTGGGGCCTAGTGGAAGTGGCACCTGGCAAGAGGTGAGACTGCACTTGAGCCATGTGGCACCTGGCAGAAGGTGAGCCTACACTTGAGCCATGAGTGGACTCTTCATGGGCTGTTGGCTATTGAGGACATTGTGGAAAGTCTTGGGATTACAGAAGCACAAAAAGCAGCAGGGAAGCCCAGATTCATGCCTTTAGTAAGTTTAGTGAAAGTGTTGCATCCCACTGCAAGCCACATATGCCTGTTGTGTTTTGTAAAATTATCAGTTTAGAGTTTTCCATTATACGTTGTCCTTACTTGATAAACCCATCCATAACAACTCTGATAGCAAACAAATACTTCACTTCCACTCAGGGCTGTGTCATTTGGCTATGGATGTACTCCCTGGATCACCTTAGTCCTTTTATGTATCTAATCATCACTTTTTTCTTTAGTTGCCCCAACATTTCTAATGGGGCGAAACTTTATAGTTGTGTTCCAAAGGGACCCAGAATTACTCAGGATAGAGTTACTTCTGTTTTGTGGACCATTTTGTCTAAAAAATATTAATTACATTTTATGACCCAGTTGGTATATAGACACATACATTAATAGTATGCTTTAAGCCATTTCTTCGGATTCAAGAGCTTATTTATACTTTTGTTTCTAATTTTAGCACAAGTTAAAACATTTTCATAGGCCCCTAAAAGTATTATGGAACTTCTTCAAACAGATAGCTGTTGTATGATTTTGTGTTTATTTGTAGATAAACAGAAAATTCAAGGTAATACCCTCACTGAAGGACTATCAGAAATGTGGTGAATTCTTCTATGTGACCATTCAAAGCATCCTGAGCCCTGCCTCCCTGTGGGGTTCTCTGCCATATGACTGTGAATGATCTTACATAGCTCCATCTGTTGTTTATAATGCCATTTTCAAAGATAAGCATTGGATGTACAGGTAACTGCAAGAGACTAAGATTCAGGTGATTGTACACTGGCAAGTCCTAGAAGTTGACACGACTTTACTGGTAATGGCTTCTAGTTGTGCTGTATCTTTAGCAATGTTATAAGTGGTTTCAGATCTTTTCTAAAAGAGGGAAACACATACACAAACTTTAATAACCAGCAATTAATGTCATTTAAATCATTCCTTTCAACCGGGGCCTGTGAAAGGTGGTTTTCTGAATTCCCATCTTGGGATCCTCACTAATGCCCCATGGAACCTACCATCCTCTACCTGCATAAGTGTTCCCCATGGCCGGAACTGTGTTCTTTGTGTCACAGCCATGGTCCCCTCCCCCCATGGTTAGTACATTGTGCTTGTACCTCTGCCCCCCCACTTTGTGACACTAGTGGTCCATGGGTGCTACCGAAAAGACCTTGAGTTTTCACCAGATGGCTAGCTTCACGACAGGGGACTGGGGCCTTACCTGTCATACTGGGGCATTGGGAGTGCAGGTCTTGGTGCTTTGGGGGCCTCAGCCCTGATGGCTGCTGGGTGCTCTATGGAAGGTTGTGTTCTCCAGCAGTGAGGACACTCTTTCAAATCAATGACAGGGACATAAATGAAATGTTTAAAGAACCCATTTATTGAGAGAGTTCTGGTAAGATGGCGATGGCATAGGTGGACTTGTGAGATTCTCCAAACATGAGTTCCCAAAAAGATTCTTACTTTTCTTCCCCATCCCCCTGCCCACCGCCAGTCACACTGGTCTGAGGCCTGGGGACCTTTGGTCCCATGCAGGGCCAGATATTGTGGCCCCCGGCTGCTGCTGCTCCACCATACGTGGTTCCCACCTGCGTGGGAGTCTTGGGTCTCAGCTCACTCCCTGGCTACATCCTCTCTCGCCCAGAACCCAGCACCAAACCACTGGTCACTCAGGGAGGCTCAGGGCGCCCGCCCCTCAGGGACAACGGTCCCATTTCTGGCTGAAGTACCCTGTGGGGGGCCCAAGGCCACTCTCACCACTCACCACCTGCCCTTTGGAGCTTTGGAGCTCTGGAGCATGGGGCCCACCCTGGCTGAGTCACTCCCCAAGCCAGCATGCTTGGGGACCCAGACAAGCAGAGAGAAAAGATCCACAAAAGTGAAACTGCCACCCTGGCCATTCTCCAGGCAGAGATTTGTATTGCCCTGCCCACCTATCAGCAGCCCCCACCTCGGCTCCTCAGGTAATGTCGCTAAATAGGAGACAAAGCCCCAACCCTACGCTGAATCAGACAAAGGCAACTAAGCATCGCAAGACCTCCCAGGCAGCAGGCTAGAAAAAACAAACCCAAACTGCAAGTAAATCTAGCTGCCTGCAATGAAAAACAAAGGGGAGAGGCTGGAGATCAGAGCTGAAGTGACTTTAGACACGCAGGAAAGTTTCCAGAGCTAGTCTGATCTCTTATTTTGACTTTTGATTTTATCATTTTGACTGTTTGTTTTGCTCACTTTTGTTTGATTTCTCACTAACAGTTTCATGATTTTATTGGTCAGTCTCTGTGTAGCTACCAGTATTCTTTAGGAAATCTTTCTTACATGTTTTTTTTTCACTTCTCTCGGCCTTGTGTCTCTTTCTCACCTGTTAGTTGGTATGTCTGTTTTCCCTCTCACTCTTCTTTCTTTCTAACTTCCTATTGACCCCCCCTTCCTCCATTATTTTCCTCTTTTGTACCTCCTTTAAGTCCAGGGGCCAAACTTACATACCGCTGCATGGACGGATTGTAAGGAAGTGGGAAATAGGTTCCAGTGTGTTCATACACCTGTTGTTGGATGCTAGAATCAGCATATAGATTTTGAAACACAGCTGCCCCCTCAATTAAACCTCAAACTGCAAATAGTACAGCCCGCAGCCCACACTCCAACCACAAAAGTGAACAAAGCCAGAGGACCCTCATAAGGAAGAATAGGATATTGCACAAGTGAAACAAAAGAAACCCCACATTCCTTGAAAAACAGAATTAAAGAAGGGGAGGGAAAAGAGGGGGAGAGAGAAAAATCTACAAAAAAGAAGAAAAACCAAAAGAAAATATGGGTCTCTCTCAGACCCCTGGAAGGGCAGACACTGTGAAAACGGACTTCAGAATACAAACAATGAAGAGTCCCCAGAATGACTGGTCTCAAACTACAAACCTAGATATCAAGACATTAATGGAGAGTTAAAAAGAAGTGAGGAGAGACAAGAAGAAACTAGGAAGGAGCTGCTAACTGAGATAACAGTAATAAAGAATACTGTGAATGAAATAAATACAAACTGATAAGCATGGAAAGCAGAATTACCCAAGCAGAAGACACAATCTCAGAGCTTGAGGACCAAAATATAGAACTAACCCAAACTCTCAAAAACACAGAAAACAAGCTAAAAAAGACAGAACAAAACCTTCAAGAGATGAGCGATTACTTCAAGAGACCGAACCTAAGAGTAATTGACCTTCCTGAGGCAGAGAGAGAGAGAGAGAGAGAGAGAGAGAGAGAGAGAGAGAGAGAGACAGAGACGGAGACCACACTGGAACAAACTTTCCATGAGATTCAAGAAAACTTCCCTTATCTAATCGGTGATGCAAAAATTCAAACACAAGAGATTCACAGAACCCCTGCAAGACAACAAACGGGAAGACCAACTCCTAGACACATAATAATTTGCCTAAACAAAGTAGGCATAAAAGAAAAAATCCTAAAGGCAGCAAGAGAAAAAGGCCAGATCACCTACCACGGAAGACCAATTAGAATAGCAGCAGATTTATCTACAGAAACCCAGCAGGTTAGGAGAGCTTGGAGCCCTATCTTCAAAGTCCTAAAAGATAAACAATTTCAACCAAGAATAACCTACCCGGCCAAGTTAACCTTCATCAGCGAGGAGAATTAAAATCTTTCCCAGATATCCAATCCCTAAGAACTTATGCTGCCACCAAACCAGCTCTACATGAAAAACTTAAGAAAGTACTAAACACAGAAGAAAAGGAAAAAAGAACAACATTCTTCACAAGAGTACAGGGAAAAGAATAAAATACACAAGAACCAACCCCAAAACCAAAAGAAAGACAAAAAACCAAATGGAAGAACAACAACTCTATAAGAACTATATGATAGGGACGAACTCTCACATTTCAATAATTAGCCTGAATGTGAATGGACTAAATGCACCACTCAAAAGACTAGAATGGCAAAATGGATAAAATATCACCAGGCAACAATATACTGCCTTCAAGAGACCCATCTCAATAGAAAGGACATGCACAGACTCAAAGTAAGAGGAATGGGAAACAAATTTTCAGGCGAATGGAACACAAAAGAAAGGAGGAGTCACGATCCTAATTTTAGACAAAATACCATTTAAGCTATCAAAAATTAAAAAAGATACAGAGGGCCGCTGCATAATGACAAAAGATTCACTCCACCAACAAGAAATATCTATCTTAAACATATATGCACCCAACATAGGTGCACCAACTTTCATAAAACAACTTCTAGGAAAACTAAAGAAAGATATTGACTCTAACACCATCATAACCAGGGACTTTAATACCCCGCTCACAACCCTAGACAGATCATCAGGACAAAAAATCAGCAATGAGATCTGGAACCTCAATGTGACTCTTGACCAAATGGACTTAATCGATACCCACAGAACACTCCATCCAAAGACCACAGAATACACATTCTACTCATCACCTCATGGAACATATTCTAAGGTCAACCACATACTTGGCCATAAATCAAGCACAAGCAAATTTAAAAGGACTGAAATTTTACCATGCACCTTCTTGGACCACAGTGGAATAAAAATAAACATTAACACCAACAAGGTCCCCCCAAAACCCACAAAGACATGGACACTAAACAGCATGACACTAAACAACTCCTGGATCAATGATGAAATCAAAACAGAGATCAAAAGATACCTGGAAACAAATGAAAATGAAGAAACATCTTACCAAAATCTCTGGGACGCCATGAAAGCTGTAGTAAGAGGGGAATTTATATCCCTTCAAAAGTACATGAAGAAAATTGAAGGATCACAAATTAACAGCCTAACAAGCCACCTAAGGAAGCTGGAAAAGCAAGACCACAAATCCCAAATTTCAGCAGAAGAATCCAGATCTTCAAAATAAAAGCCCAAATCCAGGACATAGAAGACAAAAAGATAATACAAAAAATCAATGAAACAAAAAGAGCTGGTTCTTCGAAAGGATAAGCAAGATCGATGGTCCCCTACCTAGGCTGACCGAGAAAAATAGAGAAAAAACCCAAATAAGCACAATCAGAAACACAAAAATGAAGTCACATCTGACCCTGAAGAAATACAAAAGTTCTTTAGAGACTACTATGTACACTTGTATGGAAACATACATGAAAACCTTAAGGAAATGGAGGACTTTCTGTCATCACACAACCTGCCTGGTTGAAACAAGAAGATATTGAGACCCTAAATAGACCAATAACAATCAAGGAAATCGACTACGTAATAAGAAAACTACCTACAAACAAAAGCCCTGGTCCAGATGGCTTTCCAGCAGAATTCTACAAGACATTTAAAGAGGAGCTGATCCCAATCCTACTGAAGGTATTCCAGGCTATTGAAAAAGATGGAACTCTCCCCAAATCATTTTACGAAGCCAATATCACATTGATACCCCAAGCCAGGTAAAGACCCAACATAGAAAGAGATCTACAGGCCAATATCTTTGATGAACATAGATGCTAAAATTCTCAACAAGATCCTAGCAAACCGGATTCAACAACACATCTGAAAAATCATCCATCATGACCAAGTAGGCTTCATCCCTGGGATGCAAGCCTTGTTCAACATCTGTAAAACCATAAATGTAATTAAATACATCAACAGATGTGAAAACAAAAACCACATGATTATATCATTAGATGTAGAAAAAGCTTTTAATAAAATCCAGCACCCCTTCTTGATAAACCCTCGAACATCTAGGCATATGGGTAACATACCTCAAAATAGTAAAAGCCATCTATGAGACACCCACAGCCAGCATATTCCTAAATGTACAAAAATTGGAACCATTTCCCCTGAAAACTGGAACAAGACAAGAATGCCCACTCTCACCCCTCCTGTTCAACATAGTATTGGAAGTCCTGACTCGAGCAATCAGAGAAAAGAAGGCAATCAGGGGTATCCAAATAGGAAAAGAGGAAGTCAAGTTATCTCTCTTTGCTGATGAAATCAAAACAGAGATTGAAACCCAAGAGAATCTGTCAAAAACCTCCTTACACTGATGAAGGCCTTTGGCAATGTCTCAGGATATAAAATAAATGTGCAAAAGACAATTGCATTTCTTTACACCAACAATAAACAGAAACCCAAATAAAAACCACAATTCCATTTACAGTAGCCACACACACACACACAAAATGAAATACCTTTGCATCTTCCTAACCTTAGACATGAAAGACCTTTACAATGAAAACTACAAAACACTGCTCAAAGAAATCAAAGATGACACAAACAAGTGGAAAAATATCCCATGCTCATGGTTTGGAAGAATCAACATTGTGACGATGTCCATCTTCCCTAAGGCAATCTACAAATTCAATGCAATACCCATCAAATTACCAGCAACATTCTTCTCAGACCTAGAAAAGACAACACAGGAATTCATATGGAAACACAAATGTCCAAGAATAGCCAGAACAATCCTCAGCAAAAAGAACAAAGCAGGTGGTATCACATTACCAGACTTCAAACTTTACTATAAAGCTACAATCATCAAAACAGCTTGGTATTGGTATAGGAATAGGCATATAGATCAATGGAAGAGAATTGAGATTCCAGAAGCAAAACCTCAATTTCTCAACCAACTCATCTTCGACAAAGCCTCCACCACCTACCACTGGGGAGAGGAGAACCTATTCAGTAAATGGTGCTGGGAAAACTGGCTGGCCACACACAGAAGATTGAAACAGGACCGCTATCTATCCCCATACACAAAAATTAACTCCAAATGGATCAGAGACCTAAATTTAAAACCTAAAACTATAAGAACCTAAGAAAATGAAGGACATACCTCATGGAAATCGGAACTGGCATCTATTTCCTGAACAAAACTTGAAACCCACAGATCATATGAGAGAAGATAGACAAGTGGGACCTTATTAAACTGACTAGCTTCTGCAAAGCCAAAGAAACCATCAAGAGAGCAGGGAGACAGCCTACAGACTGGGAAAAAGTATTTGCCAACACCAGGTCTGACAAAGGCTTAACATCTTGGATCTACAAGGAACTCAAACATGCTGAAAAGAATAAAACAACCCCATTATAAAATGGACAAAAGATATGAACAGACACTTCACAAAGGAAGACATCCGAGCAGCCAACAAACACATGAAGAAATGTTCAACCTCACTAATCATCAGGGAGATGCATATCAAAACCACACTGAGATACTACCTAACTCTAGTCAGAAGGGTAGTTATCAGTAACTCAAAAAACAACAATTGCTGGAGAGGATGTGGCGAAAAGGGAACACTGCTACACTGTTGGTGGGAGTGTAAACGAGTGCAACCTCTGTGGAAAGCAGTGTGGCGATTCCTAAAAGCTCTAAATATCAACCTCCCATATGACTCTGCAATCCCCCTACTGGGAATATACCCTGAAGAACTCAAATCACTCTATCAAAAAGATACCTGCACATGAATGTTTATCGCAGCATTGTTCACATTAGCAAGAACCTGGAAGCAACCATGCTGTCCATCAAAAGAGGACTGGATTAAAAAATGTGGTACATACACATGATGGAATACTATGCAGCCATAAAAAAGAACAAAATCATGAATTTCGCAGCAACCTGGATGGAACTACAGTCTATAATACTGAGTGACCTCTCACAGAAACAAAGATCTGAGTATCACATGTTCTCACTCATATAGTGGACCTTGAACATCCAATGTAATACTATAAGAAAATGACTGACAGTGGTGGGAAACTATGTTGGGGGATAGGAGATGGATTAACCATAGTAAATATCTGTCTGGGGACAGGAGTCACCTTTTATCAACAAGGGTGCCTGAACAAAGTATATTTGTATACCTAACCCTTAACTGTACCCCACAATATCGTAATAAAAAATACTGATTATAAAGAAAAAAGAATTTCCATTTACCCTTAAGCGGCAAATATTGTCACAAAGCATACTGCTTTTTCCCGTCAGTCTTTTTCACTGAGTCCTTGGAGAACATGTCAGTCCTGTGTTAAAGACAGACCCAGCCAAAGTTAAATTAGTTGTGAAACCTGCTTTTGTTTTTTCCTAAGATGGTTTGCCATTCATGCAATAATTGCTTTCTTTAAATGGAAGAAACAAACCTTAAACATCTTCAAAATCATGGTGAGGAGTACGTGTTCTTCCTTGGGCCTGTGCTGAACTCTAGCACCTTGAATCAAGGTCCTGAAAATCCTGGAATGCTCCTCCCTCCTGGACTTTGGCCTCCCCCAGATCCTGACTTAGGGAGAAGCTACCCATGGAGAGGAAAGGTCTGTGTGTCCATCCATGTCCTCGTTTCTGTTTGCAGGGCCTGGACTTTGCAGGATTCACAGCACACATGTTCGTTGGGATTTGCCTTGTTCTCCTGGTCTCCTTCCCACTACTCAGACTCCTTTACTGGAACAAAAAGCTTTACAACAAGGAGCCAAGTGAGATTGTTGGTGAGTATAAAAACAATTATACAGCTGAAGATTTGTTACTGTAACGTTATTTTTAAAAAGAGGAGTTCTTACAAACAGGTGTTATTGCATGCAGAACTTTGGAAGCATCTGTCGACAGGATGCTTCATGCTCAGTATTGGTACTGACTACCCCTGCCTCCTCTATAGGATGTGCTCCCTCCATGAAGTGTGCCTCCTCCCTGAGGTGTGCCTCCTCCCTGGGGGGATGCCTCCTCCATGGCCTGCGCCTCCTCCATGGGGGTGTGCCTTCTCCATGTGGGGTACCTCCTCCATGGGGTGTGTCTTTCAGGATTTTACATTTACCAGCTATGCTTCTTTAGCTATTTGTAATGTGTAATGTGATAAAATGTTGGAGTAAATGGTCATCAGATACAACTCACATATGACATCCTAAAATCACATGTGTACACAACAAATTCTCGACTGTATGGACCATAGTACTCCAATAATATATTCGAGTGTTAAATGGGATTGCACATACAACAGTGCAGTCCATCCCCTGGCAGGCTGTGCTGTTTCAGTCTGGCTCACTTGAGAGAGTTACTGGTCATCAGGAAGAGAACTTGTGGATATTTTTTTGCTCTGCATATGTCTCACTTTACATATTTTATAGATATTTTGCTGAGAACATTACCAATTAGGATACAGTACATGTGGAGCAATAGATTATTTGGGAAACAGCTTCTTCTTGGTGAGGTACAGACTGAGGATGCCATGCAGATTGTCTGGGTAATGGAGTAGCCGGTAACTGAAGCTTGAGGGACAAAGACCTCTTCTTCTTCAGAAATTTTGGGTGACATGGTTTGCTTGTTTTCTCAGCATTAACAGGGTGTGTGTTTAACTTTCTAATTCTCAATCTGTGTTATTCCTGGACCTGTGCTTTATAGGACTTTGAGTTTTCTTTGTCTTTAGTAAGATCACCAAATTCATTTCCCTTTGAACAGCTGGAGATCAAGGCTGGCCTCATGCACTCCAGTTTCTCAGATGGTGATTGTGCAAGGCAGATCTGCCTTCCTTTCAAGTGTGACTTTCTAATCTCGTAGGAAAACATTGTTTTTCATACCTTCTCAAGATTAATCTGTTAAAACAAGCTTTTTTTTGGAATGTCGAATCACCTCTGCCAGAGAAATGGAATGATAAGCGGAAACTGCTGCTTTAGAGAGTATTCTGATGACCAGGTGTACAAAAATGGGAGTTACCGTGTGAATATGAATGTGGTGCTTTAAACGTAATCAAGCCACAAGAAATTCCTGGATAGCCTTGGGCCTGGTCCCTGGTGAAGGTGTCGTCAGTGCCGGACAAGCAGCTGGGCTTCCTTCTCACAGTGGATCATAGGGGAGCATTGACTCTGCTGAGTGGGAAGTTAAGAGGAGGGGGACATGGAGAGTAAGGGGAGGGACTGGAAGACGGGCACAGGCACAGTACTGGGGGATGAAGGAAACAGTTCTTTGGTAGCAGGACCCTGAAAACTTCCTGCTGGGACAGGGCCAGCCAGGTCACATAACTGAATTCTTTTGGAGGAAGACTGTGCTTCCTTACAGCCTTGATAATTCTTCATCCCCAGTGGCCTGTGTTGTGCCTTTCTTGAGAAAATAAGAATCTGGGATCCTGTTGCATTCTTGTTACTTTAATACAAAGGGGACAGCCACAAGTGATCTCATTGCTTCCCTGTTCTGAAGAAAAATTCAATCCATGTTTGCCTTTTTTCCTCTGGCTTTGTTCAGTTCTGAAGCTGGACTGTAGGTTGGGGGTAATCCTTTTTGCAGTTTTGAGATTTAATTGAGGGGGCAGCTGTGATTCAAAATCTGTCTGCAGATCCCAGTATCCACTGACAGGTGTATGGATAATCTGGAAACCACTTCCTATTGCTTTGCAATCTGTCCATGCAATGGGGTTATAGGTTTACTCCCTGAAAGCAAAATGAGGTAAGAAAAAGGAAAAGAATGGAACAGGGAGTGGGGGGAAGAGGAAGGTAGAGAGAAGAGTAAAAGGGAAAACAGACACGTACACTCGTAAATGAAAAGAGACACAAAGACAGATACGAGCAAAACAACAACAACAACAACAACAAACCAACAAACATACAAAAAAACTAAAACATACAATCACACATACATACAAGCTAACCAACCTCCTTATTGGTGTACTATTCCCCTATACAAACATGCAGTCCGAAGAGAAAAAAATAAAATAAAATAGAACAAAGTCAGTAAACTAACAGAACCAAAGCAAGTATGAAAACGTTATTGATAATAGTAAGAAGAGAGAGAAAAGGGAAAAAAAGATTGGTAAGAAAAACAGATAAAGAATAAAAAAAATTAAAACAAAGGAACCAAGCACACTCTGAGACTTTTCCTTTAAGTTCAGTGTCCTTTCAGCTCTGATTTCTAGCTCTCATTGCAGGCTGGTGGAGTTGCTCACAGTTAGGGTCAGTTGTCCCTGGCCTGCGGTGGGTGGTGGATCAGATCTGGGCTGCCTGCCAAATCTGCCCCACAGATCTGGCCTGTGTCTCTCTAGCACGGGGGAGGGGCTTCTGTCTCTCCCATTTTGATGTTGTTACCTTGGATCCAAGCTGGGGCCTGGGCAGAGCTGGGTGGAGCTGATCTCAGGCTCCAGCTAATCTCTTTTTTCGCTGCAGCCCTGGGGAGCTGGGGAAGGTAGAATGCGGGACTGCCGGCCAGTGCAGGCCAGGTAGCACTGGGCTACTCGGCCTGGCTGGGTGGAGTGGTGCAGCAGGTAGTGGAGCCCGGAACTCTATGGGGGCAGGAGCCAAGGGCTGCCCAGGGCGGGAGGGAGCAGGCACTGGTGGCGGCGGCGGCAGCTGCTGCTTCAGCAGTTCAGTGTGTGAGAGAAGCTCCACAAGCCGGGCTCCAGGTGAGGGGTGAGGTGTGGCAGCAGCAGCGGCAGCTTCAGTCGTGCGGTGCTTGGGGCGAGGGAGGCTTCCCAGTCGGGAGGTGGGTCGCCTCAGGCGGGAGCTGCTGTGGCAGCGGTGGAGCAGCATGGGAAGAGCAGGCTGGCCTCGGTGAGAGCCGCCCATGTTTGCCTTTTAAAAGAATAACAAGTAGATATTTCTGGCAATAAGATTCCTTTATCCACTTTTATCCCTGACCAGTGTATTAGTTTGCTCAGGCTGCTGTAATAAAGTACCACAAACGAAGTGGCTTAAGCCACAGAAATTTGTTTCCTCATGGTTCTGGAGGCTGGAAGTCCATGATGAGGCGTCAACAGGACTGGTTCCCTCTTCCCTCTGAAGGCAGTGAGAGAAGAGTCTGGTTCAGGCCTCTTTCCTTGGCTGGCTGATGGCTATATCATGTTTCTGTGGCATTCTTCTGCTGTGCGTGTGTGTGTCTGCATTTCCCCTTTTTATAAGGACACTGGTCATATTGGGTGAAGGCCCACCCTAATGGCTGCATTTTAACTTAATCACCTTTTTAAAGATTCTGTCTCTAAATTTACTCACATTCTGTGGCATTTGGGGTTAGGACTGCAATGTATATGTTTTTTTGGGGGGGGATACAATTCAACTCACAACAGCTAGTCAGAGGTATTCAGAATGTTTTACAATCAGCTAGTATATGTGAAGTAAGATAAAGTAATATATAGGTTTGATTTCTGTTAAAAAGGATAGAACCAAGGGAGAGTGAGGGAGAATGTATCCTGATGGATAACCATGCTGACTCTCCAAGCCTGTGGTGCACAGCTGTCTATGCCTTAGAGGAGAGTCTAATGGTCATTCTGTCCAGTTATGGCAGCCTCTCCCAATTCCCCTGGTGATCAGGATGACCCACGACTGACCCACCCCCCAGGAATTCTTTGTTGTTAACCGGCTGTTCTGGAGAGTCTTATCTTGGGATAGCTTTGGGATACATGGATTTTGATGTATAGAAATACATTGGTATAATCAATTCCTCACTGTTCTTGAGTAAGGAACAGAGAAAGCTTTGAGGGAAGTGGGGGATGGTTGGGAATGGACACACTTGGGATGCTGGAGCCCTTCCATTGTGCCAGGATAGGTGTGGTCAATAGTACATGGGGTGTGCGTAGTTGGGAGATTACTCTGGGTTCCTGTAGGACACAGGGGTATGCAGACTTGAGGTGTTCAGTAAAATCTCCAAGCCCTGCTTCAGAGATTGGATTTAGCAGGTCTGTAGTGGTATCAGAGCACTTTCAGGACAGGCTGTCATGCTGTGTGAAGAAGCAACTGTGGTATCTCAGTGATCTTTGCACCCACTGTGCCTGACAGAGGCTCTGGTCATCATTTGTTCTCAGAGACCTGAGTTGCTGGTCACCACAGCAGAGGGAATAGCACATAAGTGACACAGGCATGCCCCACCCAGTCACAAAGGTCCAGGACAGGCCAGCCTTCCAAGTGTTCAAGAGAGGAGACAGCATGATGTATTTGGTGAAAAGCACAAATAACCACCAGGGTCTGCTCCTCTAGTCACCAAATATTCAGCTAATGCTGCTTCTTGCTAGTATTTTTATAGCATTTTTGGATTTATGTACTTTAGGAATATTGGTGTATAGGTTCCTTTCTTGTAATGTCCTTTTTTGTTGTCCTTGTAGGATGAATACAAAAGTATTTCCTATTTTTTGCAAAAGGTTATATAAAGTCTTGTTGATAAAAAGATGCCAAACTTGCCAGGCTCGGTGGCTCAGCCTGTAATCCCGTGCCTTGGGAGGCTGAGGTGAGTGGATTGCCTGAGTCCGCGGGTTCGAGATCCGCCTGGGCAACTTGGCGAGACTTCATCTCTACAATAAATCAAAAAATTAGCTGGGCGTGGTAGCGCGTGCCTGTAGTTCCAGCTCCTTGGAAGGCTGAGGCGGAAGGATCGTTGGAGCCCAGCAGGTCAAGGCTGCGGTGGCCGGGAGTGGCCACTGCACTCCAGTCTGGGCGACTGAGTGAGACTCTAAATAAAAAAAAAGCCAATCTCTGTAAAATATTCTAAGATGGTTTATTCCTTGCCAACTTGAGGACCTTGACCTGGGACATAGTCTTGAGAGCAAGTTCAGGGTAGTTGAATTGCAGTGTGGCTATACATTCTAGGGAGGCAGAAGTTACAAAACCCATAAATCAATACATGTGAGATTTTCATTGGTTTGACCCAGAAAGAAGACATTTCCAAGTGGAGACTTGCAGGTTATTGGTGGATTTAAGGATTTCTTCATTGGCAATTTATAGTTGCTATCCAAGGAATTTTGGAAATCAGTTGAGGACAAGGTGCTTGTAGTCTGGGAGTGCCACTATCTAAGGAATTTTGGAAATCAATAGAGGACAAGGTACCTGGCATCTGGGAATCCCCAAGACATGCTTTTGCAGGATCATAAAATATTTTGATTTCCTTCTTTATCTGTTGTGTAATGCTATGCCAGCATTAGATTGGAAAGCAAACTTCAGTATATAGGTCAATAGGTAATAAAACCCCATCTGGTGAATCCTTATAAGATTCCTAAGCCTCCTAGTAAGGAATTTGGATAGGAGAAAAAGATCACAGTTTAGTCCTCAATTGCCATTATTTTTTTCCTTAAATTTTGCCAGGATATTTAAAGGCCTGGATGTTTTCATGGGAAAGTTTTTTTTAAAACCATAAATTAAAATTCACACACACACACACACGTGTGCGTGCACACATGTATATATCTGGCTATTCATGTTATCTAGTTCTCCTTGAGAGATTACTAGTAGTCATCTGTTTCTCCTTGAGTGATTACTGGTAGTTTGTATCTTTTAAGGACTTTGTCTATTTAGTCTAAGTTGTCAAATATATTGTTCATAATATATCTTCATTATCCATTAATGGCTATAGAATTTTTGATAATATCACCTCTCTCAATCTTGATAATGATAGTTTGTGTCTCCTCTCTCTTTTTTTTATTGGTCTGGCCAGAGGTTTATTAATTTTATTAATCTCAAAGAACTACCTTTTGATGATATAGATTTTTCTTAGCAGCAGTTATTTTTGCTTTTTAGTTCAATAATGTTTACCCTTTGTAATTTATTTTCTTGTGTTTACTTTGAGTTTGTTTATTTTTATTTCACTAGTTCCTAAAGTGGAAGTGAAGGTTATTGATTTTATATGTAACCTCTTTTCTAATATAGGTATTTGGTTCTAAATTTTCTTCCAAGTACTACTTTAGTGGCCTCTCACAAATTTTTTGTATGCTTTATTTCCATTCAGTTCAAATTACTTTATAATTTACCTTATGATTTATTCTTTGTTCTTTTCATATTTTAAATGTGTTTATTAACTTTCCAAATATTTGAGAATTTTGCAGTTACCTAATTTAATTCCACCGTGATAGCAGAATATACTTTATAAATCTTGAAGCCCTTTAAATTTATTGAGACTTGTTTTATGGCTATAGAATGTAGTCTATCATTGTAAAAATTCTGTGTGCACTAGAAAAGAATATGCATTCTGCTGTTTTTGGGTAGAATGGTCAATGGTATCAGTTATGATAGATTAGATCAGGTTGGCAGATATTATTTAAGTGTCCTATATTCTTACGTGTTTTCTGTCTACTTGTTCTATTTTTTTTTTTTTTTTTTTTGAGTTGGAGTCTCACTCTGTCGCCCAGACTGGAGTGCAGTGGCCGCTCCCGGCCACCGCAGCCTCAAGCTGCTGGGCTCCAGCGATCCTTCCGCCTCAGCCTTCCAAGTAGCCGGAATTACAGGCATGCGCTGCCACGCCGGCTGATTTTTTGATTTTATTGTAGAGATGAGGTCTTGCTGCCCAGGCGGGTCTCGAACCCGCGGGCTCAGGCAATCCACTCACTTCAGCCTCCCAAAGGCGCGGGATTACAGGCTGAGCCACCGAGCCCGGCTCTTACTTGTTCTATTTTTATTGAGAGATGGATATAGAAGTCTCTGACCAAGATTGTGAATTTGTCTATTTCTTTTTTTCTTGTATATTTTGAAGCTTTGTTATTAGGGAACATAAATATTTAGTGTTGTTATTTCATCTTGATGAATTAGCATATTATTAAAAACATTCCCTATTCATGATAATATTCTGTGCTCCCAAATCTACTTTGTTGTTCATATAGCAATTCCAGCTTTCTCTTTACCAAAGTTAGAGTGGTATAGCTTTTTCCATCATTTTACTTTTAACCTATTTGGGTCTTTATATTTAAAGTGCATTTCTTGTAAGAAGCACATCGTTGGGTCTTGCTTTTTAAAATCCAGTCTGATAAGCCCTGTCTCTTAATTGGTATGTTTAGAACATTTATATTTAATGCGATTCATGATGTGGTTGAATTTAAGCATAGCATCATGTTTTTGTTTTATATATGTGTCTTCTCTCCTTTATTCTTCTTTCCTTCATTTTAGCCTTTTAAAAAATTTGATATTTAAATAAATTTTATATTATCTCCTCTTTTGGCTCTGATTTTTTTTGCTATTTTTTTTTAAATCTTAGTGATGATTATGTTACTAACTTTAAGTGATATTATACCACTTACCATATGGTATAACAATTTGTTACTAGTATACTTCTATTTTTTTTTTTCCTGGCCTGGGCTTCTTCTCCTGAGATTCCTAACTCTGAGCTAATTCCTCTAGTCTTCCCTGGTAGCTACCATCTCCTGTGAGAGAGCACATCCCACACAGCACTGTCTTTTCCTGTTTAAAACATGTATATGGCCACCCCAAGTGGTACCATTTGAGGTTGGTTAGGAAACTCAGGATGATAGGGGCTGATGGAGAAGTGAGAGATGAGATATCTGATGATGTCTCCTGGTCAGAGGCCAGAGTGGCAACGGTATAGAGTTGAAACTCATATGACAGAGTCAAGGCTCACAATGATGCCGGTCATTTGAGGATCTTGAGTCTTCCCCGAAGGTCTTTGAGATTATTAGCTTTATTTTGCAGGCCATGGAGAACCATTAGATATTTGAAAGAAGAAATCTATCTGTTTGTCTGTTTGTCTCATCTAGGAAATGATAGATAGATCTAGGAATATGATAGAAACCAGTCATCTTCCCTTAATCTAGGAAGGCGATAGATCAATAGGTGGATAGAATAAGCAGTGTTTTATGATTAACCAGGGGTATATTGGTAGGAAGCGACTCTAGTAAAAGGTTACTAGGGCCTGAAAAACAGGTGAACTAGGTCAGGAACAAGTGGACAAGGCAGGAACTGTGCCAGCATAATCTGAACTGCTCCTTTGTGACTCATACTGTCGTGGCTTATATTTATTTATGATGCATCTTATGTCTCTTTCTAGATTGTTGGAGCCCTGTCCTGTAACTTACCAATTAACTTAGTCCTTTAGCACCTAACATTATATCTGACACCTATTCCATGCTCAATAATGTCAATATAGAAATATAGGAGAATGACATTGATGAGACCAAAATGATACTACAATCTGGCATACCTGGAAGAGCAATGATGTCATATAAAAACTTAGAAAGTAAGAGAGGTGGGGAGAGAGTTTTGTGGGATAAATATAGAGTGTTTAGCTCTGAGATTTCAGCACAGGGTTTGGAGGACAATATCGAGTAGCCAGCTGGGACTGTGTTCTTAGAGCTCAGCAGAGCAGTCAGGGTAGAAATGACAGAGAAGGGTGGAGGACACCTGATGCATGAACATGTCTTGGTAACTGAGTTCTGGATGAAGAGAGTGAGCTCCCTTCTCCTGGGCAAAATCTCGTCCAACTAATAATTCACATATTTTTGTTCTTCCTTTATAATTTGTATATTTTGTTCTGCAACTAGGAAAACACAAGTGCGCTACCTGAACTTTAATACATGGACTGAGCAGAGCTGTTCGTTCTAGTTTATGGGTCAGGCAGGCAGGTGGGTCAGGTGGGCATGAGGGTAGCTGAGGATGCCTCTGGAAAGGACGCACCTGCAGAAAGGAGCCTGGAACTGGAAGGCTGGCTCCAGACATGGCCTCGGTTTACAGGCTGTGCTCCCCCAAACACAGATGTATTGAGACTCAGCCTGCACCCACAGGCTGGCCCAGAGCTGAACCATGCTGCTCTGTGAGCTCTTTAAACCTAACCAGCTGCTTCAGAAAGTGGCCCATCACTGTGCCTTTAGAAAGTCTCTGATATTTGATAGATGGGTTCAGTGATACCTTTTACATAACAAGATTCAGAGCCCTGGATGAAGTACTGGCCCTGTGTGAACTTACATGGAAGCTGTTCTCCCCCTTTTTCAGTCCCAAGATGACATTTTTGTGTGTTCAGAGTGAGTTAATTGGTTTCTTTTCTTCTCCTCATCCTCTTTCCCCTTCTTTTTATGCTATCATAACCTCCTAGGTGGTTTAAAGAGGTGTGAGACTTATCTGCAAGTTCCTTTCATTTGAGTAAGCTACAAGGCATCGATATGGACTGAATAAAAACATATTATCTTAGTTCTAAAGCACTGTCATCTTGGTAGGACTGAAGCTTTAGAGAAAACCATGTGCTAACTGAGATAGTTGTGGTGCCCTGTCAGTCCTCTGAGTCATGACAGGCTGCTTCCTTCTGCCTGGCTTGCCTTTGTTGTTGCAGTGGGTCTGCCACTTGGCAGGTGATCAGCACTTTTGTACTGAACATAGGGGCTTTGTTTTCCCTTTTCATTGAGCCCATGGTGTTTGTGCTACCTCTGGGGTCATTGGTCATTACGTGCCATACCTCTGCCTGGAATGGCTCATCAAATGCTTGAAGGGCTTTGGTCTTTTAATTCCACCTCTAATTCTTGTGATATGTAGGGTAGCATGTAGCACACGAGTGGATCATGAAAATATGGTGCTTTCTTATATTCTTTTAATGGATATTTTTGGAAACTTATGTAGTTTTTAATGGTAAAATTAAGATTAAATGTATGCTTTTATGAAATATTTTAATATCTTAAGAGGCAATGAATTGCTATCACTTCTTTCTACTCTTCTCTATCAGAAGGTGTCTGAATTCAGTGAAGAGTGAAAATTCAACTCATTCTGTAGATTTTGGCATTTCATCAGGTCATCTACCTCTCTCTCACCCATGCCATTGACTTAAGCTCAGTGGGACCTGGCTGGGGAGGAAGGCTTTTCCCTTCTCTTGCCTCTTACCAAGTGCCATACTGGAAAACCCTGAGCACTGCCTCCTGGAAATGAAACCTGTATTTCTGGTTTTCACCATATCTACTCCTGAAATTCCTCATAGGCTGGGCAATGTCTTGATTTGGGTTGAGAGCAGAACTGAACTACTTCCTGCCAAGAGGGGGACAAGTTTGTTGATGTATTTGCTCAAGAAAGGAAATAATTATTCACTCAAAGAGTTGAAATTGCATTACTTCACTTCTGTGGTCATTTTTAAATGTCAGCTTTGTCATCTGATTCCAAGACAATAACTCAGGTGCTGAGAAGCCACCACCTTGGGTGACCTGGCCTACCTGCATGCTGTGGGTGTATGTAGGGAGCAGAGGGGGTACGTCTGGTATCTGAGGTGGTGGGACATTCGAGTTTGGCCTTTCTGTCCCTGCAGAACTGAAGCACGAGATCCATGTCTGGCGCCTGACGGCTCAGCGCATCAGCCCGGCCAGTCGTGAGGAGACAGCTGTGCGTCGCCTGCTGCTGGGGAAGGTGCTGGCTCTGGAGCACCTGCTGGCCCGGAGGCTACGTACCTTCCACAGGTACCAAGCAGGGTCCTGCTCAGATTGCACTGATTTGCAGCAATGGCACTTACCATACAGGTTGTGCTAGTGGTGGGATGGTATGAGCAGTCTGTTCTACCCCTCCCTTGGTGATATCCAGATGGTATACAATTAGCACATGAGTGAGGTAAAGTGATAGCTCTTCAGAACATTCCATGGCACTACACGATAGCAATCCTGGCTGCAACCTACCGAGCCAATTTTAGGTGCTGGGCACTGGCCTAAACCCCTTTGGTGTGCTTTATCTAACCTTCACTTAGCTCTGCAGGGTGTGCACCAGCAGGAGCTTAGCTTAAAGACAAAATTAACAGAGGTTCAAAGAGCTTGAGCAACTCACCCAGGATTCTACAGCTCACAGAGGTTAGGGCCACACTCCTAACCACTGTGCAACTGCATCCCCACATTGCAGCTGTTGTGTGACTAAAGTATAGAACAATTACAATAATGGACCAGTCTGTCAAATATTCTCCCCATGGCTGATTTTCAGGCCTTTCCAAGAATACCAGAGTCCTACTCAATTCACTTCCTGGCATTCATTTTCAGTCAAACCTAAGAGTTACTAACCTGAATTAGTGAGCTGTGTCTGGATGTTCTGACAGGAAAAGCAGGTACTGAGGGAGGTTGAAGCATCCTTACACCTGAGCCTAGAGTGCACGGAGACAAGAAGTCCACCAAGGCAAGGGGCCACATGAGGCCTTGTGAGCAAATCGAGAATGGTCATGCATGTGGCAGTTTGCTGCCACTAGCAGCCCATGAAGGTTCATTCTGCCTGGCTGTCCTGAAGTCTAATCTTTCAGTAGGAGAAGGACACAGGCAAGCACATGGAGACCACATATTCCAGGGTGCAGCTTGGGGGTGAAGTGCTCCACAGCATCACCCCATTGCCAGCCTGGGACCCTCCTCCACCCAGATGCTGAGAAGCAGCACCTGTGTCCTCAGACTGTGGGATAGGTCTTAGTTGCAGTCTGGGGAAAGAATGACTGATGTCCAAAACCTGTATAGACCTTAAGACACTTCATAGATTAAAGATGTGGGAGCAAATTGCCCTGGCATGGATGTGAAAGACACACTCAGCATATCTTAGGCTACCACTTTGGACTTTGAGATTACCCAAGCTCCTGTCAGCTCTTCCTGTGTTTCACAGCTGTGGAAACTGAGGCCTTGGCAGGGTGGTGACTTCTCAAAGCCACACAGTTGCTGAGAAGCAGAGTAGAATGAGGGTGATCTGAAGCAGGTTCTAGCTCTGCAGGTCTTTTTTTTTTTTAAATCTCTTCTTTGTAAAAATTGTCCTTAGAATTGCCCAATTGTGTCTGCCATGGTTTATGTTAGGCCAGCTGGCTGTGAGGTCAGTTTTCTGTGACACTCATTGAACCTTACTCTCTACCACTCAGTGCCTCGTGTGTGCACACACTCACATGCATGTCCTCATACACTCTTCTTTCTATGTTCAGATCATTATATGTGTTATTTTTCTCTGGACACATAGAGTGAGCATCTTTCCTGGTCGATGCCCCGAGCCCTTCTGCTCTCCCCCATACCTTGCTGGGCCCCTTACACTGCTGCACCAGGCTCAGCGTTGAGACGCTGGGTGCTGACGACTGCTGTCCTGCCAATCTCACTGCTGAGATCCCCAGGGAAATCACAAGTCTGTCCCTTTCTCTCTAGACAGATCTCCCAGGAAGATAAAAATTGGGAGACCAACATCCAGGAGCTACAAAAAAAGGTATTGTAGATTCTTTTCTCAGAGATTTCTGATTCACTTTTCAGAGAAGAGAGCAATTGAATCCTTTACTTTACCTCACACCAAGTTATGAGTGAAGGCTACTTCTCTTTTTATTCCAACAGTTGTACACAAGACAGTTTATTTCTATGAACAAATGGAGAACAATATTTTCAGACATGGTAGGCTTATTTGGTCAGGTAATTGGAAAGTTTACATTTTCCCATGACCTTTAAGATTCCCTGGAGGGGCATGTCATAGAACCTGTCCTCACTAGCCCTCTCATGACACTGAGATATAGGTCTCAAGGTTCCCATTTTGCAGCAAGGAGATGGTGACTGGGACTGGTGAGGTGTGCTGTGTGAGAGCAAACAGCTTTAGGGACAAACATGGGATGTGTGTGTGTTGTGTCAACAGCTCTGACTTCTGGGGGCAGAGCTCATGCTGGGTTTTTTGCTCATTTTCCAGTAGTAGAGGACTTTCTTAGCTCACCTGTGGACATATTGGGCCCCTCTCCCAGTCCAGAGATCTCATGATCTCCTAGGAGTCATTGGTATTTTAACGAAGTGCCAAATCTGTGTAGTTTATTTTCTAGGGTGTGATTGACTACCCATTCTCTATGAGAGGAACATCTTGTTTTTTGCTAAAGGAAATACAGATGCTGGAGTCCTGGAGGGCGATGTGTTCTTCAGGGCATCTGGGCTCTTCTCACAATCTCTGTGCAAGTAGATGATCAGGTTTAGAAGAGAAAGGTGTAGCTAAGACACTCTTCTGGGCCCCAGGATCACACAGACACTGCTAGCCTTGCTAGACTGTGTTGCTTTAGCCACGAGTTAAAGAGGCTGTACCTCTGTGTGTGGTGCCGGAGGATGGGGGAGAGATGAGGGGACTGGCAAGGGCATGGCAAACACCTTTTCATTGCATCTAAGAATTCTTTTTTTCACTTTTCAGCAATGTTTTTATTAATACTTAAAGGTTACAGTAGGCATGGAAAAAGTTTATTTTAATGCAATTCACAATTCATGCTACATACACTCGTTATTTTGTTCTATTTGTCAAGGTTCTTTTGGTTGAGAGTGATTGAAATTTAAGTCAAAGGAAAGTGAGGGGAATAAGTTTATTTGTTCACTTAAAGTTCAGAAGCTGGGCTGGTTTTCAGTACAGCTGGATTTGATTGAACACCAACAGGAACCTGTCTTTTCCCATCTTTGCTCTGCTTTCCTTCACACTGGCTTCATTCTCTGATGGGTTTTCCACTGAGAAAGTTGCCCATGGCTACTACAAGTTGAACAGATCCTTACAGCATTTGACTCCCAAGGACAGAGCCCACTTCTCTCCTTCACTCTCAATATTAATACTTGCAAAGCTCTGATTGACCTACCTGAGTCAAGGCCCACCAGGTGATTGTCCTGGGCATGTGTGGGGGGGTGTTATGACTGGATCCAACAGTCAGCTGTTTCCTTGCAGTCAGTCAAATATGAGAGGCAGAAACCTGAGAGAAGTGAGGAGTTTTATTTTGATACTATGGAATCAGGGAACAAGCTGTGTATCCACCAAAAACCTGTTTGTTTAAGCAATGTCTCCATTCAGTGTTTATAATAAAACATATAGTTTCTTACCTTTTTCTCACTATTGATTAATAATGACTGCATTTCTTATGACCATTACTCAGTTTCTTTTAAAATCAGTATTCAGACCCTAAATGGTAAATTTAAAAGTTAAAAAAAAAAGAAGTCTGGGAAGGTGGGTGCTGGGTGAGAAGGCTAACGCTCTGTGCAGCCTGCCCTCTTTTGATACCCACCCCAAGATTTCCACGTGACATCCTCAGAGCTCTGCTCACTCTCTCCTTTCTGTCCCTGTTTGTCACCTTATCATTGAGATCTTCCCACCTTCCCCCATTACAGGCTGAAAAGAGGCCATTTTGCTTATATTAAAACAGTCATGTAGAAAAGATTTAGAAACTTGTATTAAGCTGAACTGGGCTAAACATAGAAGCCATTTGAATTTAAAAGTGAACATTTTTTCTTGTCCCCCCACTCACTGTCTAGTAACTGTTGCTGTTACTGAAGGGAACACAACCAAATTCATTGAGCTCCTGATAAACAGGAGACACACAAAAAAATCTGCATGTCTCTGGAAAAGCCTCCACCAGACCTATCTAAGAAAATGGGCTCTGCTGAAACTTTCTAAAACCCAGAAGTGTATCTGTTCCCTTAGTCTCTAAATGACAGCTGCTGTTTAATCAACACTTGTGAACCAGAACTCCCCCCCCAAAAAATCTGTAACTGACTATAAAACACACAGCCCCAAATTGTTTAAGGTAATTGTAACTTAGTCGAATGGTAGGATTGGTGTCATCTGAGCACCAATTTGTAAGTGCCTAAGAATTCTTATTGAAATGACTCCAAATGGCCAGAAGGAGCAAATTTGACAAATGCTCAAAAGCAGCCTCCATGTACAGCGATAAATAATACTGGAATGTTCTTTGACTTGCCTATTCCTCCATCCCCAGTCTTCGACTGGCTGTTGCAGTTCCCACTTTCTATGGTTAGTGTGACTGCAGGGCAGGTTTGGGGGGCCCCTTGCACCTGGTGAGAACCTGCATCACTGTCCTCCGAGTGCTTCAACATTTTCCCTGCCATGCCCCTTTGTTGCGAGTTCTTCAGCACAGAATCTTGCAGCAACATCGTTGGAGATGGGAAGGGGAAGATGAGAGGGGACTGGCCCAGCCATGAGCCTTGGCAGGGACAAGAGAGCAGCTGCTCAACAGATGTGACCCCAGTGTGACTGAGCTCTGTGACCCCAGAGCTGCTGTGAGGTGCTGGTGTTCGCTTGTGCTCTTGATGGCAGCAGCTTTAATGGTGTGATTCGAGGGAATGAGACAGAAGATCCATCTCAACCTCCACCTCTATATGTCTAAGCTGTATAGTCCGACTACAGCTGTCTAAATGTAGACAGACATAGGTATCTATGGTCAAGCCATCCATAGGTTATAAGGTATACATAGATTTGGATATCTGTAATCATAGATGACTGCATCTGCCTAATCCTAGGATGATACATAGATAGGTCCATACTTAACAAAGGACCCAGCACAGCTCTCCGTTCACACAGTGGGCTAGATTCACCCTGGGGACACGGTTAGCAGTGCAGGCTGAGCTGGTGCCTACCTGCACAGGCTCCCCTGCCTAGCCCTGCACAGCTGTGGCCTGCAGAGCACAGCACTCAGGGACTTGCAGGGCAGAGCCCCGTCTCACCTGCCTTGTGCCTCTGAGGCTGATGGGGGTACTTTAGCAGATGGTGAGCCTTTAGCACCTCCTCTCGCCCTGAATGACGGGGCCGATGCTTGCAGGTGTCACCCCAGTGAAAAGGGGGCAACTCCCACATTCTAGGCCCTCATGAGTGTTACAGGGGCAGACTTGGCAAGGGCCTCATGCGGGTGTGGTGGCATTGCAAGAACATCGTAACCTTGTCACCCTTGTGAGCATGGCTTTGTGTGGTGGGGACAGGAAAGTGGAAGTAAAAACACTGTGACCACACAGGCACCCATGGAAACACATGTGTAATCTCACCCAACACAGGGTTGGGAAGAGTTTAACTCTCTCCATGTTCTGTTGAAAAGCTATTTAGTCAGGTGTTTTATAAAAGGATTGTACTGCATTTTACATTTGCTGTGATTATTTTTCATAAAAATTTTGATGCTATGATTCCAAATCTGTCTAGTTTTTCTTGTAACACACCACTTTGTTATCTTCTTTAGAGTTTGAGATGTTATATTTTTCATCATAAGGAGAAATCTGTAGTGATGTGAGTCCCATAGGCTTACAGACACTTTGCAGGAGTCAGAAGTTTGTACCAAATAAATGAGTTGCTATTTTCTCTCTCACAGCACAGGATATCAGACAGGATTCTGCTCATCAAATGCCTGACAGTGTTGGGATTTGTTATCTTCACGTTCTTTCTCAATTCATTTATCCCTGGCATTCATCTTGATCTTGGTGAGTCTAATTTTTGCTTGCTTTTGTTGATAGGCTTTACAATTGATATCACAGTTTAGATGGGAAGATTTCAAAGCATATTCCCAGACGCTGCCTTTACCTATGACCAGCTGTGCTGGTGAGGAGGCCAGCTAGGACTGAGACAGAAGGTGGGCTGACTCTGATGGAGGGGAAGAAGCCTTTTCTCTTTTTTCCTGGGGTGGTGGGGGAAACACACACACACACACACACACACACACACACACACACGTGTGCAGAGGGAAGGAGAGAGACAGACAGACAGACAGACATGTAGCACCAGCCCTGTGACTCTGAGGCATGGGTCCTCAAACCCCCAGGGTTTAACATTAAAAGGATATAGAGCAGGTACTGTCGAATCTATTTTACATGACGATCGTATCTTTAAATACTTCCCAGAAGAGACAGGAAGTCACACCAGCAAGATGAGTTCTGCCATCCGTGCAGCTCAACCTGATGGCTAAGTAAGACTGTTTGTGAGAGGGCTGGAGACTTGTCAGGGCCCTGCACAGGCCCACTCTCCTTGGCTGATGTGCATCTGGCACTTTTTCCCCTTGCGCTCCCATCTTCTCCTGCTGGTTTCTCTCCCCTCACTTTCTCCAGCCCCGCATTGTAGTCCATGCCTGTGTACCCTGAGACATGCCTCCTTCAGATGGGCGCACCACTGATATTGTCAGCCCTCAGCATTCTCCATTCTCCATAAACATTCTTCACTTTCCTTAGACTTTTATTATACATTTGGTGTCATTATTTAAAACAAAGCAAACGCTACTTCCAAAACCCACCCCACATGAAAGAATAGATTTATGAGAAAGATAAATTTGAGATGTTGTCTTTCCAAAGTTTTGCCCACAGTTTTCTTTCAAAAGTGAGTTCTGCTAAGATATTTAAAATACATTATTTTATCTTGATTTTAATAAAAACCCAATTTACTGCAAAATTTGAGGACTGTAACTGCTGTAGAATGCAGATAACATGGCAAACTTCCACTGTTGGCATCACATCATTGCTTCTTGGGTTCCTGGATACCAACAGAAATCCTTGGGTTAGACGCCACTTTCTCTTTTCTGTCTTACTTAGCACACAGTGTACGTGCTTTTGACTGGTGTCCAGCTTTATGTTATTGTTCACAGCCTTTCAGAATTTCTTTCTCTAAGTGATCTCAAATCCAGCTGACTGGGTGGCCTGGGTGGGTTATGAGCAGGCAGGTTTTACTCATCCATACCTGAGAGCTGATCCACTTTGCATTCCGATGAAGCAATGGAGAATGCCAAAGCAGGAGTGACAACAATGTTGTGAATTTCAACTGCATTTGGTGGGTTACATCTGGAAATTGCTGCAGGCATAGAGACTTCAGACAGAATGTAATTTTAACATCATATACCTTTAATCACTACAAGAATGTTAGGTGGTCACCACCAGTAATTAAAAAAATACAACAAAGCTGGTGTTTTGTGGGCAGAGGGTTCCATTAGAGAAGGCTTCTTGGTATTCAGATTGTTTTGTTTCTAATTTTATTTGAGCTTCTACTTTAATAACTTAAAAATTTAAAGTCACATCTTTAACTATATGGACTTAAAAAAAGTCCTGAATACTGTAAAACTTTCATTTTAGCCTGAGATGTCTATACTTTTTTATGAAATTATCTCTCTCTTTTTGTGAGATTGTTACATCTGTGATTGAGGGGCTTCTTTTCTGCTTTTACATCTTGTTTTGTTTTTAGTTAGTGTTTGGGAACCTGGAATACCTAATCCATATATTTGCATATTCATCATTATAGGCTAGGTTGATTAGGAGAAAAGTTTTATTAGCATATATTTTAATGGATTACAGTTTCCTTAGAGTTATTCTCTAAAGAAACTCTCCTTATAAGAGCAGGGGAAAAACAAATACAAGATCTTCCCAGGGTTTCAGCCACTAGAGAATGTAATTGTTCAGCTTTGGTGAAGTTCTGTTTTGAATGTGGCCTGCTACATAAGTTGAGTGTCATGTAGTATGATGTCATGTAACATGAGATGACATCATGCCACACAATGTACATCATGTAATGACACATGATACCATGTAACACGAGGTGATGTTTTATAACACTGTGCCTCATGTAACACAGTACAAAGTCATATAATACAAGATGACATTGTGTAACACACAATAACACAAGCTGATGCCATAGAATACAACATGCATCATGTTACACAACGTGATATCATATCACACAATGTGCATCATGACATTACATAATACAGCACAATGTGATGTCATATAATACAAGGTGATGTCATTTCACATGATGCACATCACGTAACACAATTTGTCGTCAATACAGCACACACCATATAGCTCAATGTGACATTATAAAACAGAAAGTGATGTCATGTAACACTAGGTATTTTCAAATAAGATGTGAGTTATGTAACAAAACATGACATCATAGAACACATTTCTTCATTTAGGAATCATAACCTAGACCAGCATTTACTCTCATCCTCTTTATTTTATTTTTAAGTTATCATAGAGTAAAATTGACTTTTTCTTTGGTGTAAAATTCTGTGAGTTTTGAGAAATGGGTAGGTGTATTTAACCACCACTACTATCAGAATACAGAGCAGGACCATTACCAGAAATACCCTCCTTCTGCTGTCCCTTTGTGGTCACCCCCCACCCCCAATCCTGGCAATGACTGATTTGTTCTCTATCACTGTAGCTCTGTCGCTTTGAGAATGTCATATGTGGAATCAGGTTGTATGCAGCCTTTTGAGATTGGCTTCTCTCACACAGTGTAATGCCTCTCAGATTAATCCAAGTTCTTATGTGTATCAGTAGTTTATTCCTTTTGTTGCTGAGTGGTATTCCATGTTATAGACCTACTGTGATTTATTTTTCCATTTGCCTGTTGAAGGACATTAGGGTTGTTTAAAGTTTTTGGCAATTGTGAATAGAGCTACTTTAAACATTTATGAGTAGATGGTTTTGTGTGAACTTAAGTTTTCATTGTCTTAGGTGATTACCCAGGAGTGGGACTAGGTTATGTGGTGGGTACACATTTAGCTATAAAAGAAACTGCCATGCTGTTTCCAGAGAAATGTTCCTACAGCATGTATGGGAGCTCCACCTGCTCTGTACCCTTGCTGGCACAGTGAGCCTCCCTCCCCTGAAGCTCTGTAGCAGCATGTGCATACACCTTCAATGTAGAACTTATACATTATTCTTGTGATTCTTTACTTCTCTGTCCCCTGACCTCCCCTTCCCCAACTAGATTCTAGGGCCTGGTCCATGCTTCTACATTTTTCTCTCTTCAGTGCCTTGTAGAATGCCTGACCTATTAGTAGATACAAGAAGCAAGTTTATAGAATGCATGAATATACTTTTTACTGATTGTTACAGATTCCAACTTACTTCAATAGTTTCATATGTAGCCGACTCAGCCTCAGTTATCCAGAAAGCCAAGCTGGAGGCAAAGGCACATGTGTGAGTTCTTTACCAGGGAGCAAGATCCCAGGGAGGGAAATGGGGGGTGGGAGGCATCCCAGGGAAGACAGTGTCATGCAGGGCTGCGCCAGTATGCTGGCCTTCACTGTAGTTATTGGTTCTCCATCCTGCAGTGGTGTCTGCAAAGGAAGTTTGAAATGCGTGTCAGGACTGGCTGTGGGAATGCTTACTGCTAGCTCCTGCACCTATTGGCCATGATTCCTCCCTATGAGATGCCAGCTTGCACCACATCTACCTGTTACATGTCAGCAGCCATGCTGCAGCACCAACAGAGAAGGCCCAAGTGGGAAGCAGGCACTGTCAGGGCACACCTGTGAGAGGATGGTGGGGGCCGCACAGAGCTGTTTTTGAGTGAGAGACAGGAGAGTCCTGAGGGGCCCACAGGTGTGCAAGAGGTGGTACAACCGTGAAAACATGCAAATAATGGTGGCCCACAGTCACAGTTCACATCCAGCTGGCAAAGATGGGCAAGGACCTTTAACCCACAACATATCAGAACCAACTCCAGATTGGTTTCTTGCTCCATAGAGGTCCACAGTCCCTGTGAGCAGCCCCTGGTGCCAGATATTTAGGAGCTAAGGGAGAACTTTCCCCTTTGCTCTCTCCAGGTTTACTGAAAGGTCACATCACAAAAGGCAGATTAATAGGAAAAAAGGAACACACATTTATTTTACATGGATACACAGCAGTCTTCAGAATGAAGATCCAAAGATAAAGAAGAATTTGTTAATGCTTAGGTTCAATAAAATATGGACAGCTGTGTAAAAGTATGATTGGACAAAAGGGCATGATCTAATGCCCATAGACTGTGGAGAAACTCAGCAAGGCCTGTCTGTCTAGATTCTTCTTGGCCTCCCTGAGCAGCATACCTGCCTTCTGGGTGTGGGGCAGGATCTTTTCTGGCGTGGGGTGTCTCATGACCTACAGTCAAGCAAGGAAGGTCAGATCGTTTTTATGATCAATTTTTACACATAAAGGATAGAGGGAAAATTAGCATCCTATTTTTTAGCCTTTATAGCTGGCTTTGGGGAAACAGGTTCTGTTTTCTAGGATCTGTCTTAGGGAAAAGGGGTTCTAGTTTCTGTGGCTAGCCTCAGGGGAGAATGGAACTGAGAGACAGGAGGGCAGCAGAAGGTAGAGGAAAACCTTTACTTCTGAAACTGCTTCTGAGGTCTTCATTTTGGAATATTATTTTCAGAGCCCCAACAGTTTCAAAATTCAAATTTTTTTGGTGTGTTTTAGAAAGACAATTCAATGTGCATACTAAATTGTATATGATGTAACCCTCCCTGGGAGGTTCAGGGCAGCACTCTGTCATCTAAGCATGAATATTTCTGCAGTGAAACATGAATATTTACACAAAGTAGGACAAATAAAGACCACAAATAAGCTCATTTCAATTCAAGTCAGGTTTTGTTAAATTTTGACATATAATTTATAAAATTTTCGCTTTTCCAAATGTTAGGATTTCAAGATTGTGGATAATGGATATGAAAATACAAAAAGAACCAGCGAGGCAAGCTTTAAAATGTTATCTTTGGTCTTAAAATTTGATTAGCAGTTTTCTAGCTTTCTTCCCTTGATAATTAGTTCAGAATGTACCCCAAGATTCTCTTAGATATGTTTGATTAGATTTGAGTTCTAGAAAATTTTCTGTAATTAGTTCTCTGACGCTGGTTCCAAAATCGCTGGTCTTCTCAGTCTCAGTAAGCCCTTGGTGTCCCTATTCTTCCACTGTTTTATTGTTGTCTTTGTGAAAGTATTTTTTAGTTACAAATAAACAATCTGCTGGATCGATCTTAAGCAAAATAAAGGATTATTAGAGTGATAATGGGCTGACAGGTTGCAGGGAAATGGAGCCTCTGGGTGCAGGCTCAGGAAGAAGAAAGATGTCCAGACAGAAGGCACTCATTGTCCCAGCTATTGCATGCTCTCCTCAGTCTCATGCATCTCCATGACCAGCCAGGTTCTCATCCTTTTTCAGTTCATGGCAGATTAGTGGCTGTTCCACCAGTTTCCCAGTTTAAAGGATCTCGATTTCAGCCACATACAGACAGAAGAAATTCAATTCTAGATTCCCGGGTGAAAAGTCTGAATGATCCGTGTTGATTACCTTACTTTCCTAGCACAGAAAATTATGAACGGGGGGGCAGGGGCATGTGGTAGAAAATGCCCTGCAGTGGCTCAGGATACGCTCCTTAGAGAAAGGGAGCAATTATGAACTGGGCAGACATTTCCAAAACTTTCTAAAATTCTCTAGGCACTCTAGTTTCTAGTAAATAATTCAGTTCAGTGAACTCATTCATTTATCCATCCACTTATTTATTCACACACTTGGACAACAAATGCAGGTGATAGTCTGGTGAAGATAAAAGCCACATTATAACTCTCCTGGGTCTTCTTTTCTAGAGAGGGAGATCGCTTTATATTCTTTCTTCACAGAGAGTCACATTAGTTTCAGCAAGGTGTACACAACTAATTAAGACAAGAACTTTAGAGCTTTCATAGTCTGATGCAGAAATAAGCCAAGGGTACCAAATTATAAAGCCAAATATTATAATTTCCAAAATTAAGGTACAGATGAAAGACTGAATGAAATCCACAAAAGAAATGAGGAACTCGAACTCAGAAAGCTATGGTATAATGGAAAAAAGTTCATATGTATATACATATATACACACACACATATATATACATATATATAAAATAATATAATACAATTATTACATATGGTTTGTGTTAACCTGATAAAAAAACATTTAAATTCCTGAATGGGGGGACTTCCGGCAAGATGGTGACGGGGCAACCTGGTCTGTGAAACCCTCTACAAAGGTGAACTGCAGTGGGTCTCTGGCTCTTGCCCCAGGGGCTGCAGACCCCAAAATTGCAGCCTGCTCTTCATACGGAGCTCGGCTGTTGCCACTTCTGGGGCATCACAGCGGACTGGACAGCCACTGCAGTGCAGACGCTGCTGCCGCAGCCACTGCAGTTGCTGCAGCCGCCGCCGGTAGCACATCGCACCATGCAGGCCAGAGGCGATCCATGACTTCAGTCCTTGAAGCCCCTTCAGGGAAGATCTGCTGGGATCGCTGCTACCTCTCCTGCGACTGAGATGTCCTACCCTCCGTGAGTCTCCTGACTGTGACCTGAGGCAGGCATCCATCTCCAGTTTCACTGGTTCCTGTCCGGCCCCACCCGCTCTGGGGCGAGCAGCTGAGATAGCACCACCTGCTGGCGATTCAAGGTAACAACACTGAAACGGGAGAAACAAGCTTGAAAAGGACATAGGCCAGAATGGTGAACCATTTCCGCTGAAAACTGGAACAAGACAAGGATGCCCACTCTCACCCCTCCTGTTCAACATAGTATTGGAAGTCCTGGCTCGACCAATCAGAGAAGAGGAGGCAATCAGGGGTATTCAAATAGGAAAAGAGGAAGTCAAGTTATATCTCTTTGCAGATGATATGATTGTGTACCTTGAAAACCCAATGAATCTGTCAAAAACCTCCTTACACGATAAAGGCCTTTGGCAAAGTCTCAGGATACAAAATAAATGTACAAAAAAATGTACAAAAGACAATCGCATTTCTCTACGCCAATAATAAACAAACAGAAACCCAAATAAAAAGCACAATTCCATTCACAATAGCCACAAAAAATGAAATACCTTGGCATCTTCCTAACCAGGGATGTGAAAGACCTTTACAATGAAAACTACAAAACACTGCTCAAAGAAATCAAAGATGACACAAACAAGTGGAAAAATATCCCATGCTCATGGATTGGAAGAATCAACATTGTGAAGATGTCCATCTTCCCTAAGGCAATCTACAAATTCAATGCAATACCCATCAAATTACCAGCAACGTTCTTCTCAGACCTAGAAAAGACAACACAGGAATTCATATGGAAACACAAACGTCCAAGAATAGCCAGAACAATCCTCAGCAAAAAGAACAAAGCAGGTGGTATCACATTACCAGACATCAAACTTTACTATAAAGCTACAATCATCAAAACAGCTTGGTATTGGCATAGGAACAGGCATATAGATCAATGAAATAGAATTGAGATTCCAGAAGCAAAACCTCAATTTCTCAACCAACTCATCTTCAACAAGGCCTCCACCACCTACCACTGGGGAGAGGAGAACCTGTTCAGTAAATGGTGCTGGGAAAACTGGCTGACCACATGCAGAAGGTTGAAACAGGACTCCTATCTATCCCCATGCACAAAGGTTAACTCCAAATGGATCAGAGACCTAGATGTAAAACCTCAAACCATAAGAACCTTAGAAAATGAAAATACCCTCATGGACATCGGAACTGGCACCCAATTCCTGAACAAAACCCGAAACCCACAAGTCATAAGAGAGAAGATAGACAAGTGGGACCTTATTAAACTGACAAGCTTCTGCAAGGCCAAAGAAACCATCAAGAGAGCAGGGAGACAGCCTACAGACTGGGAAAAAGTATTTGCCAACACCAGGTCTGACAAAGGCTTAACATCCTGGATCTACAAGGAACTAAAACGTGCTTAAAAGAAAAAAACAAACAACCCCATTATAAAATGGGCAAAAATATGAACAGACACTTCACAAAAGAGGATATTCGAGCAGTCAACTAACACATGAAGAAATGTTCAACCTCACTAATCATCAGGGAGATGCAAATCAAAACCACATGGAGATACCACCTAACTCCAGTCAGAATGGCCATTATCAACTACTCAAAAAATAGCAGCTGCTGGAGAGGGTGTGGTGAAAAGGGAACACTTCTACACTGTTGGTGGGAGTGTAAATTAGTGCAACCTCTGTGGACAGCAGTGTGGCAATTCCTAAAGCTCTAAATATCAACCTCCCATATGACCCCACAATCCTCCTACTGGGAATATACCCTGAAGAACTCAAATCACTGTATAAAAAAGATACCTGCACACGTATGTTGATTGTAGCATTGGTCACAATAGCAAGAACCTGGAAACAACCATGCTGCCCATCAAAAGAGGACTGGATTAAAAAAATGTGGTATATATACACGATGGAATACTATGCAGCCATAAAAAAGAACAAAATCATGAATTTCGCAGCAACCTGGATGGAACTAGTGTCTGTAATACTGAGTGAACTCTCACAGAAACAAAGATCCGAGTATCACATGTTCTCACTCATATAATGGACCTTGAACATCCAGTGTAATAGTATAAGAAAATGACTGACGGTACTGGGAAACTATGGGGGGGGATGGGATTAACAGTAGCAAATATCTGTCTGGGGATGGGGAAACACCTCTTATCAACAGTGTGCCTGAATGAAACGTAATTGTACACCTAACCCTTAACTCTACCCCACAAAACCATAATAAAAAATATTGATAAAAAAATAATAAATAAATTCCTGAATGGGCCAGACATGATGGCTTACACCTATAATCCCAGCACTTTGGAAGGCCAAGGTTAGAGGATTGCCTGAGTCCACGGGTTTGAGACCAGCCTGGGCAACTTGGTGAGACCTCATCTCTATAATAAATCAAAAAATTAGCCATGTGTGATGGTGCGTGTCTGTAGTTCCGGCTGCTTGGAAGGCTGAGGTGAAGGATCATCTGAGTCCAGAAGGTCGAAGCTGCAGTGGCCATGAGCATGCCACTGTACTCCAGCCTGGGTGACAGAGTAAGACTTCAACTCAAAAAAAAAATTCACTGGGCATGGTGGCTCATGTCTGTGGTTCCAGCTATTTGGAAGGCTGAGGTGGTAGGATCACCTGAGCCCTGCAAGTTGATGCTGGGGTGGCCGTGAGTATGCTGCTGCACTCCAGCCTGGGTGACAGAGCGATACTCCAACTCAAAAAAAAAAAGAAATTCCTGAATGGGTCTATTCTAGTTTTCATCAAGTATTCAGCTAGGTGAATGCAAATATTCATTGAATTTTTTGAGAATAATGACAAGTATAGTATAAATTGATCTTGGATTTGCAAGTCAATATGAATAATCAGCTGTTTTTCTTATTATTCTCACCATGGGTAAAGTTACCACAATCACCATAACACTGAAGAAATCAAATAATGTGAGAGAATTACTCAGTTTTTTTCTAAAAAAAGGAGATAAAATTCACACAGCATAAAATTCATATTGTGAAATTGTATAATTCAATGTAATTGAGTATATTCACAAAGTTGTGCTACTATCACCAGCATCCAATTTCAGGATATTTTTACCACACCCTAAACAACCCTATACCCATTAGTACTTACTTACTTACCATTTCCTCCTTCTTGCCTGACCCTTAGTGCCTGCAAACTGCTAATCCTAGTTCTTATTGTTATGGATTGGCATATTTGGAACATTTCATTTAATGGAATAATTTAACGTGATCTTTTGTGTCTGGTTTCTTTCACTTAATGTAATGTTTTCAATGTTCTTTCATGTAGTAGTGTGTATTAGTGTTTCATTTCTTTTTATAGCTGAATTATATTTACATACATGTAATATATATTCTTCTATTATACCATGTAATATATATTTATATATATATAATAGATCACTATTTATCAATTTATTTACTAAATGGCATTTTTCCCTATTTTGTTATAGTTAATGCTGCTATGAAAATTCATGTTCAAGTTTCTGTGTGGATATAATGCTTTTTCCCCCCATTGTATTTCTATTTTATTTTCACTTTTTTATTATAAAGATGTGGGGTTCAATTCAGGGTTAGGTATACAAACATTGATTATGCAGGTACCCTTGTTGATGAGGTATGCCCCTCCCTCCCCTAGCAGTTTCCCTCAGCTGCCAATCCCATCCCCCCCGACAGTTTTCCACTACTGCCAATCACTTTCTTACAGTATTATAATTGTTCAAGGTCTACTTATGAGTGACAACATATGGTACTCCATTCTTTGTTTCTGTAATAGATCACTGGGTATGATAGACTATAAATTCCCTCAAGTGGCTGCGAAGTTCATATATTTGTCCTTATTTATGGCTGCATAATATTCCATTGTGTACATGTACCACATTTTTTAAATCCAGTCCAGCTTCAATGGCAACATGGTTGATTTCATGTTTTTGCTATTGTGAATAGAGCAGCAACAAACATACGTGTGCAGTTATCTTTTTTGTAGAATGATTTGAGTTCCTTCAGGTATATTCCCAATAGGAAAATTGTTGGAAGGTCAATTTCTAGTTCTTTCCGAAATCGCCACACTGCCTTCCATAGAGGTTGCACTAGTTTGCATTCCCACCAGCAGTGTGTAGAAGTGATCCTTTTTCTCTGCATCCTCGCCAGCATCTGTTGTTGTTTGTTTTATTAATGATGGCCTTTATTACTGGGGTAAGGTGGTATCTCAATGTGGTTTTGATTTGCATTTCTCTGATGATGAGTGAGGCTGAGCACTTTTTCATGTGTCTGTTGGCTACCTGTATATCTTTTTTTTGAGAAGTGTCTGTTCATGTCTTTTGCCCACTTTTTAAAGGGGCTGTTTGTTTTTTTCCTTTCAGTGCATTTGAATTCCTTGTAGATCCTAGATGTTAGGCCTTTGTCAGATATACAGTTGGCAAATATTTTTTCCCATTCTGTGTGCTGTCTCCCTGCTCTTTTGATGGTTTCTTTTGCTTTGCAGAAGCTCATCAGTTTGATGAGGTCCCACTGGACATAATGTTTTTGATCCTTTTAGATATATATACCTAGGAGTGAAACTGCAAGTCATATAACAACTCAATATTTGACTTCTTGAAACATTGCCAGACTGTTTTTCCATAGCAGATATACCTTTTTTACATTATTGGTTAAGGGTTCTGATTTCTACACACTTTCACCAACACTTGTTATTGTTTGTCTTTTTGGTTGTACTCATTTTACTGGGTATGAAGTGGTATTTAATTATGGTTTTGATTTGCATTTCCTTAATGACTAATGATGTTGAGCTTGTGTCTATGTGCTTATTGGCCATTTACATATCTTCTTTGCAGAAATGCCTATTCAAATTTTTTGCCCACTTTTAGTTGGGTTATATGTCTTTTTTATTGTTTAGTCATAAGAGTTCTTTATGTATTCTGGATAGTAGTCTGTGGTCAGATATATGACTAGCCAAAAATGTCTCTCATTCTGTGTGCTGTCTTTTCACTTTAATGATGGTGTCCTTGAAGTACAAAAGTTTTCAATTTTGATGAAGTTCAATTTAGTTATTTTTTCTTTTGCTTTTTTGTATTGTACTTTTAGTGTCATATCTGATAAACCATTGTCTAATCCAAGGGCACGAAGATATATGTCTGTGTCTTTGTCTAAGAATTTTATAGTTTTAGCTTTTTCATTGAGGTTTTCAATCCATTGTTTTAGTATATGGCACGAGAGAAGCACCTGGTCTTTATAGGAAATATTTTAATTGCTAATTCAATTTCTTTAATTGTGATGCATTTATTCAGATTTTCTGTTTTTTCTTGAGTCAGTGTTAGTAGTTTTTATGTTTCTAGGGATTTGTTCATCTAGGTTATCAAATTTAAATTTTTCATAGTATTATTTGAGTAAGGTTGGTAGTAGTATTCCTATGTTTCTTGGTCAGTGTAGCTAAAGGTTTGTCCATTTTATTTATCTTTTCAATTTTTGGTTTCATCGATTTTCTCTATTGTATTTCTATTTTATTTATTTCCAATTTAATCTTTATTACTTACTTTGTTTACTTTCAGTTTAGTTTGTTCTTCTTTTTTAAGTTTCTTAACATGAAAAGTTATTTATTTCAGATCTTTTCTCTTTTTGAATAGAGGTATTTACAGCTATGAATTTTCCTCTAAATGTTGCTTTATCTGTAATCTCATACATTCTGTTATAATGTGTTTCGTTTGCATCACATCAACATATTTTTTATTTTACTTTTGAGCTCTTTGACTCATTAGTCAAGGAATGTGTTGTTTAAGTTACACATATTTGTGTATTTACCAAATTTCCTTCTGTTATTGATTTTTAATTTCATTCCATTGTGGTCAGAGACCATATTTGTTATTATTTTAACCCTTTTATATTTATTGGTACTTGTTTTATGAACTAACATGTGGTCTATTCTAGCAAGTATTCTATTTGCACTTGAGAAAAGTGTGTATTCTGCTCTTGTTGGGTCAAGAGTTCTGTTGTTCAAATCTTCTATATCCTTGTTGATCTTATTTTTTTGGTATTCTCTTTATGATTGAAAGTGAGATATTGAAATCTCCAATTATTATTGTTGAATTGTTTATTGTTTCCTTCAATTCTGTCAGTTTTTACTTCATTTGTTTTGGGGCACTGTTGTTAGGTGTGTTATATTTATAATTATGTTTTCTTGATGGATTGACCCTTGTATCACTATATAATAATGATCTCCAGTAAATTTTTTTGTCTTAAAGTTTATGTTATTTGGTATTAGTCACTCTGGTTTTATTTTAGCTATGGTTTACATGGTATGTAACTTTTTTTCATCATTTTATTTTTCACTACTTGTATCTTAGACTCTAAGGTGTATCTTTTGTAGGTAGTATATATTTGGCTCATTTAAAAACTATTCTGCCAATGTCTGCCTTTTGATTAGAGCATTTTATCTTTTTACATCTAACACTTTTTACTTTCTATATGTCATATCTTTTTGTCCCTTTATTCTTCAATTACTCCCTTTTTGTGTTACTAGATATTTTCTATTGTACTATTCTAATTACTTATTACTTTTTTGAGTTTTTTTTTTAGTGATTGTCCTGGGTGCTACAAAGAACATTTTAATTTATAACAATCCAGTTGAGTTTAATACCACCTTAATTTGAATACTGTAAAACAGCTTTCTCTTTATATAGCTGTGTTCTATCTCTGCTTTTTGTTCCATTATTATCATACAGATTTTATCTTTATACATTTTATGTCCATTAACAGTTTTATAATTATTACCTTATTGTGTCACCTTTTAAATCATATGAAAGTTACAAGCAACTTTACATTTATACTGTTTTAATATTTACTTATATAAATACCTTTATCAGTGCTCTTTGTTTCTTCATGTGGAGTTGAATTACTGTGTAAAGTCCTTTAATTTTAGCCTCAAAGACTTCTTTTAGTAGTTCTTATATAAAAGGTTTCCTAGTAATGAATTTTCCTAGTTTTCTTTTATTTGACAATGCCTTAGTTTCTTCTTTATTTTTGAGGGATGGTTTGATTAGATATGGAATTTTTAATTGACAATCTTGTTTTTCAGCACTTTGAAAGACTGTCCCAGTGTATTCTAGCCTATGTGGCTTCTAATTGGAAACCATTTTTAAATATTATTGAGGATCCCTTATAAATGACGAATTGTTTCTCTCTTGCTTTGTCAAGGTTCTCTCTTTGTCTTTCAATATTTTGATGATAATATGTCTAGGTGTGAATTTCTTTGAATTTATCCCTTTTGAAACTCTTTGAGTTTCTTGGATGTTGAGATTTTTTTTTTTTTTTTAAAAACCATATTTGGAATGTTTTTGGCCGTCATTTCTTTCAAGTATTCTTTCTGCCCCTTTTCCTCTCTTCTTTTCTTCTTGGCTTCTTCTGTGCATATGTTGGTATATTTTATGGTATCCTACAAGTCTCTGAGTCTCTGTTCACATTTCTTCATTCTCTTTTTTCAGACTTGATAATCTTTAGTCTGAGATTAACTTGGAAAACTATGATTTGAGATCTTCCTTCTTTTTGAATAAAGGTGTTTACAGCTATAAATTTTCCTCTAAACACTGCTTTATCTATATCCCATACATTCTGTCATAATGTGTTTTCATTTCCATCACCTCAACATAGTTTACATTTTATATTCGAGTTTACTGATTATTTCTTCTGCATACAGTAGTAAGACTGCTGGCTCAAATCTGCTGCTGAGATTCTCTAGTAAATTTTTTATTTCTGTTATTATAGTTTTTAATTCTGAGATTTCTTTTTTTGTAATTTCTGTTTATTGTAATTCTTAATTTGGTAGACAACATTATCATTCTTTCCTTTAGTTCTTTAGAGATAATTTTCTTTATTTCACTGAACATATTTAAAATAATGCATTTAAAGTTTTTGTCAAGTACATTTAAATGTCTAGTCATCTCATGTTTTTTCTTGGTATGTGTACATCCCTACAAGTACATGTGGCCTTCTAGATTCCCAGGAATACAAGGGAGCTTTCAAAGTCCCCTACGAAAATCTAATTCTCTAGATTTCCTTTTAAGTTTTTTGAGTAATTCCTTCATAGCCCCATCTGTTATTGCTGTCTCAGGCAACTGAGATGTTAAATAATTATCACTGATTTTTTTTAACAAAAGATTTGGAAAAAAGTTGTTCATTGTAAGTGAGCTGGGAGTGGGGTTAGGGGTGGCATTGGTCAGGGTAAATAAAGTGAAGTCCTGGGAGTGGGAATTTTCAGTGAATTTCAGTCAGGTCAAATAGTTTGGGGACTGGGCTTTTAGGGAACTCCAACTCTGTTCTGTCCCTCTCAGTGGTTGCTAGGTTGCTGGTTTTCACCTTGATTTGAGGCTATTTTCAAAGCTACTTCAGAGCTGAGGAGAGAGGAATAAGAATAAAAAATACCACAAAACTTGCTATTTTTTTCTCTTGAATAAACACTCCTTGTGTTGTTGCAAGTTTTGGTTAATTTACAGAGTTCCAAAACAGTTGGGTTTGACGACTTTTTCCAGTGTGCTCACTGATTTTATGGAGAAGTAGATTTTTGGAGTCTTTACTTTGTTTTTCCTGCTGGTTTCACTCCATGGCTGAGCTTTAGCATGGCTTAATTGTAGATATTTGTTGTGTCATTATCCACAAAGACTATTTTCTTTTCTGATGGACCTGATTTTTGTCCATTAACTATTTGTGACCAGCAATGTCTCTCTTTGGAGACTGTTGAGAACCTTGATTGGCTGGTGACTATTGGTCTTCCAGGTAATGTGGCAAGAAAAAGGCCAAGAGGGGAAGATAAATTTAAGGATGTATTGCATGGGTTTATAGCCTGATTCTGCCTTTAAGTTGTGATGAGAGACCGACCTGAGTGTGGTGGGGGTGGAAGGTACCTCACTGAGGCTGGATACATGATATTTCCCAGTTATTTGTGTTTGGCTTCTCAAGGAGTTTAGGAACCTCTTGTACCCTCTCCTGAGCACTGGATCCCCAAGCATATCACTCAGAAATGCTCTTTTACTAAGTAACATGCGATCTTGTTTTCTCATCTGTATGGCAAATTTAACTGATATACAGTAACAACCTTCTTCTTTTGCTATAAAAGTAATTTGTTGCTGCCTGTAGAGCATCTTTACCATTTGATTGATCCATACTTCTTGAGCACCATACAAACATGGTGAGGTATGAAGATGAAGAAAGCTAGTAGTTCCTTTCCTCTAGTAGCTTAAAGTCACCACCTTGACAGGAACCCAGTGAATCATTTCATGAGGATGGCCATTTTTGACTCTGAGTCTCCAAATGTGAGTAATTGTTGTTGATCGTGCTCTTCTCCTTTGACTAGCTCCAGCATGTTTTGAATAAAGCAGCCAGTAGCTTCCCTTGAGTATGCACAGGTTAATGAATTTGGTGTAAACAATTTAATGAGTGTACTTCATTTTTCATTCCAAATGACTGACATCATGTAGATCTGCACACAATGGTAAGTCTATGCTGGGTAAAGCATACCCTGGCATCTTGGAAGAATGACACAACAAAAGACTTTTCTTGCTTCAGTATGTGTCCAGAACTGGTCAGTAGGGTTCCTGGTAAACAGAGAAACTAGAATTTTGTGATGCTATCATATCAACATATAGTCTTCAGGGTCGCCCTAGCAAGGAAGGGACAGTGGGTAGAGCTGCCAGCTGACCTTAACTGGCAGGCCAGGAAGGTGTGTCTCATTTGCTCATAGCCCAATGGCCAGGTTAGTGTGTTGTGGCTTCACCTAACTGTGGGGTTGGAAAAACTTCCTAGGGGTCTGGTAGGGAGAAGAGTGACAGATGTGAGAAACTCTAGCAATCTACCAGTGAACCACTATGCAAAAAGCATTCTAAAAGATCTTTTTAGGGTTTTGCATGACATGGCTTGTCTTGTGCATTAGCAGATTATATAGCGACCAACCTGTAGGAGTGACTAGAGTCTGTCTGGATGCTGGTGGATATGGAAGGAATCATTGAAAATGCATTCTCTTAGAATTTCAATGAAGCTGAGAAGTAGAGGGGATCAGTCCAATGACAAGGCTCTATGAGCTCCGAAGACAGCTGGGTGTACTTCTCAGGGCCATGCTGCTATGCTACCCAATCATGGGGCTCCATTTTGCAGATGCAGCTCACTGCAGTTGTGTGCTGAGTGACCCTAGTGGCTTCAGGTGGCAGCCCTGCCTAGTGGACCATAGGAAAACCTGCACTGAGTATTAACTGTTACCTTCTCCAAGAAAACACAAATTGTATGTTGTTCTGAGAATTTGCATTCCTTTTTTGACACAGACACTTGAGCCACTTTTTCACCTACTTCATAATCCAGTATTTTTGAGTGTGTGCTTATCCCACTCATCACTGTGAGAGGCACTGGGGACACCATAAAACAAGGTGCTGTCCCTGACTGTGCCTAAGCACCTGTAGCTCTGGCCCATCTCTGTGCTACTGGACCTGATCTCCTTAACAAAGCCAAAATCCACAAATGCAAAAGGGGAATCCTTCAACTGTCTTTAGCATTCTTTCCTTATGCTCTGCTATTTTTTTTTGGTAAGAATTCACTCATTTTCTTTCTTTCTTTTTTTTAGATTCAGGGGCACATATGCATGTTTGAGACACGGATATACTGTGTAATGGTGGGGATTGGGCCATTCCTCAGGTAGTGAATATTGTGTACCATGGGTAGTTTCTGAGTCCTGACCCCCTCCACACTTGCCTCCTTATTGGTGTCCCCAGTGTCTATTATTTCCATCTGCATGACTGTTTAGCTCCCACATATGAGTGAGAGCATGTTTGGTTTTCTGTTTCTGAGTCAGTTCCCTTAGGATGATGATCCCCAGCTTCATCCATATTGCTACAGAGGACATGATTTTATTCTTTTTTATGGCTGCATAGTATTCCATAGTGTATATATATGATACCACATTTTCTTTATCCAGTCAATTGTTGGTGAGCACTTAGGTTGGTTCTATGATTTTGCTGTTGTGAATAGTACTGCAATGAGCATGCGAGTATAGGTATCATTTTAATATGTTGATTTCTTTTTCTTTGGGTAGATAGATCCCTAGTAGTGGAATTGCTGGGTCAAATGGTAATTCAGTTTTTAGTTCTTTGAGAAATCTCCAGACAGTTTTCCATAGAGGTTGAACTAGTTTACAATTCTGCTAACACTGAATGAGCATTCCCTTTTCTCCACAACTGTGCCATTATCTGTTGATTGTTGACTTCCTAATAATGGCCATTCTGACAGGTGTGAGTTGATATCTCTTTGTGGCTTTAATTTGCATTTCTCTGATGATTCATGATATTGAGCATTTTTTCATATGTTTGTTGGTTGCTTGTGTATATTTTGAGAAGTGTCAATTTATGTGCTTTGTCCTTTTTGATGTAGTTGCTTTTTTCATGTTGAGTTGTTTGAGTTCCTTGTAGATTCTGGATATTTGGCCTTTGTGTGAAGCGTTATTTGCAAATATTTTCTTCTATTTAGTAGGTTTTCTAAATGTTCTAAATGTTCACTCTGTTGATTATTTCTTTTACTATAGAAACTTTTTTAGTTTAATTAGGTTCCATTTGTCTATTTTAGTTTTTGTTGTGATTTCTTTTGGGGTCTTTGTCATAAATTCTTTGCCAAGGCCAATGTCCAGAAGAGTGTTTTCTAGGTTTTCTTCTAGGATTGTTATAGTTTCAGGTCTTACACTTAAGTCTTTGATCCATCTTGAGTTATTTTTTTGTATAAGGTGACAGATAGGGATCCAGTTTTATTCTTCTGCATATGACTAGCCAATTTTCCCAACACCATTTGCTGAATAGGGTGTCTTTTCCCTCTTATTTATTTTTGTTGGCTTTGTCACAGATCAGTTGATTGTAGAAATGTGGTTTTATTTCTGGGTTCTCTATTCTGATCCATTGGTCAAGCTGTCTATTCTTGTACCAGTACCATGCTGTTTTAGTTACTATTGCCTTATAGTATAGTTTGAAGTTAGGTAGTTGATGCCTTCACAGTTCTTTTTTGCTTAGAATTTCCTTGACTATTTGGGCTCTTTTGATTCCATATAGACTTTGAGTTTGTTTTTTCTAGTTCTGTGAAGAACAAAGTTGGTATTTTGATTGGGATTGCATTAAATATGTATGGTCATTTTAATAATATTGATTCTTCCAATCCATGAACATGGAATGCTTTTTTATTTGCATTTGTTGGTGTTGTCTATGATTACTTCCATCAGTGTTTTGGCCTTGTTGAGGTTTTTCACTTCCTTAGTTGGGTGTTTTCCTAGGTATTTTATTTATTTATTTTTTTGTGTGTGCTAGCATGAATGGGATTGTGCTCTGGATTTGGTTTTTGGCTTGAGAGTTGTTGGTCTATAGGAATACTACCGATTTTTGCTCATCAATTTTGTGTCCTGAGACTTTACTGGAGTCATTTATTAGGTCTAAAAACTTTTTATAATAGTCTTTAGGATTTCCTAGGTATATAATTATGCCATCTGCAAACAGGAAGGAATAGTTTTATTTCCTCTTTGTTGATTTGGATACCTTTTATTTCTTTCTCTTGACATATTGCTCTTGCTAAGACTTCTAGTATGATGTTGAATAAGAGTAGTAGGGTAGACATCCCTGTTTTGTTCTTGTTCTGAGGGGGAGCATTTTCAATTTTCCCCAGTTAAGTATGATGTTGGCTGTTGGTTTGTAATATATGGCTCTTATTATTTTGAGATATGTTCCTTCAATTCCAAGTTTGTTGAAGGTTTTTATTATGAAGGGATGTTGGATTTTTCAAATGCCTTTTCTGCATCTATCTAGATGACCATATGGTTTTATTTTTGCTTCTTTTTATGTGGTATGTTACATTTATTGATTTGTGAATATTTAACAACCTTGCATCCCTGGAATAAAACCCACTTGGTCGTGATGAATAATTTTTTTGATATGCTATTGAGTTAGGATTTTAGTGTCTATATTAATCAGGGAAATAGACTGTGGTTTTCTTTTTTTCGTGTGTCCTTTCCTGGTTTTGGTATTGTGATACTGGTTTCATAGAATGAGTTAGGGAGGAGTCCCTTCTCCTCAATTTTCTGGGGTAGTTTCAGTGGGATTGGTACCAGCTCTTTTTGTACATCTCGTGAAATTCAACTGTGAATCTCTCTGGCCCTGGGCTTTTTTTTGTTGGAGTTTTTTTTTTTTATTACTAATTCAATTTCATTGCCTATTATTGGTCTGTTCAGAGTACCCATTTCTTCTTGGTTCAGTCTTGGGAGGTTGTATATTTCTAGGAATTATCCATTTCCTCTAGGTTTTCCAGTTTGTTGCCATAGAAGTGTTCATGGTAGTCCCTGATGATCTTTATTTCTGTGGTATTGGTTGTTATGTCCCCTCTGTCATTTCTGATTGAATTAATTGAGTTTTCTCTCTTTTTTCCTTGGTTAGTCTGGCTAGTGATCTGTCAATTTTGTTTATCCTTCCAAAAAGCTAACTTTTTGATTTGTTTATCTTTTGCATTTTTTTGTCTCAATGTCATTAAGTTTTGCTCTGATCTTTGTTATTTTTTTCTTCTTCTAGCTTTAGACTTAGATTGTTTATGTTTTTCTGGTTCTTCGAGGTGCAAGGTTAAGCTGTTAATTTCTGATCTCTCTGTCTTTTTGATGTAGGCATTAATACTATAAACTTTTCTCTCAGAATTTTTTTGCTGTGTTCTAGAGATTTTGATGTGTTGTGTGATTATTTTCATTTATTTTAACACATTTTCTGATTTCTCTCTTAATTTCATTCTTTACCCAACGGCCATTCAAGAGCATGTTATTCAATTTCCATGCAGTGGTGTAGTTTTGGGAGCTCCTCTTAGTGTTGATTTCTAATTTTATTCCACTGTAGTCTGAGAAGATGCTTGATATAATTTTGATGTTTTCAATTTATTGAGACTTGCTTTATGGCCAAGGAGATGGTCTATTTTGGAGAATGTTCCATGTGGAGATGAGAAGAATGTATATTCTGCAGTTGTTGGATGGAGAGTTCTGTAGATGTCTATTAGGTCCATTTGGTCTGTACTCTCATTTAAGTCTAGTGTTTATTAATTTTCTGCTTCATTGATCTGTCTACTGATGTCAGTGGGGTGTTGAAGTCACTCATTATTTGAGGTATTGTTATTGATAGTTTATTTAGAGTTCTAGTAGTGCTTGCTTCATGAATTTGGGTGCTCTGGTGTTTGATGTGTATATGTTTAAGGTGGGTCTCTTGTAGTCAGTATATATTTGGGTCATTTTTTAAAATCAGTTTTTTTATCCACTCTGTTTTTTAAAGTGGAGATTTAGCTCATTTATGTTCAGAGTTAATATCGATATGTGAGGTTTTGTGCCTGCCGTTGTCTTGTACGCTGGCTGACTTGGGGATTCTATTGTATAGACACTGTGAATTTTGAACTTATGCAATCTTTTGTGAGAGTGACAGTCATTTCATTTCCAAGAACTCCTTTGAGCATCTCTTGTAGGGCTGGTTTAGTGGTGACAAATTCCCTTAGTGTTTGTCTGGGAAGAACTTTATTTCTTTTTCATTTATGAACCTTAGTTTGACTGAATACACGATTCTTGGCTGGTATTATTTTTCTTTAAGTAGATTGAAAATAGTCCCCATCCTCTTCTGGTGTGTAGGGTTTCTGATGAGAAGTTGGCTGTTAGTCTAATGTCTGTTCCTTTATAAGTGATTCTGTGCTTCTCTTTTGGTGCTCTTAGGACATTTTCTTTCATGTTGACTTTGGAGAATCTAACAACGATAGGCCTTTGTGAGATTCTTTTTGAAATATATCTTGCAAGAGTCCTTTGGGCTTCCTGTATCTGGATGTCTAGGTTTATCTCAAGACTAAGGAATGTCTTAAATTATTTCTTTGAATATTTTCCATACTTTTTAACTTCTTCTCCCTCTGGAATACCTATGATTTATAGATTCAATTGCTTTACATAATCTCATAGTTTTCATAGGCTTTTCTCATTTTTCTTGATTCTTTTTTCTGTCTAACTTGGGTTAATTCAAAGAGCCTGTCTTCCATCTCTGAGATTCTTTCTTCTGCTTGTTCTACTCTACTGCTGTAGCTTTGCACTGTGTTTTGTATCTCCTCCAATTTTTTTTAGTTCTGTTTGGATTTTTTAATTGTCAAACTCTCCTTTTGCCTCCTGCATTGTTCTTATAATTTCTTTGGTTTGGCTATCAGCTTCATCTTGCATCTCATTGAGATTCTTTTTTTTAATAATATATATTTTTATTTTAAAGTTGTGGGGTACAGTTAAGGGTTAGGTATACAAATACTTATTGTGCAGGTACCTTTGTTGATGAGGTGTGCCCCCCTTCCCCAGACAGATATTGACTACCATTAATCCATCTCCCTTCCCCCATCCCCCTCCATAGTTTTCCACCACTGTCAAACCTTTTTTTATAGTATTATGGTAGTTGTTCAAGGTTCACTTATGAGTGAGAACATGTGATGCTCAGATCTTTGTTTCTGTGAGAGATCACTCAGTATTATAAACTCTAATTCCATCCAGGTTGCTGTGAAATTCATGATTTTGTTCTTTTTTATGGCTGCATAATATTCCATTGTGTATATGTACCACATTTTAAAAATTCAGTCCTTTTTGATGGACAGCATGGTTGCTTCCATGATCTTGCTATTGTGAACAATGCTGCGATAAACATACGTGTGCAGGTATCTTTTTGATAGAGTGATTTGAGTTCTTCAGGGTATATCCCCAGTAAGGGGATTGTGGAGTCATATGGAAGGTCGATTTTTAGAGCTTTTAGGAATCACCACACTGATTTTCATGGAGGCTGTATTAGTTTACACTCCCAGCAACAGTGTAGAAGTGTTCCCTTTTCACCACATCCTCTCTATCATGTTATTTTTTGAGTTATTGATAATGGCCATTCTGACTGGAGTTAGGTGGAAACTCAGTGTAGTTTTAATTTTCATCTCCTTGATGACTAGTGAGGTTGAATATTTCTTCATATATCTGTTGGCCGCTGGTATGTCTTCTTTTGAGAAGTGTCTGTTCATATCTTTAGCCCACTTTGTAATGGGGTTGTTTTTTTCTTTTCAGCACATTTGAGTTCCTTGTACATCCTTGATGTTAGGCCTTTGTCAGACATGGAGTTGGCAAATACTTCTTCCCAGTCTGTGGGCTGTCTCCCTGCTCTCTTGATGGTTTCTTTGGCTTTACAGAAGCTTGTCAGTTTAATGAGGTCCCACTTGTCTATCTTATCATTTATGGCCTGTGCATTTTGGGTTTCACAGGAGTTGGATGACAGTTCCAAGTTCTATAAGGGTGTGTCCGGCATTTTCTAAAGTTCTTATGGTTTGAGGTTTTACATTTAGGTCTCTGGTCCATTTAGAGTTAATTTTTATGTATGGGGATAGATAGGGGTCCTGTTTCAATCTTCTGCATGTGGTCAGCCAGTTTTCCCAGCACTATTTACTGATTAGGTTCTCCTCTCCCCAGTGGTGAGTGGTGGGGGCTTTGTTGAAGATGAGTTGGTTGAGACATTGAAATTTTGCTTCTGGAATCTCAATTCTATTCCATTGATATATATGTCTGTTCTTATACCAATACCAGATTGTTTTGATTATTGTAGCTTTATAGTAAAGTTTAGTCTCGTAGTGTTATACCTCCTGCTTTTTTTTTTTTTTTTTTGCTGAGGATTGTTCTGGCTATTCTTGGTCATATGTGTTTCCATGTGAATTCTTGTATTGTTTTTTCTAGATCTGAGAAGAATGTTGCTGGTAATTTGATGGGCATGGCATTAAATCTGTAGATGGCCTTAGGTAAGATGGACATCTTTCCAATGTTGACTCTTCCAATCCATGAGCATGCAATATTTTTCCACATGTTTGTGTCATCTTTGATTTCTTTGAGCAGTGTTTTATAGTTTTCATTGTAAAGGTCTTTCACGTCTCTGGTTAGGAAGATGCCAAGGTATTTCATTTTTTTTGTGGCTATTTTGAATGGGATTGCGCTTTTTATTTGGTTTTCTGTTTGTTTATTATTGGTGTCAAGAAATTCAATTGTCTTTTGCACATTTATTTTATATCCTGAGACTTTGCCGAAGTCCTTTATCAGTGCAAGAAGGTTTTTGACAGATTCTCTTGGGTTTTCAAGGTATACAATCATGTCGTCTGCAAAGAGAGATAACTTGACTTCCTCTTTTCCTATTTGGATACCCCAATCACCTTCTCTTCTCTGATTGCTCTAGCCAGGACTTCAAATACTATATTGAACAGGAGAGGTGAGAGTGGGCATCCTTGTCTTGTTCCAGTTTTCAGGGGAAATGGTTCCAGTTTTTGTCTGTTTAGGAGTATACTGGCTGTGGGTTTCTCGTAGATGGCTTTTACTATTTTGAAGTATGTTCCCTGTATGCCTAGCTGTTTGAGTGTTTTTATCAAGAAGGGGTGCTGAATTTTATCAAAAGCTTTTTCTCCATCTAATGATATAATCTTGTGATTTTGGTTTGATGTCTGTTTTTGTATTTAATTACACTTATGGTTTTACGAATGTTGAACCAGCCTTGTGTCCCAGGGATGAAGCCTACTTGGTTATGATGGATAATTTTTGAGACGTGTTGTTGAATCCGGTTTGCTAGGATCTTGTTGAGAATTTTAGCATCTATGTTCATCAAAGATATTGGCCTGTAGTTCTCTTTCTTTGCTGGGTCTTTACATGACTTGGGTATCAATGTGATGGTAGCTTCATAAAATGATTTGGGGAGAGTTCCATCTTTCTCAATCACCTGGAATACTTTCAGTAGGATTGGTATCAGTTCCTCCTGAAATGTCATATAGAATTCTGCTGGAAGGCCATCTGGTCCAGGGCTTTTTTTGTAGGTAGTTTTCTTATGACATGGTCAATTTCCATGATTGTTATTGGTCTATTTAGGGTCTTGATTTTTTCTTGTTTCAACCTAGTCCAGTTGTGTGATGTCAGAAAGTCCTCCATTTCCTTAAGATTTTCAAGTTTGTTTCTATACAAGTGTACATAGTAATCTCTAATGATCTTTTGTATTTCTTCAGGGTCAGATGTGACTTCATCTTTTTTTTCTGATTGTGTTTATTTGGGCTTTTTCTCTCTTTTTCTTGGTCAGGCTAGCTAGGGGACCATCAATCTTTTTTATCCTTTCAAAGAACCAGCTTTTTGTTTCATTGATTTTGTTGTATTATCTTTTTGTCTACTATGTCCTGATTTGGGCTTTTATTCTGGTGATCTGAATTCTTCTGCTGAATTAGGGTTTTGGTGGTCTTGCCTTTCCAGCTTCCTTAGGTGACTTGTTAGGTTGTTAATTTGTGATCTTTCCATTTTCTTCATGAGTGTCTGAAGAGATATAAATTCCCCTCTTACTACAGCTTTCATGGCATCCCAGAGATTTTGGTAAGATGTTTCTTCATTTTCATTTGTTTCCAGGTATCTTTTAATCTATGTTTTGATTTCATCATTGACCTAGGAGTTGTTTAGCCTCATGCTGTTTAGTGTCTATGTCTTTGTGGGTTTTGGGGGAACCTTGTTGGTGTTGATGTTTATTTTTATTCCACTGTGGTCCGAGAAGGTGCATGGCAAGATTTCGATCTTTTGAAATTTGTTTATACTTGATTTATGGCCAAGTATGTGGTCAATCGTAGAATACGTTCCATGTGGTGAAGAGTAGAATGTATATTCTGTGGTCGTTGGGTGGAGTATTCTGTACGTATCAATTAAATCCATTTATTCAAGAGTCGCTTTGAGGTTCTGGATCTCATTGCTGATTTTTTGTCCTGATGATATGTCTAGGGTTGTGAGTGGGGTATTAAAGTCCCCAGCTGTGACAGGGTTAGAGTCAATATCTTTTTTGAGTTTATCTAGAAGCTACTTTATGAAGGTTGGGGCTCCTGTGTTGGGTGCATATACATTTAGGATGGATATTTCCTGTTGATGGATTTGAACCTTTTATCATTATGTAGTGGCCTTCTGTATCTTTTTAAATTTTTGATACGTTAAAGGGTAGTCTGTCTGAAATTAAAATCACGACTTTTCCTTTCTTTCGTGCTCTGTTCACCCAAAATTTTGTTTTCCATCTTCTTACTTTGAGTCTGTGAGTGTCCTTTCTAGTGAGATGAGTCTCTTGGAGGCAATATATTGTTGCCTGGTGATATTTTATCCATTTTGTCATTGAATGTCTTTTTAGTGGTGCATTTAGTTCATTCACATTCAGGCTAATTATTGAAATTTGAGAGTTGATCCCTATCATAAGGTTCTTATAGAGTTGTTGTTGTTCCTGTTTGTTTGTTGTCTTTCTTTTGTTTTTGGCGTTGGTTCATGTGTGTTTTTAATCTTTTTCCTGTACTCTTGTGTAGAACATTGTTGTTCTTTTTCCTTTTTCTTCTGTGTTTAATACTTTCTTAGTGTTTCTTGTAGAGGTGGTCTGGTGGCAGTGTAAGTTCTTAGGGATTGGATATCTGGGAAACATTTTAACTCTCCCTCACTGATGAAGCTTAACTTTGCTGGGTTGGTTATTCTTGGTTGAAATTGTTTGTCTTTTAGAACTTTGAAGATAGGGCTCCAAGCTCTTCTAGCCTTTAGGGTTTCTATAGATAAATCTGCTGCTATTCTAATTGGTCTTCCCTGGTAGGTTGTCTGACCATTTTCTCTTGCTGCCTTTAGGATTTTTTCTTTTATACCTACTTTGTTTAGGTGAATTACTGTGTGTGTGGGAGTTGGTCTTCTCATTTGTTGTCTTGCAGGGGTTTTCTGAATTTCTTGTGTTTGAATTTTCACATCACTGATGAGATGAGGGAAGTTTTCTTGAATAATTCCATGGAATGTCTGTTCCAGGGTGGTCTCTGTCTCTGCCTCATGAAGTCCAATTACTCTTAGGTTCAGTCTCTTGAAGTAATCGCTTATCTCTTGAAGGTTTTTTTCTGTCTCTTTAAGCTTCTTTTCTATGTTTTTGACAGTTTGGGTTAGTTCTATATTTTGGCCCTCAAGCTCTGAGATTCTTTCTTCTGCTTGGCTAATTCTGCTTTCCATGCTTATCAGTTTGTAATTTATTTCATTCACAGTATTCTTTACCACTGTTATCTCAGTTATCAACTTCTTCCTAGTTTCCTCTTGTCTCTCCTCAGTTCTTTTTAATTTCTCCATTAATGTCTTGATATCTGGGTTTGTAATTTGAGACCAGTCATTCTGGGGGCTCTTCATTTTTTGCATTCTGAAGTCTCTTTCCTCAGTGTCTGACCTTCCAGGGGTCTGTGAGAGACCCATATTCTTCTTTTGGTTTTTCTTCATTTGGGTAGATTTTTCTCTCTCCCTTTCCCTCCCCTTCTTTAATTCTATTTTTCAGGGAAAGTGGAGTTGCTTTTCTTACTTTTTGTTCAATCTCCTGTTCTTCCTTATGATGGTCCTTCAGCTTTGTTCACTTTTGCGGCTGGATTGTAGGTTGGGGGCTGTACTTTTTGCAGTTTTAACGTTTACTTGATGGGGAAGCTGTGATTCAGAATATATCTGCAGATCCCATTATCCACCAATAGGTATTTGGGCACACTGGAACCCACTTCCCACTGCCTTACAATCTGTCCATGCAGTGGGGTTTAGGTTTGCTCCCTGGAACAAAAGGAGGTACGAAAAAGGAAAATACTGGAAAAAGGAGGGGTCAAGAGTAAGTTGGAGAGAGAGAGGAGTGAGAGGGAAAACAGACATACATACCAATTAACGAATGAAAAGAGACACAAGGCCAGAAAAGAGTAAAAAACAAACAAAATTCCCTAAAGCATACCAGTAATCACACAAAGACAGTCTGATAAAATCATGCCTTTTGATGTGTTTTTCCTCAACACAAACAGGTAGTCCAAATCAAACAGTAAACAAAAGTGAACAAAACAAACAGTCAAAACAATAAAATCAAAAATCAAAATAAGAAACCAGACTAGCTCTGGAGTCTTTCCTGAGTGTCTAAAGTCTCTTCAACTCTGAGCTCTAACCCCTCCTCTTTGCTCTCATTACAGGCAGATTGGGTCGGTTCCCTTGGTTTGCTGCCTTGCTGCCTGAGGACTGAGTTGTTTGTGTCTGATTCAGTATAAGGGAGGGGCTTCTGTCTCCTGTTTTGGAAGGTTACCTTAGAAACAAGGTGGAGGCTGCTTGGAGATGGGTGGGGCAATGTGAATCTCTGCCTGGAAAATGGCTGCAGTGGGCGGCTCCTCTTTCATGGTTCCTTTCTCTCCACTCGTCCCTTCTCTCCACCCATCTGGGTCCATAGATGATCCACTATGACGGGCGATGGTGTGTGTCTGGCGTCAGGAACTGGCAACCAGTGTTACGGCTGGGCGCTGCAGCTGGTGTGCCACTGGCAGCCTGGGGTGGAGGAGGGAGCCGGGAATTTCTATGCCAGAGCGAGAGCCGCAGTGTCAGCAGCTGATAGCAAACAGCAGCAGTCCACTGCGGAGGCCCAGAGGCTGTTTCCTGTGTGGGACTGGCTATAGCAACCACCTCCTGTGCAGGCGGCAGCCGTAGCGGCACATGGAACTGCCCCCAGGAGTCACCCTTAGTGGAGATTGTCACAGTTCAGTTTGTCCCGTCACCATCTTGCTCATCTGTCGACTTTTTATAGTCAATATTTTGAACTTGTTATCTGACATTTCTAGAATTTCATTGTGGTTTATTTCTGTTGTTGAAGAATTGGTGAGCCTCTTTGGAGGAGTAAAACTCTGTTTTTTCATACTTTCAGAGTTGTTTTCTCTGGTTCTTTTTCATCTGGATGAACTATGGTGGGTAATCTGTGAGTTCCTTGGTAGAGATAGCCTGTCCCAGGTGTCAGTAGAGATAGGCTGTCCCAGGTGTTAGTTGGAATAGGGATGTAATGGGCGTGTGGGCTGGCTCACTGCTTCCTGTGAAGGTAGGGTGGTGAGAGGCAGGGGTCTCGGGAGGCTTAACTGGCTTCTCAGTGGATATGCTGATGTGAGTAAATTACCTATTGTGGTGCATCTTTCAACCTTTAGGCCAGCAGGTGGCACCTATAAGTAAGAGCTGGCTACTGTCAGTGTGGATGGGTATTTACTTGGCTCTCATTTACTGGAAGAAGCACTCTGTTGTCTCAGCGGTGAACTCGTCTTTCGAGTGCACTGTGGTCTGTGCTCCCATTTCAGCCCCAGGGAAGGGAAAACCAAAATGGGAGGGGCCAAACCAGGCAGGCCTACTTACAGGTCCACTGATGTCAGGCACTGGCACCTGCTCTGAGGCTGGGCCTGGTGTGTGGCTTCTGAGTGCTCGGAGGTGTGCCTTGGTGAGGTATTGGGGGACATTTGCTCCCTTGGATTATTCTTTGTTCAGGAAGGGGAGGGTGGCCTGGGATCCTAATCTAGAACAGTGGGTACTTCAGGTACCTGGGAATATGTCTGGGCACTGAGCAGTGACAGCAGCACATCAAAGACTCTGCACCTGGGGAGAAGGGGCAGTTCAGGCTCCTACTCCAGGTGTTTGGTTGTGGAGCACAGGAGGTCTCACTGTGCATGGATGGTTGCCCAGGAAGAGTGGGATGGTCTAGACTACTAACCCATATGTGTAGAGATGGGGGCCATCTAACCCTTGGTGCTCTGGGTGGGGAATAAACTTCCCTGACAGACTTGGGGCGTGGGCTCTGTGCCCACAGTAACACCTGCAGCTAGATTCTGGGTCATGGAACAGGCCTCACTACCTACTACGGGGTTAGGAACTCTCTTGCTGCTCAGGGTGCTGGTTCAAATGCAGAGTAAGTTTCCTCCTGCTGTTCTTTGACTTAGACTGATTTTCCCAGTTGTGCAGGAGTGGGAGGCCTTCCTTTTCCTCAGTATTACTGGGACACACCACCCCAGCTAGTCTGGGAAGGAGGCTGGACTTCTTAACAGTGCTTGCTGAAAAGTTCTACTTTGCAAAACTGATATAGGCTGTAGGACTCACTGTTCATGAGAAACTGTGGCTACCAAAACTATTCTTCTGCTCAAGATGCAAGTTCCAGAATGTGGGAGTGGGGATCCCCTGCTAGGCTTCTGTTGTTTAGGCTGATATTCTGGATGCTCCTTGGTATTGTTGGGGTTACTTGCCACCACCATCCAGGAGGGTAAGACAGGGTGGGGCACCCAGGCAGTGACATGCAGAAACTGATTCCAGGTCGAAGATCTGACCCTGGCAGGGAAATGTGGCATTTGGGCGTCCTTCGCTGTTTCTAACCATAGGCTGGAACAAGCCCAGGTCCAGTCCTGAACCCTGGGATGAACTCCTCACTCTGACTTTGAACCGGGTGTGGGAAGCCCCTCCCTGGCCTCAGGGTGAGTAGCCTTGTCTCTGGACAGAAACCCAAGTGCCAGCAGAGGCCACTGTTGGTGCCACAACAGGTCTCCCCGATCAAAAATGATGTCTTCTTCAGTGACCTGGATTTGAGAAAGCACCTGTGGGTGTCTTTTCCTCTCACCAACTCTCAGCCTCTCCCTAAAACACCTCCAGGGCCCAGGAGAGATGGGATATTCTCCCATGGCCCGAGTTACTCAAATCCCTGATTGGAAGTTACGTCTCAGAGGGGAGTTTTCAGTCCCATCCTGCGGTCTGGGATCACACCCACTTTTTTTTTTCTGCAGAGCTCTGTAGTGGAGCCTTTTTGCCCATCCTATCCTCCCTAAGATCTGGGAGTATCCATTTTATTCTTGGATTGGGGTTTATTCTGTTGGTTTTTTTACACTATTTCACACTTTCCACTTGGAATGGTGAATAATACTTATCATAAACATTGCCAACATTTCCACTATTTTTAAAAGTAGAGGTTAGAAAACAGTTTGACATTGAGACCTAAAAACATAAAAATTAATGGAGAAAACACTAATTATGACCCTTTCCTTTCCTGTTGACATTCTTGTGAGTATGGTATTGAAGTTCTAGTTCACATCACTTTTGACAAGCAAGAGGAGGAAAGTCCTCAGAGCCTGCTTGATTTTCTACATCCTTCAGAGATGCTTAAACTCACCAAACAGCTCCAGTGTTGACTTAAGCTCTGGTTGGTTCACTTGAGGCCTCAGTGGAGTGTGAATTTACTCAGTGGAGTGTGAATTTACTCCTTGGTATCTGATGTTAGCACAGCTGTTACATGGTATATTATGGCAGTTGTATGTGGGCTGTCTTTTCTATGAGACTTTGCAGTCCTTGGGCAGAGGCTCATGTCCAGTTCCCTATTCCCAAGGCCACAAAGACACACACACCTGTGTGTGCTCAGTGCATGTGTTTTGATGCAGCTGTTTCTTAGTCCATCCACGGAATTTATGTTGTCACTGTTTGTCTTTGACAATGTGAATGAGCTGGCATTCAGGGCACAACCTGGATAATTGGTACTTGTACATATCAGGGACAAAGATCCTGCCTCCTTGTGTGGATGCTTCTTTTCATTAGAGGTCCTGGTATTTGGAGAAACTTGCTAGCCTCCCAGCACAATAACCCTTGAGTATCTTGAAAGTCTTAGTTGCTGCCTTCTGAGGTCATTTTTTCAGGGTTGTACTGTCTCCCCCTCACTGCCACCACAGTTTTATCCCTTTTGTTTTAGAAGTGGGATGGGATGGATACAGAGCAAAGTTAGAGTTTTTTCACTTTTATTGAAGAGAAGCTGGGACTAGCCCACTTGGTCTAGCAAGTAATGGGCCTGGAGTCTTGGCTCTGCCACTTGTGTGCAAAAAGGTGGGATGTTTCCATCTGAGATGGGAAGGCTATTTGGCTGCCACCCAACCTCAATCAGATCTTAAGTGGCATATGAGTTGAGGCAGGTGATTACTTCCTTCCCCTTCCATGACAGTTCTGCACATTTCCACCCCAATTTGCACATTTGGTTTGGAGGACCTAATCTCTCCAAGTTCAATGGCCTCTTCTGTAAAATAGAATCTCTCTGAGTATCTTCTTTAGATCATATTATGTCATCAAAGACATTGTCATGTGACTCAACTTCTTAAACCAGATATAAAAATTTTAATGGTAAATGATTAGATTGTTTACCTCGACTACCTTAAGATTAAGAACTTCTGTTTCTCAAAAGATGCTACTAAGAAAGTGAAAATGTAGCCATAAAGTAACAAAAGATGTGTGCAAAAATACATCTGTTGTTACATTTGGAAATTGTATTAAACATATGAAAAGAACACCTATAGCTCAGTAAGGGAAAAACAAAACACCCAATAGAAAAACGAACAGAGATCCTGATAGATACTTCACCAAATGATATATAAAAATTACTGAAATTAATAAGTATATGAAAAACTTCTTAACCTAATAAGTCATCAGAAAAATGCAAATTCTAGCCACAATGAGATATTATATCCACACCTAAATGAATATATTAAAGACTGACAATGCCAAGTGCTGAGAGTGTGTAGAGCAATAAGAAGTATCATACTTTACTGATAAAATTGTAAATTTGTATAATTACTTTTACAAGTGATTTGGCAGCATTTACTAAAGTTTATTTTTTAATTTATTATTATTAAAACCTTTTTATTTTAGAATTGTGGGGTACATATGAAGATTTGCTACACAAGTAATTGCATGCAGGTGAAGCTTGGGCTTCTAGCAAGTCCTTTCTCCCCTGGCAGTCATGGTAGCCAATGAATGGTTGTGTGACCCTTATGCACCCCCTCCCCCCTGCTAGTAGTGCCCAGCATCAGTTGTTCCCTCCATTGTTCTAGAGTGCCCAATGTTTAGGGCTCGCTTATGAGTGAGAATATGCAGTATTCAGTTATTTGTTTCCGTAATAGTTCACTTAGAATGACGCTCTCCTGCTGCATCCATATTGCTGCAAAGGACATGATTATGTTCTTTATGGCTGTGCAGTATTCCATCATGTCTATGTACCACATTTTCTTTCTTGACAGTTCAAAACTTTCATTCTCTGGGAGGTGCCTCAGCCACAGTTAGGAATTATCCAGCTCACAGCCTGCATGTACCTCAGGTCCCTGAAGACCCAGCCCAACTGAGGGAGAGTAGTTTTGTGATTCTGTGTGACAATTCACTGCCCTCCCACCTTTCCCCACTCCCTCCTAAGTATAAACACCCTTCTGACCTGTGAAAGCTAAGGGGGTGACAAAGATGCCTGAAGCATTGTATTTGACTCTAATGGTGGCTCCAGTCAGACAAGGAAGCCTTGATTGGCTGGCTATTGGGTGATCCAGTTCCTTGGTAGCCAATGTTTGTACTCCCAGTGCTAGCAGTTTTCTCTCTTAAATAAGCACCAAGAGATAAGACTATCCTCTGAGCCATTTGCCAAAGACTGGGCTGGAAGAGAAAGAGCAGGGCTTGAGGAAGAGCAAGGCAGATCAAGCACCAACTCTGTCAGTTTCTTTTTTTTTAGAGATGAGGCCTTGCTGAGTTATATAGGCTGGTCTCAAATCCCTGGATTCAGGCAATCCTCTTGCCTCTGTCTCCCAAAGTGCTAGGATTACAGGCATGAGCTACTGTGCTCGGCTTGTCAGTTTCTTTATCCCAGGTTCTGCATGAGAACTGGATACTTGTTTACATCTCAGGTACTTAGAAAGCATGGAGAGGCAAATCCTGTCTGGAGAAAGCAATGTCCAACACAGTACTTGGTAAACATCCGATGTGTGAATGCTGAGTGATAGTACCATGGGCCAAGCTGAGCCTCTCTTGCTCATCTGACTGGGGTAATCAGAGGGAGGCCCAGCCCAGGGTCCCTGTCCCTGGGCTGGGGAGCAGCAACAGTCAGGAGCAAGGGCCAGCCCACCTCCCCTAGGAGGCAGAGGGAAGGGGGCTGAGTGGTCGTCAGGCATGGTCCTCCCCATCTGTGATGTGCTGGTAGCCAGGAGGCTGGGCCTGTATCTGGAAGAGGATAGTAAGGAGGAGCACTACAAGAAGGAAGAGGATGGAGCCACACACAGCCAAGGCCACGATCACCTCTGTGTCTGCAGAACCGATCACCAGCTGGCACTCTTGCTGTCAATCTTTGGGCATGACATGCTCTGTGAAGTGAAGGGAGTCCTGCGAAGGGCAGCGGTGAGGGCAGCCAGGCAGGGTCAGGGGCCAGGGGGTCTTATCGCTCTTGTTCCAGACGTACATCTCCACTGAGAAGTTCCCGGTATCTTCCTGGTACAGTTCCAACATGTGGCAGGAGGCATAGGGGGCTTGTTCACCGTTGTAGATATCCAGTGCCATTTGCAGAGTGACCAGAGTAGTGTCATGCGCAGAATAAACCAGCAGCTTAGGGAGGTGGGAGCTGGCTGCCATTAGGGTCAGGTTGTTCTGGATCTGAGCCAGCAGGACTGCTCCCTGAAGCCCGGCCTTCTCCGCCTGCTCACAGATCCTGAAGAGGAAGCGGAAGCTGAAGTCCTTTAGCCAGTTCAGGTGCTTCATGGTCTGGGGTGAGGCCCAGGGTGGCAGGAGCAGCCCGTGTGTTTGCTCACAGAAGAATGTGTCGTAGACATTCCAGATGGTCTCCAGTGTCAGGTCTGTGAGCCCTGTCTCGTTGGCCACCATGTCCAGAAATTGTGCACTCCGAGTGCTCTTGTTCTGATACTCTGGCGTCTGCTGGGTCTCGTTCTGCAGCTGCTCATAAGGGGACATGGGCCCAGTGGGAACTTCAGCAGCCTGTCCTCAGTGATGGGCACAGAGTGTGCAGGATTAGGCCGCCATGAGATGTTGGGGTTGAAGCGCTGCATCCCAGTGAATGGGAAGAGTCCAGCTAGGTTGGCCTCCACACTCATGAGTGTGTGGCCAGTCTGTGCTGCGGCACATAAACCTCTTGCTGGTGGTAAGAGGTGCTCAGAAAGCCATAGTAGCGCCACTGCAGGCCTGGCCCAACTCCCAGTGCTGCAGCATCCCCTCCTTGGTTAGTTGACCATGTCCCTGGGGCCATTCTTCTTCTTGATAGGGGTCCTTAGGATATGTCTTCACTGGTGAACTGTCTCCATGTCGGTACAGCAAGGTAACGAGTCACAGACTCCAGGCCTCAGTGGGTGGCATCACCATCAGGTTCATGCCAAGAAGGAGCTGGAGATGAGTGGCCTGGCTCCAGCAAGACTGTCTGCCCATCGCCACTGTAGTCTAGCCACATTTTCTTTCTTTCTTTTTTTGTTGAGTCAGAGTCTTACTCTGTTGCTCAGGCTGGAGTGCAGTGGCCTGCTCATGGCCACTGCAGCCTTAACTTGCTGGGCTCAGGTGATTCTTCCACCTCAGCCTTCCAAGTAGCTGGAACTACAGGCATGCACCACCACATCCACCTAATTTTTTTGATTTATTGTAGAGACAAGGTCTCACCAAGTTGCTCAGGTTGCTCTTGAACCCTGGGCTCAGGCAATCCTCTCACCTCTGCCTCCCAAAGTGCTGGGATTACAGGTGTGAGCCACTGTGCCTAGCTTATTACATTTTCTTTATCCACTCCACCTTTGGTGGGCATCTGGGTTGGTTCCATTTTTTTTTGCTATTGTGAGTAGTGCTGCTGTAAACGTATGTGTGCAGGTGTCTCTTTCATAGAGTGATTTATGCTTCTTAGGGTATAGTCCTAAAAATGGGATTGCTGGATTGTATGGTGGCTCAATATTTAGTTGTTTGAGAAAACAGCATACTGCTTTCCACAAAGAATGAACTAGCTTCCCATCAACAGTGTAGAAACATTCCCTTTTCTCCACAACCTTGCCAACACCTGTTTTTTTTTTGTTGATATTTTAATGATAGCCGTCCTTAGTGATGTGAGGTAGTATCTAATGATTACTGGAGCTGATCATCTTTTCATTTGTTTGTTGGCTGCATTCCTTAGAGAAGTGTGTGTTTATGTTCTTTACTCACTTTTAAAATAGGATTATTTGGTTGTTTTTTTTTCCTGACAATTAATTTGAATTCTTTGTAGATCTTGGGTGTTAGGCCTTTGTGGGATGCATAGCTTATAAATGTTTTTTCCCATTCTGTGAGTTGTCTCTTTACTCTCATAATGGTTTCTTTTGCTGTGAAAGAAAACTTTTTAGCTTGATAAATTCCTACCTGTCAATCTTAGCTTTGACTGCTTTTGCTTTTGAGGACTTGGCCATGAATTTGTTGCCTACTCTGATGTCCAGGTGGGTGTTCCCTAAGCTTTTTTCCTAAGATTCTTACAGTTTGGAATTTCACATTTAAATCCTTGATCCAATTTGAGTTAATTTTATTTATGGTGATAGATAGGGGTCCAGTTTCATTCTTCTGCATGTAGTTAACTAGTTTTCCCAGTACTATTTGCTAAATATAGTATCTTTTTGTTGTTTGTTGAAGATGAGTTGGTTGATGATCTGTGGTTGTATTTCTGGATTCTCTGTCCTGTTCCATTGGTCTATGTGTCTATTTTTGTACTTGTACCATCCTGTCTTGGTTACTGTATCCTTGTAGTAAAGTTTGAGGTCTGGAAGTGTGATACTTCCAGCTTTATTCTTTTTTTTCTGAGGATTCCTTTAGCTACTTGGGCTCTTTTTGGCTTCCATATGAATTTCTGTATTGTTTTTTCTAGGTCTGTGAAAAACAATGCTAGTAATTTGATATGGATTGCATTGAATCTATAGATTGCCTTGGGTAGAAAGAATCTTGATAATATTGATTCTTCTACTCCCTGAGCATGAGATGTTCTTCCATTTGTTTTTGTCATCCTTTGAGCTGTGTTTTGTAATTCTCATTGTAAAGATCTTTCACCTCTTTGGTTAGCTGGATGCCAAGGTGTTTTATTATTTTTGGTTTTTTGTTTCAGTGTTTTATTTGGTTCTCAGCCTGCTTTTGTTGGTGTATAGAAATGCAACTGATTTTGTATTCAGAGATTTTACTAAAGTCATTTATCAGTGTGAGGATAGACTCTTTAGGTATAAAATCATATCTCCTGCAAAGAGGGATAGCTTAATTTCCTCTTTTTCTATTTGAATACCCCTAATTTATTTCTCCTGCCTGATGGCTCTAGCTAAGACTTCCATTGTTAAATAGGAGGGGTGAGAGTGGGCATCTTTGTCTTGTTTCAGTTCTTAGGAGGGATGCTTACACCTTCTGCATGGTGTTGATTGCATGTTTTTCATAACTGGCTCTTATTATTCTGATGAGTGTTCCTTTAGTGCCTAGGTGTTCAAGGGTTTTTATCTAGAAGGGACATTGTATTTTATCAAATGCTTTTTCTGTATCTAATGAGATAATCGTGTGATTCTTGGTTTTACACCTGTTTATGTGATGAATTTATTGACTTATGTATGTTGAACTAGCCCTGCATCCTGGGAGTAAAGACCACTTGGTCATGGATGATCTTTGAAATGTGATATTGAGTGAAATTTGCTAGAATTTTGTTGAGAATTTTTGCATCTATGTTCATCAGAGAAATTGGTCTGTAGTTTTCTTTCCTTGTTGGGTCTTTGCCATTTTGGGATAGCAAGATGATATTGTCCGCATAGAATGAGCTAGGGAGAATTCCTTCCTTCTCGGTTGCTTGGAATACTTTCAGTAGGACTGGTATTAGCTCTTCCTTGTGCATGTTGTAGAATTCAGCTGAGAAGCATCTGGCCCAGGGACTACTTTTTAGGGGTAAGGTTCTTATTACTGAATCAATTTCTTGGATTGTTATTGGTCTGTTTAGTGTTTCGGTTTCTTCCTGATACTAAAGTTTAAAACAATGTATATCTGCTGCCCCAAAATGTTCTTATTTAATATTCTCTACAGAAATAAGTATATATGCACACCAAGGGACTTATCTGAAAAAGCTTATGGCAGCACTGTTTATAATAACCCCCACTAGAAATGACTCAGATACCTGCCAATTCCTAGATAGATAAGTTGTAGAATAATCATACAGTGGAATAGTATATAGAAATAAAATGTAACAATCCTTTTGTGACAGAATCTCAGAAACATGCTAAGCAAAAGAAAAGTCTGACAGGAGAGTGCACACCACATGATTCCATGGATAAATAACTCAGAAATGGGCAAATCCCCTTTTTCGTGTAAAGGACAGAACCCAGCTGGAATTCTGGGCATGAGAATCTTTTGGTGTGGTTGATACAGGTCAGTCTCTGGGGCATAGAATGGGTGGGGACAGTGGAGAATAGAGGAGGGAGGGCAGCTCAGCAAGGACCATGCACCTGCATTGGCCTGTCAATATTGGTAGAAAACATTATTTGAGGCAGAATGCTTAGAAGTAGAATCTTTGATGTTTCAATCATGTTTATTTCTTTCAAACTCAGCCCTTAAAGGATTCATTTGATGTAATCATGGCGTTTCCTAAGCCAGATTGGAAACAGACAGAAGCTTCTAGGTGTTGGAAGGAAGCATTGATATTGTAGCCATGACTGGAACCTTGGGCAACTATTTCCCTGGAACTAGTATGGAGAGGCAGATCTGGAGCTAGATCTTTTTGGTTCTAAGCCTAGTTCCAACACTCAGTTGCTTTATGACTGCAGGCACCCACCCTATGCCTTAGTACCCTCCCTAAGACTTCTGTGAGGACTGAATTTGTTGACATACACAGAAGCCTTGAAGCAGTGCCAGGTACACAGTTATGTGGAATGCGAATGGATGGTTCAGGCTGATTGCTGAGCAGCCCAGCAAAGCTCAAGGACAATGAAACATGGTCTTGCTTTTGCTGGATTTTAAAGGGCAACCAGAAAGAATAGGAATTTTCTCATGAGAGAAAACTTGTGCAGTCTGTAAGCTAAATCACATAAATGCTCCCTTGTTTTCATCCCATAGCAATTGCCTGATGTGTGATACTAGAATAGAACTTACCCTCTTGGTTACTCAGCCCATCCTGAGCTTCTAAGCGAGCTCATTGCAACCTGCCTGTCCTACTCATCCAACCACCTCCAGCTTGGGGACTCCCCAGGAGGGATCATGGACCTGCACACTGGAGGTACAGTGCTTGGGTAAGTGCGAGGTCTAGAACTACCCCACAACAGCTGCAGTGTAACTGTGCAAATGAAAATCCTTGGTTGTTTGTGTTGAATCTCACTTGGCCTGTTTTTGGCAGTTGATGACACCAGTGTATTCATGAGATACCTCACTCAAGAGTGGCAGGCAGGGTGGTTTGTACTATATGTGGTATGTACAGCCCATCTGTGAGTTTTTGTGGTTGGAAGGATAAATATAAGTAACTGCTGAGATATTCTTTGGAGATGTATCCTGTGTGGCTCAAGACTTATGGTTAATCTTAACTGATAAGGATGGGATTGCTTTTGGTCAGAGGAAGCTATAAAATGTCCAGGGCAAGAAACATGTGCAGTATGTTTTTTCTTAAAGGATTACAGGGTTTCAAACAGAACAAAATTAAGTTACATTTCTCAGCATATTAAGCAAACTGGACTACGAAGTGAGATTTCAGATAAATAAGCTAGATTTCCTTATAACCAGTGAAAGCATTCCATCAAAGACTGAGCACAAAAGAGGACACCAATGTGGTGGTAGAGAAAGAGGTTCTTGCAGACTGGGATTGAATCCTGGCTTTCCTCCAGCAAGCAGCGTAGCCTGAAGAACACCTTTGGGAATGTGTTTCCACATCAGCCAGGGTGCTGAGAGATGACCGGCAGGTGCTTCTGCCCAGAAGGCTGCTCAGGGAATGCTGGAAGGTTTTATCTTTCTCTCCTTTAGGAGTGGGGAAAAGAGGCGCACTGAGCTCTTTGCTCTGCAGTAGAACTTACCTCTGTTGGAGATATAAATGGAAGTGCAGAACCGCTTATTGCAGATTTTGCTTCAAGGAGCTGCAAGACTCTTGATGAGAGAGATAATTGCCCATTGAGGAGGGGGTGTTTACTTACATTCTCACCATATCCCTTAAGCTCAGAGTCTGGCACAGAACAGGTGTCCAAAAGTGGCATGTAGAACAATTTAGGTTAAGGGAGCCCTCACTGTGGACCAGATGAATAGGAGTTTTTCCTGACATCGTGAGTAGGCTGGTCTAGCAAGAGTAGAGAAGTGGAAACACTTTGGAAAACAGAGAGAGAGTAGGAAACAGTGGGATAGTTTGAATATGTCTTCAAATTCTGCAAGTCACATGCAGTAACTGTCCTTGTTTTCCAGACAGTAATCTATAATCTTTCTTTCTTTTTTTTTTTTGAGTTGGAGTCGCTCTCTGTCACCCAGGCTGGAGTGCAGTGAAACACTTCCGGCCACCCCAGCATCAACCTGCTGAACTCCGGCGATCTGTCTGCCTCAACCTTCCAAGTAGCCAGAACTACAGGCACATGCTACCATACCTGGCTAATTTTTAAATTTTTTGTGGAGACAAGGTCTCACCAAGTTGCCCGGGCTGGTCTCAAACCTGCTGGCTCAGGCAATCCACTCGCCTCAGTCTCCCAAAGTGCTGGGATTATAGGCTGAGCCACCAAGCCCAGCCTATATTTAACCTTTCAAAGGTAGAATATGGTTAATAGAAATACTTGGAAACAGTTAGCACATATCATTTTTCATTTTTTAAAAATGCAAAGTATTGAATTGTCAAGAATTATTGGTTGATAGACTATTTCATTCACACAAAAATTCTTATTTAAGATGTGTGTGTGTGTGTGTGTGTGTGTGTGTGATTATTATTATTATTTAATGACAGAGACTTTGTCATCCAGACTGGAGAACAGTGGCATGATTATGGCTCACCGCAGACTCAACCTCCTGGGCTCAACCATCCTCTCACTGAGCCTCCCTGTAGTTGGGACTACAGGCTTGCAGTATCATGCCTGGATAATTAAAATTTTTTTAATAGAGATGAGATCTCACTAAGTGGCCCCAGGTGGTCTCAAACTCCAGTTCTCTTGTCTTGACCTCCCAAAGTGATGAGATTACAGGTGTGAGCCTCTATGCCTGGCCTTATTTAAGAGATTTTCACCCTCAGATATGTAAAGAATTGAGATCTTAGTGTCTTTAGAACTGAATAGTTTTTTGCTTTGCCCAGGTACAAACTGGCCTGATTGACTTTGTTCTTGGAGAACTCCTCCAACATTTTGGTGGACTCTAATTTTAGCCTCTAACTCGTGAAGATAGGAGATTGCTAGTTCTGTAATGATTTTAATAAAAGCCACACACATACATATCTATCAGATACATATTTAGTTACAAGCAGGCAAAAATCATTTTGTACAACCTGCTTGGTTAATTTGATGATGCTCCAGTTCTTTGAACTTTTAGTGTTCCATGCACATCTTGCAAGAAACGTTTACTAGAGACAGAAAAAATGTTCTAAGAAAATTAAGTAAACCTTAGAGTTGGCATCAGACCCAGAGTGTCTAATGAAGAGTCAGGCCCTCTCCCTGATGAAGAGCAGCTTGTAGGTATCATACCTAAGTTTCCTGCACCTCTTTGTATTCACTTCCTTTTGACATCCCAGGACTCCATCCTTAGGCAATGTTTGACCTGTTTTCTGTCACTGTGGATAAGGAGTTTGCAAGCTTTTTTTCCCTAATTTATTTATATTTTATTATATATATATATTTTTAATTAATTAATTAATTAAATTTTTATTATGAAGTTGTGGGGTACAGTTAAGGGTTAGGTATACAATTGCGTTTCATTCAGGCACCCTGTTGATATGGGATGTTTCCCCGTACCAGACAGATATTTGCTACTGTTAATCCCATCTCCCTCCCCCCACCATAGTTTCCCAGTGCAGTCAGTCATTTTCGTATAGTATTGCATAGGATGTTTAAGGTCCATTATATGCGTGAGAACATGTGATACTCGGATCTTTGTTTCTGTGAGAGGTCACTCAGTATTATAGACTCTAGTTCCATCCAGGTTGCTGCGAAATTCATGATTTTGTTCTTTTTTATGGCTGCGTAGTATTCCATCGTGTATATGTACCACATTTTTAAAATCCAGTCCTCTTTTGATGGGCAGCATGGCTGTTTCCAGGTTCTTGCTATTGTGAACAATGCTGTGAAAAACATGCGTGTGCAAGTATCTTTTTTATAGAGTGATTTGTGTTCTTCAGGATATATTCCCAGTAGGGGGATTGCGGGGTCATATGGGAGGTTGGTATTTAGAGCTTTTAAGAATCGCCACACTGCTGTCCACAGAGGTTGCACTAGTTTACACTCCCACCAACAGTGTAGAAGTGTTCCCTTTTCACCACACCCTCTCCAGCAGCCGTTATTTTTTGAGTTGTTGATAATTGCCATTCTGACTGGGGTTAGGTGGTATCTCAGTGTGGTTTTGATTTGCATCTCCCTGATGATTAGTGAGGTTGAGCATTTCTTCATGTGTTTGTTGGCTGCTCGGATGTTTACCTTTGTGAAGTGTCTGTTCATATCTTTTACCCATTTTATAATGGGGTTGTTTGTTTTTTTCTTTTCAGCACGCTTGAGTTCCTTGTAGATCCAGGATGTTAAGCCTTTGTCGGACCTGGAGTTGGCAAATACTTTTTCCAAGTCTGTAGGCTATCTCCCTGCTCTCTTGATGGTTTCTTTGGCTTTGCAGAAGCTTGTCAGTTTAATAAGGTCCCACTTGTCTATTTTCTTTCTTATGAGCTGTGGGTTTTGGGTTTTGTTCAGGAATTGGATGCCAGTTCCGATTTCCTTGAGGGTTTTTCCTTCATTTTCTAAGGTTCTTATGGTTTGAGGTTTTACATTTAGGTCTCTGATCCATTTGGAATTAACCTTTGTGCATGGGGATAGATAGGGGTCCTGTTTCAATCTTCTGCATGTGGTCAGCCAGTTTTCCCAACACCATTTACTGAATAGGTTCTCCTCTCCCCAGTGGTAGGTGGTGGAGGCTTTGTTGAAGATGAGTTGGTTGAGAAATTGAGGTTTTGCTTCTGGAATCTCAATTCTATTCCATTGATCTATGTGCCTGTTCCTATACCAGTACCAAGCTGTTTTGATGATTGTAGCTTTATAGTAAAGTTTGAAGTCTGGCAGTGTGATACCACCTGCTTTGTTTTTTTTTTGCTGAGGATTGTTCTGGCTATTCTTGGACGTTTGTGTTTCCATATGAATTCCTGTGTTGCTTTTTCTAGGTCTGAGAAGAACGTTGCTGGTAATTTGATGGGTATTGCATTGAATTTGTAGATTGCCTTAGGTAAGATGGACATCTTCACAATGTTGATTCTTCCGATCCATGAGCATGGGATATTTTTCCACTTGTTTGTGTCAACTTTGATTTCTTTGAGCAGTGTTTTGTAGTTTTCCTTGTAAAAAGAACAAAATCATGAATATCGCAGCAACCTGGATGGAACTAGAGTGTATAATACTGAGTGACCTCTCACAGAAACAAAGATCCGAGTATCACATGTTCTCACTCATATAATGAACCTTAAACATCCAATGCAATACTATATGAAAATGACTGACCGTACTGGGAAACTATGGTGGGGGAAGGAGATGGGATTAACAGTAGCAAATATCTGTCTGGGTACGGGGAAACATCCTATATCAACAGGCTACCTGAATGAAATGCAATTGTATACCTAACCCTTAACTGTACCCCACAACTTCACAATAAAAAAAAAAGAATACTGATAGTTACACAGAGACAGGCCAATAAAATCAAGAAACAGTTTAAGTCAGAAGGTAAACACCAAACGTAATCTAGACCAACAGTTTCAATGATAAAATCATAAGTCAAAATAAACGATTAGACTAGAGTCACTTCTGTGATCTCCGATTCCAGTCTCTCCCCTTTGTTTTTCGTTGCAACGTAGGGGTGGGGCTTTGTCTCCTGTTTTGCGCTGTTGCCTTAGGAACTGAGGTAAAGTTTGTTGATAGGTTGACGGGGCAATGGAAGTCTCTGCCTGGAGAATAGCAAGGTAGTTTACCCAGATCTGTTTTTCTCCACTTGTCTGGGTCCCCCGGTTTGGGGTCTCGTACTGAGTGCCTCAGTCAGGGTGGGCCTGGAGTTCCAGAGCTCCAAAGCTCCAAGGGCAGGCGGTGGGCGGTGAGAGTGGCTCGTGGTTCTGGGCCTCCCACAGGGTACTTCGGCCAGGAAAGGGACCAGAGTCTCTGAAGGGCGGGCGCCCAGAGCCTCCCTGTGTGACCGGCGGTGCCGGGTGCCGGGTGTCGGGCTGGAGACAATGGAGCCGGGGAGAGGGCCGGAGGGAGCAGGGACCCAAAACTCCCCTGCACGCTGCAACATCTGGCCTTAGGAAATGAGGTAGTTTGTTGATAGGTGGGCGGGGCAATGGGAGTCTCTGCCTGGAGAACGGCGAGGCAGTTTAAGCAGATCTGTTTTTCTCCGCTTGTCTGGGTCCTCCAGCTTGGGGTCTTACACTGAGTGCCTCAGCCAGGGTGGACCCGGAGTTCCAGAGATCCAAAGTTCCAAAGGGATGGTGGTGAGCGGCAAGAGTGGCGCTGGGCCCCCTACAGGGTACTCCAGCCAGGAAAGGGACCGGAGTCTCTGAGGGGCGGGCGCCCAGAACCTCCCTTTGTGACCGGCGGTGACGGGTGCCTGGTGTCGGGCTGGAGACAATACAGCCGGTGAGGGATCTGGAAGGGGCTGGGACTGGAAACTTCTACGCACGAGTAGAACAGCAGCTGTGGTGGGGGGTGCGCAATATCTGGCTTGTGTGGGAAGTTCCCAGGCCTGGCACCAGCATGGTTGGTGGTGGGCTGGGGGATGGGGGAAGAGAAGTAATAGCCTTTTTGGGAACTCACGTTCAGAGAATCTCACCAGTTCACCTATGTCGTCGCCATCTTGCCCCCCCTTATATATATATTTTTAAATCAATATTTTTTATATATGTTGTGGGGTACAGTTAAGGGTTAGGTATACAAATATGCTTCATTTAGGCCCCCTTGTTGATAACAGGTGTCTCCCCGTCCCCAGACAGATGTTTACTACCATGAGTCCCACCCCCCTTCCCCTTCCCGCATAGTTTCCCCCACCACCATCAGTCATTTTCTTATGGTAGTGCTTTGGATGATCAAGGTCCACTATATGAGTGAGAACATGTGATACTCAGATCTTTGTTTCAGTGAGAGGTTACTCAGTATCATAGACTCTAGTTCCATCCAGGTTGCTGTGAAATTCATGATTTTGTTCTTTTTTATGGCTGCATAGTACTCCATCGTGTATATGTACCACATTATTTTAATCCAGTCCTCTTTTGATGGATAGCATGGTTGGTTCCAGGTTCTTGCTATTGTGAACAATGCTGTGATAAACTTTCGTGTGCAGGTATCTTTTTGATAGAATGATTTGAGTTCTTCAGGGTATATTCCCAGTAGGAGGTTTGCAGGGTCATATGGGAGGTTGATGTTTAGAGCTTTTAGGAATCGCCACACTGCTTTCCACAGGGGTTGCACTAGTTTACACTCCCACCAAGAGTATAGGAGTGTTCCCTTTTCACCACACCCTCTCCAACAACTTTTATTTTTTCAGTTATTGATAATGCCATTCTGACTGGAGTTAGGTGGTATCTCAGTGTGGTTTTGATTTGCATCTCCCTGATGATTAGTGAGGTTGAGCATTTCTTCTTGTGTTTGTTGGCTGCTCAGATGTCTTCCTTTGTGAAGTGTCAGTTCATTTATTTTGCCCATTTTATAATGGAGTTGTTTGCTTTTTTCTTTTCAGCACGTTTGAGTTCCTTGTAGATCCAAAATGTGAAGCTTTTGTCAGACCTGGAGTTAGAAAATACTTTTTCCCAGTCTGCAGGCTGTCTCCCTGCTCTTGATGGTTTCTTTAGCTTTGCAGAAACTTGTCAGTTTAATGAGGTCCCACTTGTCTATTTTATCCTTTATGGCCTGTGGGTTTCGGGTTTTGTTCAGGAATTGGATGCCAGTTCCAATTTCCATGAGGGTATGTCCTTCATTTTCTAAGGTTCTTATAGTTTGAGGTTTTACATTTAGGTCTCTGATCTATTTGGAGTTAATTTTTGTATATGGGGATACTAGGGGTCCTGTTTCAATCTTCTGCATGTGGTCAGCTGGTTTTCCCAGTACCATTAACTGATATGTTCTCCTCTCCCCAGTGGTAGGTGGTGGGGCTTTGTCGAAAATGAGTTGATTGAGAAATTGAGGTTTTGCTTCTGGAATCTCAATTCTATTCCATTGATCTATATGTCTGTTCCTATACCAATACCAAACTGTTTTGATGATTGTAGCTTTATAGTAAAGTTTGAAGTCTGGTAATGGAATACCACCTGCTTTGTTTTTTTTTTTTTTTTTTTTTGCTGAGGATTGTTCTGGCTATTCTTGGTTGTTTGTGTTTCCATATGAATTCCTGTGTTGTTTTTTCTAGGTCTGAGAAGAATGTTGCTGGTAATTTGATGGGTATTGCATTGAATTTGTAGATTGCCTTAGGTAAGATGGACATCTTCACAATGTTGATTCTTCCAATCCATGAGCATGGGATTTTTTCCACTTCTTCGTGTCATCTTTGATTTCTTTGAGCAGTGTTTTGTAGTTTTCATTGCAAAGGTCTTTCACATCTCTGGTTAAGAAGATCGCAAGGTATTTCATTATTTGTGACTATTGTGAATAGAATTGTGGTTTTTATTAGGGTTTTTGTTTGTTTATTATTAGTGTGAAGAAATGCGATTGTCTTTTGCACATTTATTTTATATCCTGAGACTTGGCTGAAGTCCTTTAACAGTGTAATGAGGTTTTTGACAGATTCTCTTGGGATTTCAAGGTACACGATCATGTCATCTGCAAAGAGAGATAACTTGACTTCCTCTTTTCCTATTTGGATACCCCTGATTGCCTTCTCTTCTCTGATTGTTCTAGCCAGGACTTCCAATAGTATGTTGAACAGGAGGGGTGAGAGTGGGCATCCTTGTCTTGTTCCAGTTTTCAGGGAAAATGGTTCCAATTTTTGTCCATTTAGGAGTATGCTGGTTGTGGGTTTCTCGTAGATGGCTTTTACTACTTTGAGGTATGTTCCCTGTATGCCTAGATGTTCGAGTGTTTTTATCAAGAAGGGGTGTTGGATTTTATCAAAAGCTTTTTCTGCATCTAATGATATAATCATGTGGTTTTTGTTTTGACGTCTGTTGATGTATTTAATTACATTCATTGTTTTATGAATGTTGAACCAGCCTTGCATCCTAGGGATGAAGCCTACTTGGTCATGATGGATGATTTTTTAGATGTGTTGTTCAATCTGGTTTGTTAGTATCTTGTTGAGAATTTTAGAGTCTATGTTCATCAAAGATATTGGCCTGTAGTTCTCTTTCTTTGTTGGATCTTTACCTGGCTTGGGTATCAATGCAGTGTTAGCGTCATAAAATGATTTGGGGAGGGTACCATCTTTCTCATTTGCCTGAAATACCTTCAGTAGGATTGGAATCAGCTCCTCCTTAAATGTCTTGTAGAATTCTGCTGGAAAGCCATCTGGTCCAGGCTTTTTTTTGTAGGTAGTTTTCGTATTACATAGTCAATTTCCTTGATTGTTATTGGTCTATTTAGGGTCTCTATTTCTTCTTGTTTCAACCTAGGCAGGTTGTGTGATGACAGAAAGTCCTCCATTTCCTTGATGTTTTCAAGTTTGTTTCCATACAAGTGTACATATTAGTCTCTAATGATCTTTTGTATTTCTTCAGGGTAAGATGTGACTTCATCTTTTGTGTTTCTGATTGTGCTTATTTGGGTTTTTTCTTTCTTTTTCTTGGTCAGTCTAGCTAGGGGACCATCGATGTTGTTTATCCTTTTGAAGCACCAGCTTTTTGTTTCATTGATTTTTTGTATTTTTGTCTTCTGTGTCCTGGATTTGGGTTTTTATTTTGGTGATCTGGATTCTTCTGCTGAAATTAGCATTTTTGTGTCTTGCTTTTCCAGCTTCCTTAGGTGGTTTGTTAGGCTGTTAATTTGTGTTCCTTCCATTTTCTTCATGTGTGTTTGTAGGGATATAAATTAACTTCTTACTACAGCTTTTAAGGCGTCCCAGAGACTTTGGTAAGATGTTTCTTCATTTTCATTTGTTTCCAGGTATCTTTTGATCTCTGTTTTGATTTCATCATTGACCCAGGAGTTGTTTAGCATCATGCTGTTTGGTGTCCATGTCTTTGTGGGTTTTGGGGCGACCTTGGTAGTGTTAATGTTTATTTTTATTCCACTGTGGTTCGGGAAGGTGCATGGTAGAATTTTGGTCCTTTTAAATTTGCTTATGCTTGATTTATGGCCAATTAGGTAGTCGATCTTAGAATATGTTCCATGCGGTGATGAGTAGAATGTGTATTCTGTGGTCTTAGGATGGAGTTTTCTGTAGGTATCAATTAAGTCCATTTGGTCAAGAATCACATTGAGGTTCTGGACTCACTGATGAGTTTTTGTCCTGATGATCTGTCTAGGGTTGTAGTGGGGTATTAAAATCCCCAGTTATGATGGTGTTAGAGACAATATCTTTCTTTACTTTTCCTAGGAGTTGCTTTCTAAAAGTTGGTGCACCTATGTTAGATCCACATATGTTTAGGATAGACATTTCTTGTTGATGGAGTGAACCTTTTATCATTATGTAGTGGCCCTCTGTATCTTTTTAAATTTTTGATAGCTTAAATGGTTTTTTGTCTGAAATTAGGATCGCGACTCCTTTCTTTTGTGTTCCATTTGCCTGAAAATTTTTTTCCCATTCTCTTACTTTGAGTCTGTGCATGTCCTTTCTAGTGAGATGGGTCTCTTAAAGATAGTATATTGTTGCCTGGTGATATTTTATCCATTTTTCCAATCTATGTCTTTTCAGTGGTGCATTTAGTCCATTCACGTTCAGGCTAATTATTGAAATGTGAGAGTTTGTCCCTATCATAGAGTTCTTATAGAGTTGTTCTTCCACCTGGTTTATTGTCTTTCTTTTTTTGGGGGGGTTGGTTCCTGTGTATTTTATTCTTTTTCCTGTATTCTTGTGAAGAACGTTGTTCTTTTCTCCCCCTTTTTTTCCGTGTTTAGTATTTTCTTAAGTGTTTCATGTGGAGGTGGTTTGGTGGCAGCGTATGTTCTTAGAGATTGGATATCTGGGAAAGATTTTAATTCTCCCTCACTGATGAAGCTTAATCTGGCTGGGTAGGTTATTCTTGGTTGAAATTGTTTATCTTTTAGGACTTTGAAGATAGGGCTCCAAGCTCTCCTAGCCTGCAGGGTTTCTGTAGATAAATCTGCTTCTATTCTAATTGGTTTTCCATGGTAGGTGATCTGGCATTTTTCTCTTGCTGCCTTTAGGATTTTTTTCTTTTATGCCTACTTTGTTTAGGCAAATTATTATGTGTTTAGGAGTTGGTCTTCTCATTTGTTGTTTTGCAGGGGTTCTCTGAATCTCTTGTGTTTGAATTTTTGCATCATTGATTAGATAAGGGAAGTTTTCTTGAATGATCTCATGGAAGGTTTGTTCCAGTGTGGTCTCTGTCTCTCTTTCTGCCTCAGGAGGGCCAATTACTCTTAGCTTCAGTCTCTTGAAGTAATTGCTCATCTCTTGAAGATTTTGTTCTGTCTTTTTGAGCTTGTTTTCTGTGTTTAAGAGTTTGGGTTAGTTCTATATTTTGGTCCTCAAGCTCTGAGATTCTTTCTTCTGTATGGGTAATTCTGCTTTCCATGCTTATCAGTTTTTTATTTATTTCATCCACAGTATTCTTTATTACTGTTATTTCAGATATCAGCTCCTTTCTAGTTTCTTCTTGTATCTCCTCAATTCTTTTTAATCTCTCCATTAATGTCTTGATATCTCGGTTTGTAGTTTGAGACCAGTCATTCTGGGGCCTCTTCATTGTTTGCATTCTGAAGTCAGTTTTCTCAGTGTTTGTCCTCCCAGGAGTCTGGGAGAGACCCATATTCTTCTTTTGGTTTTTCTTTATTTGTGTAGATTTTTCTCTCATCCCTGGAGCAAAAGGAGGTACAAAAGAGGAAAATAATAGAGGAAGGGGGCTCAATAGGAAGTTAGAAAGAGAGAAGAGTGAGAGGGAAAACAGACATACATACCAATTTACAGGTGAAAAATGACACAAGGCCAGGGAGAAGTGAAAAAAAACTCAGAAGGTAAATACCCTAAAGAATACTGGTAGTTACACAGAGACAGACCAATAAGATCATGAAACAGATAGTGTAAGTTAGAAAGCAAACAATAGTGAGCAAAACGTACAGTCAGAATGACAAAACCAAAGGTCAAAATAAGAGATCAGAGTAGTTCTGTAATCTTTCCTTGAGTCCTGATCTCCAGCCTCTCCCCTCTGTTTTTGTTGCAGGCAGTTAGCCTGCTGCCTGTGAAGTCTGTAACTCTTAGTTGTCTCATTCTGTTCAGCATAGGGGAGGGGCTTTGTCTCCTGCTTAACGGTGTCACCATGGGAACCGAGGTGGAGGCTCTGATAGGTGGGTGGGGCGATGCAGATCTGCCTGGAGAATGGCAGAGGTGGTAGTTCCACTTTCACTTTTAGGGATGTTTGTCTGGGATCAGCTGCACAGCTGGGTGCTGGATCCGGTTTGTCACCAGCAGGCTGGGGTGGAGGAGGGGGTTGGGTGTTCCCTCCTCTGGAGCTGGAAGCCTCTGATCAGCACCTTACACAAGCTTGGGGTTCTGCTCCCTTACACAAACTTGAAGTCACACACTGAGTGCCTCAGCCAGGTTTGGCCCGGAGCTCCAGAGCTCCAAAGCTCCAAAGGGCAGGTGGTGTCCCTGGGTCCCTCACAGGGCACTTCAGCCAGAAATGGACCAGTATCTCTGAGGGGCGGGGGACCAGAGCCTCCCTGGGTGACTTGAAGTTTGGTGCTGGGTGCTGGGCATCATGATGTAGTCAGGGAGGGAGCTGGGACCTGGGACTCCTGAGCAGATGGGAATCACATATAGTGGACCATCCATAACTGGGGCCACAATGTCTGGCCCTGTGTGGGACCGAAGGTCCTTGGGCCTCGTACAAGTGTGGCTGGCGGTGGGTAGGGGGCTGTGGGAAGAAAAGTAAGAGTCTTTTTGGGAACTCAGGTTCGGAGAGTCTCGCGAATCCACCTATGCTGTCGCCATCTTGTCTGCAAGCTTTTTTATATGAGGGCAGATAGTGAATATTTGAGGCTTTGTAGACCATACATTTTCTGTGACAAATACTAAATGCTATGGTTGTTGTGGGAAAGCAGTCATAGGAAATAGGTAAATGAATGGCTGTAGATATGTTTTAATAACATTTTATTTACAATAAAAGGCAGGAGGTAAGAACTGACTCGTGGGATCCAGTGTGTTAACCCCTGCTATTTGCATTTTCTAGGGATTTATATACAAGTATCATATAATATGCAATTTTTGGACATGATTTCTTTTATTTAGCATACTTATTATGAGATTCACCCATCAGTAGCTTGTTCCTTTTTATTGCTGAGTAACATTTAATGTTTTCAATATGACAAAATTTGTTTTTGTACATGCCTCCACCTGTTGATGTATATTTGGATTATTTTCAGCTTTTGTTTATAAAAACTAAAACTACAATAAACATTGTGTTCAATTCTTTGTATCACCATGTTCTTTAATCTCTTTTGGGCAAATGCCTAAAAGTAGAATGATTGGGTCATATGGTAGGTCTATGGATAATGTTTTTAAAACTGCCAAACTGTTTTCCAGAATGCCTGTGCTGTTCTAAAATTCTACCAGCAGTGTATAAGTGTACTAGCTCCTTCATATCTATGTGAACACTTAGTTTTGTCAGTGTTTTATTTTACACATTCTAAAATCGATAGCAAAATGGCATTGTGATTTTAATTTGTGTTCCCCTAGTAACTAGTGAAATTTGAGCAACTTTTTCATGTACTCACTTGCCATCCTTATATCTTCTCTGTTGAAGTGTCTGTTCAAAATATCCCCCATTTTAATTGGGTTGGTTTTTTTTTTTCTTATTTTTGAATTTTGAAACTTTAAAATAATATGGGTTCTAGATATGAATCTTGTCAGATAGATTATTGGAAAATATTTTCTCCCAGTGTGGCTTGTCTCTACTTTTACTTAATGGTGACTTTCAAAGAGCAGGAATTCATATTTTTGCTAAAGTCCAATTAATATCAATTTTTTTCCTTTTATAGATCACTCTTTTAATGTATCTGAGAAATCTTTATCCAACCCAAGGTTATTTTCTTCCAGAAGTTTTATAGCTATGCTTTACAATTGGGCCTATGATCCATTTGTGTTAAATTTTGTGTATGATTAATCAATAGATCCTTACCTATCACCATACACAAAAATCAACTCTAAATGGATCAAAGACCTAAACGTAAAACCTCAAACTATAAGAATCTTAGAAAACGCAGGAGACACCCTTATGGAAAATGGAACTGGCAACCAATTTCTAAATGCTCGTACCTTAAGAAATAAGATAGACAAGTGGGACCTCATCAAACTAATGAGCTTCTGCAAAGCAAAAGAAATCATCAAGAGAGAAGGGAGACAGCCCACAGAATGGGAAAAAATATTTATCAACTGTATATCTGACAAAGTCCTAACATCTAGGATCTACAAGGAACTCAAATGCGCTGAAAGGAAAAAAACAAACAACCCCTTTAAAAAGTGAGCAAAAGACATGAATAGACACTTCTCAGAAGAAGATATACGGGCAGCCAACAGACACATGAAAAAGTGATCAGCCTCACTCATCATCAGAGAAATGCAAATCAAAACCACATTGAGATACCACCTAACCCCAGTAAGAATGGCCATCATTAATAAAACAAACAACAACAGATGCTGGTGAGAATGTGGAGAAAAAGTAATGCTTCTGCACTGCTGGTGGGAATGCAAACTAGTGCAACCTCCTTGGAAGACAGTGTGGCGACATCTGAAAGAACTAGAAACTGACCTTCCCTATGACCCAGCAATTCCCCTATTGGGAATATATCCAGAGGAACTCAAATCATTCTACAAAAAAGATACCTGCACATGTATGTTTTTTACAGATCTATTCACAATAGCCTAAACATGGATCCAACCATGTTGTCCATCGAAGCTGGACTGGATAAAGAAAATGTGGTACATATACACAATGGAATATTATGCTGCTATAAAGAAGGACAAATATATGAACTTTGCAGCAACTTGGATGAACTTGGAGTTGATCATACTCAGTGATCTATCACAGAAACGAAGAACAGAGTACCATATGTTCTCACTCATAAGTGAACCTTCAACAATTGTAATACTATAAAAAACATTTGGCAGTAATGGGAAGCTGTTAGGGAAGGGGGGTTGGGATTGGCAGTTGAGGGAAACTGCTAGGGGAGGGAGGGGCATACCTCATCAACAAGGGTACCTGCATAATCAATGCTTGTATACTTAACCCTGAATTGTACCCCATATCTTTATAATAAAAAAATCAATAGATCAGGGTAAAATTTCTTTTGCATACAGATACCTAGTTGTTCCAGCATCATATTTGTAAGAGACTACTTATTCACCGAACTGCATTGAACCTTTGTCAAAAGCCAATTGACCTCGAATGTGTGGGTATATTTCTGGACTCTCCATTGATCAGTTTGTCTTGGTGCAATACTACATTGTTTTGATTACTGTTGCTTTATAATAAGTCTTATAGTGAGATAATGTATACTCTCCAACTTTGTTCTTTTCTTGGGTTTTTCTTTTGGTTATCTTTAAGTCCTTTGCATTCTTACATGAATTTTAGAATCAGTTTGTTAATTTCTACACAAAAAATTGCTTGCTAGGATTTCTGCAAAACATTCTTATGAGAAACTTAAGACATAAATAAATGGAGACATATACAGTGTGCATAGATCAGAAGAGCCCATATTGTTAGAATGCTAATTTTTTTCAAATTAATCCATACACACTTCCCCCCCTTAAAAGTTCACACTCCAGTTTCCTGTGTTAATGCCTGTGCATGTTATGTTACATAGCAAAGGAAATTTGCAAGTAGAACTTAGGTTATAAACTTAATAGAGGAAGTTTTCTGGATTATCCAGCATCCATTGTAATCACATGGGCCCTTATAAAGGAAAGTGGAAGACAAAAGAGATGTGACAGAAGAGAAGGCAGGAGAGATTTGAAGTGTGAGAGGAGCTTGACTTGCCATTGCTGGTTTTGAAGATGGAGGGGGAAGGCATGAGCCAGGGAGTGTAGAGAGCCTCTAGAAGTTAAGAATAGTCTTTGGGTAAAAACCAGTTAGGAAATGAGGACCACAGTCTTACAGCTATAAGGAATGGAATTATGTCAATAACCTAAATGAGCAAGAAAACAGTCTCTCCTAGAACCCGCAGAAAGGAATGCGGCCATGCCAACACCTTGACTTTGTGAGACTCTAATCAGACACCCTGCTATAAACCCACTGTACTCTGATCTATGAAAACTGGGTATGATAAATAGGTGTTATTTTAACCAGTATGTTTATGATAATTTGTTATGGCAGCTTAGAAAACAAGTACTTTTTTAATAACTATAGAATCTGTGGTCATGTCACTGATCTTATTCTAAATATTGGCATTTTTGTCTTGCTCAGGTTAGCTAAAAGTTTATCAATCTTAATGAGCTTATAAAACCAGGTTTATTTATTTATTTATTTTAAGGTGTGGGGTACAATTCAGGATTAGGTATACAAGTAGTCTTTGTACAGGTAAAGTTTGGGCTTCCCTTTGGTCCCCACTTTGCCTGGTTTTAGATGAGGTACCTTTATTGATGTTGTGTCCACCCCGCCATCCCCACCCCAGTAGTATACTGCTACTGCCAATCCCTTTCTTAAGGTATTATGGGAATTGTTCAGGGTCCGCTTATGATTGAGAACATATGATACTCTGTTCTTTGTTTCTGTGATAGATCACTGAGTATGATAGGCTCTAAATTCATCCAAGTTGCTGTGAAGTCCATATGTTTGTCCTTCTTTATGGCTGCATAATATTCCATTGTGTATATGTACCACATTTTAAAAATTCAGTCTAGTTTCAATGGGCAGCATTGTTGGTTTTATATTTTTGCTATTGTGAATAGTGCTGCAATAAATATGCATGTGCAGGTATCTTTTGTGTAGAATGATTTGAGTTCCTCTGGGTATATTCCCAATAGGGATATTGCTGGGTCATATGGAAGGTTGATTTCTAGTTCTTTCAGAAATCGCTACACTGTTTTCCAAGGAGGTTGCACTAGTTTGCATTCCCACCAGCAGTGTAGAAGCATTCCTTTTTCTCCTCATTCTCTCCAGCGTCTGTTGTGGCTTGGTTTATTGATGAATGGCTTGGCCATTCTTATTGGGGTTAGGTGGTATCTCAATGCGAAAACCAAGTTTTGAGATCATTGCTTTTCTTTAGTAGTTTTCCATTTTCTATTCATTGATTTTTGCTCTAATCTTTGTTTTCTTTTTTCTACTTATTTTGGGTTTCATTTGCTCTACCCAGTAAGAAATAAAAGGAGCAGAACATTTGAACAAAAACTTCATGAAAGAAGATATATAGTTGGAAAACAAGTACATGAAAAAATGCTCAATATCACTAGTCATTCAGGCAATGCAATTTTAAACCACAATAAGATACCACTTCACAATTATTGGAATGCCTGAAGTTAGAAAGGTCGATCAAGTCTTGGTGAAGACGTAAAGGAAGTGGAATCCTCATATAATGCTGGTGGGATTGTAAAATTGGACAACTATCTTAGAAAAGTTTTGCTGCTTTTTTAAACACATAAATGATAACTTATTATATGATCCAGCCATCCTATGTATATACAAAGAATAGCTTATGTATGTTCATAGCATGTTCACTTGAAATAGCCAAACACTAGAAACAATCCAAATATCCATCATGTGAATGGTGTATATGTTGAAGCATATCCATATAATGTATACTACTCAACAATAAAAAAGAATGAATTATTGACCCACCCACCAACATTAAAGAATCTTAGAATGATTACGCTGAATATTTATTTTTTGTTTGGATGATCTGTCCATTGAGAAGCAGTCAGACAAAAAATACTGTATGATTTATAGGAGATCTGCATTCATGGAAAATATAGAAAATGCAAACCAATCTACAGTGAAAGAAAAAAGGTGAATGGCTTACTGGAATTGCATAGGGGATGACAATTGTAGAGGGGGTATAAAAACATGGGCATGAATAAACTTCTGGAGCCATTGGGTGTGTTCATTATCTTGATTACAATGTTGGTTTCATGAGTGTATGAGTAAGCCCAAATAGAAATTATGCACTTTAAATATATGTACTTTGCAGCATGACAATTATCTTCAATAAAGAAAAGGCAAGCAAAAGATAAAAAACTGGTATTAACAATTGAACTAGCTCTATATGTCCATTTACTTATTTTTCAGGATGGATTGCTATTCTGGGTGCCATTTGGTTGCTAATTTTAGCTGATATCCATGATTTTGAGATAATTCTACACAGAGTGGAATGGGCAACACTTCTGTTCTTTGCAGCGCTCTTTGTTCTGATGGAGGTAAGATTTTTGAACTTTTGATATTTCATATTTTATTTGGAAAGAAGAAAGCTGAGGACTGTGAGTCTTCCCACATATTCTGTAAGTGGAAAATGATGGAAGTTGTAATTGAAATATTTTAGGTTCACCAAGTTTTACCATATCCACCTAAAAATTTCTAATAACTTTATTTGGTTGCTGTTTTATTTTCTTGCTGTTATATTTGTGGTTTGATAACTTGTTCCAATTTTACTTACTAAAAAGTAGAATTTGCTCTAGGTTGAGTTTGAAGCAAAATGACTTGTAGCAAAAAGTTTACATGGTAATATGACATTAGTGATCTGTTTAGCTTTGTCTATATTTGAGTAGATATTTCTGTTATCATGGAAAAGATGTCATTATAGAAAAAGAGTAAATAATATGTATTGTTTCAGTTGCAATTATTGTTACAAAATAATTCACAACACTTTTAAACCTTGAAACTTCATTTATAAATGTGTGTCTTTCTCATACACAAAGGTTTACTAACATGGAAAAATACTACTCCTCAAAGGATTACCCTTAAGCATCATTTACTTGCATTTAATTTATTCTTATATTTAACATGTATTGTGTTTTCAGTTTTATTAAGCTAAACTATTTTCTAATTTTCCATGTAATTTCTTTTTTGACTCATGGGTTATTTAGAAGTATGTTTTTAAAATTCCAAGTGTTTGGAAATTGTTCATATTTCTTTCTGTTTTTGATTTTTAATTCAGTTGTGGTCATAAGACACACTTTGCATGTTTTAAATCATTTGAATTTTATTGAGACTTGTTTTATGGTCTAGCATGTAATATGTCATAGAGACCATTCACTTGTGTTTGAAAAGTATGCGTATTATGTTGTTGTTTGCTGGAGTGTTCTATAAATGTCAGATATATCATGTTTGTTAATAGTTTCGTTTGTCTTCTATACATTACTATTGATATTCTGTGTCCCATCAATTATGGAGAGTAGAGTATTGCAGTCTTCACTATTATTGTTGAACTGTGTAATTTTCCTTTTACATGCCAGTTTTTGCTTCATCTATCTAGATATATTTTTTTGGGTGCATATACCTTTATAATTATTTTATCATCTAAATGAGTTCAACTTTTGGCATTGTTAAATGGGCTTCTTTTTCTCTTGTAGTATTTTTGTATTAAGGTCTATTTTGCGTTATATTATTTACAGTAACTTTAGCTCATTTAGTTGCTGTTTGCATGGGTTGTCATTCTAAAACACTCAATCTGACAGTTTCTATCTTTTGATTGACATATTTAATCCATTCACATTTAATAAAGTTGTACATATTATTGGGTTAATGTCGGCCATCCTGCGATTTGTTTTCACTATGTCTCATATATTTTTCTCTTCTGCTTTCTTTTGAGTTTATATAATATTATCTTCTGTGCTCTTACTTGGCTTTGTATCAACCATATTTTAAAATTATTTTATTATTGGTTGCTATGAAGGTTAAGCTATGCAACTTAATTTCTTATAATCTACTTTGGACTAACACTGACTTATTTCTGATAAAACATAGAAATCTTGCTCCAGTATATAACACCATCTTGCCCTTGCTTCTTGATGCTTTTATTGCCATGTGTGTCTTTATATGCTTATCATACAAATAAAAAATTATTTTATTAAATGTATTTTAAATCAATTAAGAGAAAAGAGATAAAAGTAATAAAATAGATCTCTATCTATTTATCTGTCATCTAACTGTCTGTCTATCATCTGTCTATCTTTTCCATTCTTCTTTGTTTCATTGTATGGATTTAAGTTGCTGCATGGTGTCAGTCTGAAGAACTTTTTTTCCCCCAAGATGAACTATATATTTTATTTATTTTTTACCTTGTAATCCTTTTAATTATTTTTATTTTAGAGATGTGGGTTACAATTCAGGGTTAGGTATACAAATGTTCATTATGCAGGTACCCTTGTTAATGAGGCATGCCCCCCTTTTCCCAGGCAGATTCCCACTACTGCCAATCCTGCTTCCCCACCCACCTCTCGGCAGTTTCTCACTACTGCCAATCATTCTCTTATAGTATTATGAAAATTATTCAGTTCCGCTTATGAGTGAGAACATGTGATACTTAGTTATTTGTTTCTGTGAAAGATCACTCAGTACTATAGAGTCTAAGTCCATCTGGGTTGCTGTGAAGTTCATGATTTTGTTCTTCTTTATAGCTGCATAATATTCCATAGTGTATATGTACCACATTTAAAAAAATCCAGTCCTCTTTTGTTGGGCAGCACAGTTGGTTCCATGTTCTTGCTATTGTGAACAATACTGCGATAACCATCTGTGTGCAGGTATCTTTTTTGTAGAGTGATTTGAGTTCTTCCAGGTATATTCCCAATAGCAGGATTGTGGGGTCATATGGAAGGTCGATTTTTAGATCTTTTAGGAAATGTCACACTGTTTTCCACAGAGGCTGTACTAATTTACACTCCCACCAACAGTGTAAAAGTGTTCCTTTTTCACTGTATCCTTTCTAGCATCTGTTATTTTTTGAGTTATTGATGATAGCCATCCTGACTGGAGTTAGGTGGTATCTAAGTGTAGTTTTAATTTGCTTCTCCTTGATGACTAGTGAGGCTGAACATTTTTTCATGTATCTGTTGGCTGCTCACATTGTCTTCTTTTGAGAAGTGTCTATTCATATCTTTTGTCCACTTTGTAATGGGGCTGTTTTTTTTTTTCTTTTTGGCATGTTTTGAGTTCCTTGTAGGTCCTAGATTTAAAGTCTTTGTCAGATATACAGTAGGCAAATATTTTTTTTTACCAGTCCGTGGGCTGTCTCCCTGCTCTCTCGATGGTTTCTTTGACTTTTCAGAAGCTTGTCAGTTTGATGAGGTCCCAGTTGTTTATCTTATCTCTTATGACCTGGACACTTAGGGTTTTGATTAGGAATTGGTTGCCAGTTCCAATTTCCATAAGGGTATCTCCTGCATTTTTTAAGGTTCTTATACTTTGAGGTTTTCATTTAGGTCTTTGATCCATTTAGAGTTGATCTTTGTGTATGTGATAGGTAGAGATCTTGTTTTAATCTTATGCATGTGGTCAACCAGTTTTCCCAGCACCATTTACTGAACAGATTCTCCTCTCCCCAGTCAGTGATGGAGGCTTTGTCAAAGATGAGTTGGTTGAAAAATTGAGGTTTTGCTTCTAGAGTCTCTATCCTGTTCCATTGGTCTATATGCCTGTTCTAGTACCAATACCAGGCTGTTTGGATTTTTGGATTATTGTAGCCTTATAATAGAATTTAAAGTCTGGGAGGGTGATACCACCTGCTTTTTTTTTTAACTGAGGATCGTTTTGGCGATTTGTGGCCATTTATGTTTCCATATGAATTCCTGTATTGTCATTTCTAGGTCTGAGAAGAACACTTATGGCAATTTAATGGGTATTGTGTTAAATTTATAGATTGCCTTGGATAGGATGAACATATTAACAATGTTGATTCTTCCAATCCATGAGCATGGAATATTTTTCCATTTATTTGTGTCATCTTTAATTTTTTTGAGCAGTGCTTTGCAGTTTTCATTGTAAAGGTCTTTCACATCTCTGGTTAGGAAGATGCCAAGGTATTTGATTTTTTTCTGGCTATTGTGAATGGGATTGTGCTTTTAATTTGGGTTTCTGTTTGTTTGTTATTGGTGTATCAAAATGCAACTGTCCACAGAGCAGAGTGGTAGAATGATGGAAATGTATCTAGAGAGACATAAGAATGAATGCTCACTTTGTTTTTTCATATGTAAGACAGAGATTAGAATGATATCTACCAGGTCTTTTGTGGGAAATAAATGCAGTGTCCTGCAACAAAACTCAGTAAAGGTGGCTAACCTGTTATCCTGTTTCTTTTCTTCTTGTACACTTGACTAAACTAATCCAAAAATTGCTTGAATAAAAATGTCCAGCTCCAGGAGAAAGCAATTGCCTAAAAAAAAAAAAAAAGAAAAAAAAGAAATGCGACTATCTTTTGTACATTTATGTTGTACCCTGAGACTTTATCAAGGTCTTTTATCAGTGCAAGGAGGTTTTTGACAGATTCTTTTGGGTTTTGAGGTATAGAGCTATGTCATCTGCAAAGAGGGATAACTTGACTTCCTCTTTTTCTATTTGGATACCACTGATCTCCTTCTGTTGTCTAATTGCTCTAGCTAGGACTTCCAAAGCTATGTGAAGAGGAGCGGTGAGAGTGGTTATCCTTGTCTTGTTCTGGTTTTCAGGGGAAATGGTTCCAATTTCTGTCTGTTTAGCAGTATGCTTGGTGGGGTTTCTTGTAGATGGCTCTTACTATTTTGAGGTATGTTCCTTTTATGACTAGATAGAACTTTCTTAATATATCTGGTAAAGCATGTCTACTAGCAACAAATTCTCTTTGTTTATATGTGAATGCCTTTATTTTGACTTCATTTTCAAAGTATAGTTTTGCTTGATCTAGATGCAATTCTTACTCATTTTTTTCAAGCAGGTCAAATCTGTCATTCTATTGCCTTATAGTCTCCATTATTTCTTATGAGAAGTCAGCTGTTAATCATATTGATTTTTTTCTTCTATGCATATTGACTTGTTTTCTGTTGC